>CAJQZJ010000165.1:2330938-2347526 GCA_907164525.1 Lophiomys imhausi
GAGGGGGAGGAGGGTGGAAGGGTGGGACTGGAGGGGGGAGTAGGGAGGGGATTGTGATTGAGATGTAACTTGAAGAAATAAAAAATAAATTATTAAAAAAAATTAAAAAAATTAAAAAAAACTATAAATATATAGATACACACTTTAAAGGGAAAAGATTGCCCCATTTTTAAATAGCTAAAAAATGTTATAAAAACAAATATTTTGGTAGTAGAGCCAAATTTATAGTCACAGATATTAAATGTAGAAACTGTCTTGATTAATTATGATGTATGTGTTATATATTTTCTGATTTATAGTTACAAATGTTTAATTTCTATGTTGGTTGAAGGTGGCATGGGATCAGAGGGTTGACGTAACTTACCATTTTGATGAATCAAAGAAACAGAAGTGGTCTAGTAAGAGATTTATTTATAAGTCAGTAAGACAAGCTAAATCTCAAATCAAAGCTACACAGAAATTATGTCTTTTGTTGTGGTTCTCATTTTGTATTATGATTTGTTTAGGAGTATTTGTTAAGGCCAGAATGACCCTTAGCAAATCATACTGTTCACTGAAAACTACTGTTAATTATTCTATTCGGAGTTCTACCACAGATTCTGAAATATTCTGAAATCTTATTCCCAGGCATAAACCACCCTATATCTGAATGCCCATATGGTAGGACAATTTCAAATTAAGTACATGTTTATTTTCCCTTACCTTAAAAAATTGATGCCATATATTTAATATTGAATCACATGCAGCCAGCCATTTAAAATACACACAGTAATTTGGTATTAACACCTGATCAGTTAGAACATAAAAGACTAATATACATTTGTAATATTTACATTCTCTACTGAATCTGTAAATATTAATATAATGTAATGGGGCAGCTATCTTGAATTTTAGTCTTTGCTCTGGTTGTTCATGTTTTTGAGCACACCGCATTTATTTTGTGTACTTAATAATGAAGAATACTTGCACATCATACTGTAATTTCAGATCCAAATCTCTAAAAAGATCTTAATCACTCTGCTTTTAGCTGAAGTACACCTATTTTTTTTAATCTAACACTGTTAATTGCCTAACACCAAATTTTGATGAATTTTTTTTTCATGTCTTACTAAATCCTTCTCCTGGGATACTTTCAAGATCATTTCCTTTGTGTTAGAATATTTGCATAAGAATATTTTCAAATTAATAATTGGAAGAGAAATTCATACTATAAACAAATTGATAATTGTGATTTGAAAAGTTGTCATTGTTTTAATAAATAGTGCAGTGTTCATTACTAAGGTAGCATTTTTTCATTACACTGGAAATACTAGAATAGTCCTAATAGCAATTATGCTATACTGTTATACAATGTGTTTCCCCCATTTTATTGGTAAAATAGTTGTATTAAATAAAGACTACTGTGATATATCTAAACAGTTCTGCACTGTAAAATTTCTTCATTTATTTATTTTAGAATCTATATTAAAATATGAAAATTTTCTCTCAATGCTCTATTGTATAATCTTTAATTTAAAATATTTCCAGTTTAAAGTATTAATGAGAACATGCTCATAACTATTAAAGAAAAGTAAGAAACATACATTTTAAGTAGAATTCGCTTATAGAGTAGTTATAGACCAAATGGCATTTAAATCTTGATTTGGTGTTTTAATTTAAACAAAAATATGTTTAGTATGTGATTATGTATTCACTAAATGTTTTACTTCATGAAATAGTTAACTTGTGTCCCACCTTTGTATCTTGGGTTTTATACTCTTTACTTCCTTTTCTGTATTCTATGGGCAAATGAAGAAAACTAAATTCATTGAGAACCAAAATGACAGTGGCCAGCATGGACACATTTTGAGTGTAGGGAAACGAGCTAAAACAACTCAGAGATATAATCTTGCTGAGCAACAATCTGAGAGGCAAGAACCTGGGGCAGTTCTCCTGGCAAATCCAGGGAAAAATAAAAGTCCATTGGCTATACTCTCAGACTCTCAGAAGAACAGGCAGTTCAGATATGGAAGCCAGAGAGCTTCATACTCTCAAACCTGACACACAAGCTACAGGAAAACTGCAGCTTTAGCAAAGAGTCCAAGGTTCTTTGACTCCCACTGACCTCACTAGGAAGACCAGCTGAATTTCAGCAACTTGCAGGCTTGAATAACACATGCCACCCCAATCCCTAAATTGAGTACCCAGTTGGGACACAGCAGGAATGGGTGAGTTTCCGGAGGCCCTCTGAGATTCAGCCCCCAATACAAGGCCCCATCCAGTTTGTGGAGAGCTACAGATCACCAAGATTATACGGCTTCTACACCAAAGCTCCTTCCTTGGCACCAGGTCCAGAAAACATTAGGAACAATCAGCTAAGGACAACCAGATGGCTAAAGGTCAGTAAAAGAACAAAACTGATAAAAGTTAGGAAAATATGACTCTCACAAAATTCAACTATGCTAATACAGCAAGCCCTTAAAATCCCACCACAGCTGAAACACAAGAAAAATGATGACTGAAACTGCAATTTAATTATCAATTGTATGTATTAATAAATATAAACTGTAATATTAGACTGGCAGAGCAACTGGTGGTTTGGCAGAGCAGCAGGCAGCCTGGCAGAATATCAATCAATGGGCCTGGCCCAACTTAACCAGCAGCCTGATTTATCTGGGGGGAAAGAGCCCCGGACCAAGGGTGGCCCACACCACCTGTAACCTCAACTCTGTTAAGTAATAAAAGTTGTTATATTAGGCCAGTAGACTCACCAGCATCTTTGTGGGAGATTCACTGGAGTTCAACTGTAGTCCAGGAGTCCAACAGCCCTGGATTGCTTGGACTGACAGACTATAAGCTGCCATGGTCCTTTCTGCAATAATTAAATACACCAAGACCTTTTAATGTTTCAATGCTTAACCCTTAGCTGTCTGGGCAGACTCTCAGTTAGCTATTCTAAATTAACCCGGATCACCTAATCCCAAATAGCCATGTGCCTGTGATTATCTTCCAGCATTCTCAAACACATCTATCTGCTTCCATGTCTCCTGGTGGAATGAACTAATCCTCTATGTAAAACTCAGGGTTCCTATTTTAATCTCAGAAATTCCCACTTTCCTATACTCTTTCTGTTATCAACAACTTTTATGAGCCAAACAAGAGAATGCCTCACAAGGGGCAGTATCCAGAGCTCAGCATTGAAATCAGCCTATCAGAAGCAATGTTATTAGACCTTCCCCAACAGATGACAAATCTACACTTATGAAAATGATACAGACCTTAAAAGAAGAAAATAAACCCCTTAAAGAATTTAAATAAATCACAATTCTACAGATGAAAATAATGGAAAATTACATAAAGACCTCCAAGTAAACTCCATCAAACAAGAGTGGGAAAGAGATAAATCTATGAAAGAATTGCAGGTGAAGACAAATTGGAGCAGGAAATGTATAAAACAGTTCAAGAGTGAAATTGGAAATGAAGGTAATAAAGAAAACATAAGCAGAGACAATCCTGGAGGCGAAAAACCAAAGAAAGAGAACAAGAACTACAGACATGAGTATCACAAATAGTATACAAGAGAAGCTCAGGCATAGAAGACTCAATTAAGGAAATCAGTACAACCAAAGAAAATAAGAAATCTAAAAAATTTCTCACCCACAACATCCAAGAAATCAAGGACTCAATGAGAAGATGGAACCTAAGAATTATAGGCATAAAAAGAGAAGACTCCCAACTCTAAGGTCCAGGAAACATTTTCAAGGAATACATTGAGGAAAATTTCTCAAACCTAAAGAAAGATATGGGGGTAAAAGTCCAAGAGACATGCAGAACACCAAAAAATAACCAAAAAAATAACTTAAGAACAGATTCAAAGTGAATCTCCAAGATAATTTTTTAGGGTTTAACAGAAAAGCAGCCCAGCCTCTTCCTAGGAGGAAGTGAATAGGAAAAAAAAAAAGTCTTGCTATTTGAGGCAGAATGGAAATGATCTTCATGATCAAAAAGCAACCATACCATGGTGGTGGTGGCTTTATGTGTATGTGGGGGTGGCTTTAAGGAAGCAATAAGAAACTTCAAAGTATCAGAGAAAGGATAATTATATCTGGCAAGCCTCCAAAAGGAAGATGGGAAAAAAAGATAAAGGAAAAGTTTCAGGACTAAGAAAGGTAGAAAGGCATGAAAACCAATGACACCTTCATATAGCTTATAGACTGTTCTAGAGGACAGGAATTCTAGGAAGGAAAAGCATGGTATAGAATTAAAGCAATATTGTTTCTACCTACCTCTTTAGTGTGGCTCAAGGGGATTCCTAGGGGTTATTTCTGTAGTCTGGTCATGGACTCTGCTCAAGCATTGTTTGCTCTCCACCCAGGCCAGAGATCCTATGTTCTTGACCAGGATTTTGTCTCTACAGAGGCTTTTATTGCTGCTTTAACTTAATCATCTCTCAATGAGAATTCAAGATGACAGTGATTGGTATGGACATATTCTGAGAGACAGGAGGACCAACTGGATTACCACATATACTCCTGCTGAGTGGCAGTTTGAAAGGTTCAAGACTATCTGGGCTTGCCCAGCAAGGCTAGGGACAATAAAAGACCCTGTGTTGGACATATACATACTGTGAAGAATAGAGACACCAGACACAGGAGAAAGAACACTTCCCACTGCAGAGGAAAAGCCCTCAGATCTGATGGATTCAGGACCCCAGCTGGTGGTTTCAACCTCCCAACAGAGGCCCTTCCTGGTCCTGAGTCCTCAGCTTCCACACCTATGTTCTAACACCCAAAAGAGAAACAGCAGAGCCATGGGAATAGTAAGACTCGGGCGACTCTCCCTGGGATTTGCAATATGGCACATTTGGCTGACTGGAAAGGGTTGGTCGAGCTAACAGGCAGCTGAGATTTCTTGAGTCCAAGCACTGTGGTCATGTTGTGAACTACATATCAGAACTCCCTGATTGTACTCACCTAGCCATTCAGCTGGACACTCAGTCTACAGCACTGAGTGCTCCAGCCCTAGAGCAGTAGAGCAGCTCTGGACTATTGCACACTGCCTGAGTGACCACTGCCCACTGCACTGGATCACAATGCTTCTGACTGAGAGATGCAGGTTGAACCTGGGATCCTCCTGAAAGCATATTTGGAGGGCCATGACTACAGACAGTCCTGACACCCTAACTTCAGGGAAACTGTTAGAAGCCCCACTGGCTAAGGTAGGCTGTCCTGGAACACAGTGCTCCTGGCTAGGAAAAGACAGCTGAGCTTCCCTGAGTCCAACCACTGTGGACAGGTTGTGGACACCATATTGGAACTCCTTGCTCCTGCCAACCTTGTCCCTCAGCTGGACACCCAGGCTACAACACTGAGAGCCCTGGCCCTGGAGCAGTTAAACAGTTCTGGACCATTGCACATTGCCTGGGTGATGTGGGCTGAACCAGATAACAATGCTTCTGGGTAAAAGGTACAGATTGAACCTGAGATCCCACTGAGGTCAGTTTGGGAGGATCACAACCATGGTCCTGACACATTAACTGCAGGGAAACTGTGAGAAGCCCTGCCAGCTCAGGCAGGCTGTCCTAGAACACAGTGTTCCTGGCTGGGAAGAGGTAGCTGAGCTTCCCTGAGTCCAAGTGCTTTAGGTGGGTTGTAGACTCCATATTGGAACTCCTTGTTTTCACCAGCCTTGTTCCTTGACTGGGCACCCAAGCTATGACATTCACGGCTCTGGCTCTGGGACAGTGAAGCAGACCTGAACCATTGAGCACTGCTCAAGTGAAGTGGACTGCAATAGATCATAGTGGTTCTGGCTGAGAGGTACAGTTTGAACCTGAGATCCCCAGAGAGGAGCTTGAGAGGACCACAACTACAGACCTGACGCCTAAGCTGAAGGGGAACTGCAGCTCTAGCCTACAGTCTGTGACCTGCCAACCCCCACCAACATCACTAGGAAGACCATCAGGAACATGCAGGCAATAATAATAACAAATTCCACCCAATCCCTGACATGAGTAACCAGTTGGGACACAACAGGAAGTGGTGAGCCATGGGATGCTGACCGAGAACCAGCCCCCAACACAAAGTCCCATTTAGACTGTAGAGAGCTACAGGTCACCAAGATTATACAGTTTCTGCATCAAAGCCTCTTCCTTGGAACCAAGCACAGAAGGCACCAGGAACAAACAGTTGAAGACAACCAGATGGCTAAAGGCCAACAAAAGAACAGATTGACAAAATTCAGGGAAATATGACTCCAACAAAATTCAGGGAAATATGACTCCAACAAAATTAAGATATGCTAATACTGTAATCCCTGATAATCCCACCACAGCTGAAACACAAAAAAAAGAATGACAAGTCTATAATTATGAAAATGACAACTATATACTTATCAAAATCATAGAAGAAATTTCCCAAACATAAAGAAAGAGATTCTAGTAAAATTCCAAGAGGCATACAGAATACATTAGAACAGAAGAGAAATTCTTCTCACCACATAATAATTGAAACTCCAAAAGCACAGAACAGAAAAAGAATATTAAAAGCTGTAAGAGAAAAAGTCAAGTAACATATAATGGCAGAGCCATTGGAATTACACCTGACTTCTTCTCAGAAACTTTAAAACTCAGAAGAAACTGAGAAGAAGTCATATAAACCCTAAGAGACTACAGAAGCCAGCACAATCTACTATTCCCAGCAACACTTTTAATCACCATAGATGGAGAAAACAAAATACTTCACAACAAAGTCAAATTCAAACAAAATCTGTTTACAAATGCAGCTCTACAGAAAATCCCAGAAGGAAAATTACAATTCAGAGAAGGTAACTTCAACCAAGAAAACACAGAAAACAATAAATCCAATACAACTAAACTAAAAGAAACACACACATGCACTACCACCACTAACATCAAAATAACAGGAAATAACAATCTATGGTCATTATTATCTCTCAACATAAATGGACTCAAATCCCCAATAAAAAGAAACAGGTTTACAGAATGGATCCTTAAATAAGACCTGTCATTTTGCTGCATGCAAGAAACATATCTCACAATCAAAGATAGACTTTATCTCAGAGTAAAGTGTTGAGAAAAGGTTTTCCAAGCAAACAGTCAAAGAAAGAAAGCTGGAGTAGCCATCCTAATATCAAATAAAATAGAATTTCAACGGAAATTAGTAAAAAAAAAAAAAAAGATAGGGAAGGACACTACATACTCATCTAAGGAAAAATTCATCAAGATGACATCTCAATACTGAATATCTATGCCCAAATACAAGGGCACTCACATTTGTAAAAAAATTACTAAAGCTTGAACCATACATAGATATACACACACACACTAATAATGGGAGACTTCAACACTCCACTCATGCCAATGGTCAGGTCATCAAGACAGAAGCCAAAAAAAGAGAAATGATGAGACTAACAGAGATCATGAACCAAAAAGAACCAAAAATGAACCTAAAAGATATCTACAGAATGTCTCACCCAAACATTAACAATATACCCTCTGCTCAGCACCTCATGGAACCATCTCCAAAACTGACCATATCTTCGGTCACAAAGCAAGCATAAACCAATACAAGAAAATTGAAATAACCTCTTGTATCTTATCAGATTACCATGGATTAAAGATTGACTTCAGGAACAACAGAAATAACAAAAAGCCTACACCTTCATGGAAACAGAAAAACTCTCTACTCAAGGACCACTGGGTCAGGGAACAAATAAAGAGTGAAATCAAAGACTTACTAAAATTCAATGAAAACAAAGGTACAATTATCCAAACCAATGGGACAGAATGAAAGCAGTGCTAAGAGGAAAGTTCATAGGACTACGTGCCTTCAAAAATAAAATGGAGACCGCTTATTTAGCAACTTAATGGCACAACTCAAAGCACTAGAAAGAAAAGAAAAAGAAGCTATCACTCCCAAAAGGAGCAGATGTCAGGAAATCATCAAATTCAGGGCTGATATCAATAACTTAAAAACAAAATAAACAATACAAAGAATCTATGAAAACCAAGAGTTGGTTCTTTGAGAAAATCAACAAAATAGACAAACCCTGAGCCAAAATAACTCAAAGGTCAATACCCAAATCAAAACAAAATCAGAAATGAAAAGTATGAAATAACAACAGACCCTGAGGAAATTCAAGGAATCTTTAGGACTTACTTCAAAAATCTGTACTCCACAAAATTTGATAACCTAAGTGAAATGGACAATTATATTGATAGATTCCACCTACCAAAGGTAATTCAAGATCAAGTAAACAAGTTAAACAGTCCTATAACCCCTAAGGAAATAGAAGCAGTCATTAGAAGTCTCCCAACCAAAAACAAGCAAACAAAAAAACAAAACAACAACAAAACAAAAAACCCAAAACCCAGGATCAGATGGTTTCAGCACAGAATTCTACCAGACTTTCAAAGAAGAGCTAATACCAATACTCTTCAAACTCTTCCACAAAATAGAAACAGAAGGAACACTACTAAACTCATCCTATGTGGCCACAGTTACCCTGACACTTAAACCACACAAAGACCCAACAAAGATAGAAAATTTCAGACCAATTTCCCTCATGAACATATATGCAAAAACATGCAATAAAATACTTGCAAATCAAATTCAAGAACACATCAAAAGTATCATACAACATGATCAAGTAGGCTTCATCCCAGGAATGCAGGGGTATTTCAACATACAAAAATCCATCAATGTAATCCAACATATAAACAAGCTGAAAGAAAAAAAAAACACATGATCATCTCCCCAGATGTAGAAAAAATATTTGACAAAATCCAACACCCCTTCATGCTAAAAGTCATGGAGAGAGCTGGCATACAAGGACTATACAATGAAATAAAAAGGCAATATACATCAAGTCAGTAGCCAACATCAAATTTAATGGAGAGAAACTTAAAGCATTTCCCCTAAAGTCAGGGACAAGGCAATGATGCTTACTCTCCACATGTCTCTTCAACATAGTACTTGAATTTCTAGCTAGAGAAATAAGACAACTAAAGGAGATCAAGAGGATACAAATTGGAAAGGAAGAAGTCATAGCATCCCTACTTGCAGATGATATGATATTACACATAAATGATCCCAAAAATTCAACCAGAGAACTCTTATGACTGATAAACACCTTCAGCAAAGTGGCTAGAAACAAAATTATTTAAAACCATCAGTATCCCTTCTTTACACATAAGATAAATGGGCTGAGAAAGAAATCAGGGAAATAACAACCATCACAATAGCCACAAATAATATAAAATACCTGGGGATAACTCTAACCAAGCAAGTGAAAGACATATATGACAAGAACTTCAATTCCTTGAAGAAAGAAATTGAAGAGGACATCAGAAGATGAAAAGATCTCCCATGCTCAAGGACAGGTAGGATCAACGTATTAAAATTGCCATTCTACCAAAAGCAATATAAAGATTCAATGCAATTCCTATCAAAATATCAGCACATTTATTTGTAGACCTTGAAAGAACAATTCTCAATTTCATATGGAACAACAAAAAAATCCAGAATAGCTAAATCAATCCCATATGATAAAAAAAAAAGGTCTGGAGGTATCACCATTCCTGATTCCAAGCTAACAACAGAGCAATCATAATATAAACAGCATGGTGCCTGCATAGAAACACATCAGGTTTCTATGGAATACAATCAAAGGACCAGAAATAAACCCACACACCTATGGTTACTTAATTTTTGACAAAAAAAGCAAAAGCCATACAATAGAAAAAGGAAAGAATTTTTGTCAGGAGCCAAATGCTCTCTTCCTGAATAGATTGCTAATAGCTCAGGTTCTAAGACCAACAATCAATAAATGGGATCTTATGTTGTCAGGAGCCAAATGCTCTTGAGGTTCCATCTTTCATGTCCATCTGCTATTCTTAGGCCCTTAACATACAGTGTTCAAGCATTGTCAGAAGCTCTCTGAGAAAGGTCTTTTATAAACATGTAAGTTTCCTAAAAAGCTATGAAATAGAAATTTTTAAAAATTATTAAATATTTATATATTGATAACTATATTCACTTATAAAAAATATAAACACTTAACTACTAATCCTACAAATTCTTACAACCCCTTTGACCTAACCACTAAACCTATTGATAACTATCACAACTATTTTCATAACCTTTTAGAAGGTTACAGTCTCTGGGGCAAGTCCTCAGTCATCAGGAACACAGTCTCTGTGGTAGACCCTTTGATGCACTTAGCAGTCTTTTTTTCTGGAATATCTTAGACGTAGATCCGTTAGGGTAAATTGGCTATGATGGTTTCACCTTAAATAAGGCTTGAGGCTTTCTTCTCTCTGGGAGACCTCAGCTGTCTGTAGGCCAACTTATTTCCTTTGCATCAGCAACTCTGCCGCTCTGCCTCAGTCCTTAAAGCCAGCCACAGTTTCGTTTAGGCCACTGTTCGGACAGGTCAAACCCCTCTAGGCAAAAGCTGAGCCACAGGATTTAGTCTTTGGCCTTTTCCTGTCTTGCTGAGACTTTCTCTGCTCACCAGCTTCTTTCTGCCTCAGGGAGATCTGGCCATCAATTCACTAGCACTATCTCAATCAGATGATACAAACTACTCCTTGTCTTTTCTAGTGTGAGGACTTGCTAGCACTGGAGCTCTCTAGCATGGGGGCCCATGGCTCCATCCACTTGTCCTTAAATAGGATCTCTCCTTGTTCCACCTGTTTCAGCATAATTTGGACTCTGCCCACTTAGCAGCTAAAAACAATGCCAGGCCAAATACTTTGTTTCTTAGTCCATTAAGTCTTCCCTATTTTCCTGACTTCAGCCTTGTTTTTTAGTCTATTAAGTCTTTCCTGTTTTCTGTTTTTAGTCCACAGGCTTATAAGCTAATTGGTCACAGCTAAGTTGATCTTTATGCCCCGAATTAAGAGACTGTATCAGAGACCCCTAGATATTTACTAAATCTAATATATATTAATCTAACTCCCTACAAAGCTATCTGTCATTTTGCAAAGTCTGTGCTAAAGATGCACCCCAGAATTGCTTCTTGCTAACATCCAGCTTTTCCTTTCATCTGTTATTTCTGACATGGAGTGAAGATTCCCTCATTGCTAATTGCCACTCTTCTTGTTTGGCCAGACTTCACACAGACTCCTACAAAGCTGATATTATGATTCCTGATAAGAGTTTTACAAACTGCCTGATTTAGTTCAAACAATATTAGAAGTTAAAGAAGTTAGATAGCTGATAGAAAAACATATATTTGTAGTAAATACTCTTGCCAAACATTATGTATCTCATTAGGAGACAGGCCTGAGATAGATTTATGACCTCAGATAAGTTTTCACTCTAGAGGTGATAAGACTGACTCCAGATGTAAACCATAAATCCAATTAGGGGTTTTAAACTTCCCATGAACTTAGGATATAATGAGGCTACCAAGAAAGGCCTAAATATTAGTACAAATTTTAATGACAAAGTACAAAAGCTGTATTGTTATGATTCCTTATACCTTGTCAGGTTTGATGTAATATACTGTCATCTTAAATTTAACTTAGGCATAGAAAAGCAAAATTTAATTGAGTACTAAAATGTGTTATTGTTAAGTGCCCTCCTATTGCAATGGTTTTATCTGTCCTTGTGATAAACGCCTTTTAACTATGAAGCAATTCTTTCCGTGATGTAAAGAGCCCTTGCTCAGGGTACAAAAAAGAATGGTTACCACATTAAAATTGTCATTGCATCCTAGCTTTGTCCATTTCTTCTTTCTTGTTTGAATGTGTTTAAGAGAGTCCCTCTGTTCTCATCCCCCTCTTTAATTATTTCCATATAACTAATGAACCAGGTGTTATGCCCAGACTCCCAATACTAGATTCTTAGCAAAGCCAGCCAAGGAGTAATCTAGCCTGCTGAACTCCTAGCAGTTAGCCCCCTGGCTAGCAGGCTAGGGGCTACCATGCATTAGCATTAATTTACAGCACAAAGGACTATGTTTACAACCCTGTGATTGTTATCTGAAAGCTGTTTAAGACCATATGAAAACAAGGGGGTCACTTTAAGCTTCTCCAGTCACTTTACAGAGAAGCCTCCCTGAGCCATAGAGATTAGATCATTTTTCCCTTTCTCCTTTCTCTTTTCTGAACTAACCAGCATTATTGGCTGTCTCTTGCAACCCCCGAATTTAGAAGGTTTCTGAAAGAAAGACATCAGTCTCTGAGAGTTGTGACTGACCCATATCACCAACTACACACTCTCAATGGTTTTGTGGATGTCAAAGGCTAGTCCTTGACACATTTTCAACAAATGGTGCTGGTCTAACATGTAAAAGAATGCAAATAAACCTATATTTATCACCTTGCACAAAACTTAAATCTAAGTGAATCAAAGACCTTAACATAAAGCTGGACACTAAAACTAATACAAGAGAAAGTGGGGAAAAGCCTAGATCTCACTAACACAGTTGATAACTTCCTGAACAGAATAACAATAGCTCAGTCTATAAGACCAACAATCAATAAATGGGACCTTATGAAACTGAAAAGCTTCTATAAGGCAAAGGACACTGTCATTAGAACAAAATGGCAACCTACAGAATGGGAAAAGATCTTCACTAACTCAACATCCAACACAGGGCTGATATCCAAAATTTATAAACAACTCAAGACTCAAGAATTTAAACACCAAGACACCAAATAATCAAATCAAAAAAATGGGAACAGAGGTAAACTGAGAATTCACAAAAGAGGAATCTCTAATGGTAGAGAGACACCTGAGGAAATGCTCAGCATCCTTAATCATCAGGGAAATGTAACTTAAGACAACTTTAAGATTCCTTCTCACACTAGTCAGAATGGCTACTATCAAAAGCTCAATTGACTGCACATGCTGCGAGGTTGTGGAGAAAGTAGAACATGCCTCCATTTCTGGTGGGAGTGCAAACATGTACAACCACTGTGTAAATCAGCCTGGTGATATCTTAGAAAACTTGGAATAGCTAAACCTCAAGACCCAGCCATACCACTCCTGGGCATACATTCAAAAGATTCCTCACCAAACCACAAGGACATCTCCTTAATTATGCTCATAGCAACTCTATTTGTAATGGGTAGAAACTGGAAACAACCCAGATGTCTTTCAACCGAAGAATGGATAAAAATTCTCTGTACATTAACACAATGGAATAAATACTACTCAGCCATTAGAAACATGGAATTCATGCAAATTGTTGCCAAATGGATGGAATTATAAAAGCTCATCCCTAGTGAGCTAAACCAGACCCAGAAAGAAGCACATGCATCTATTCATCTATAATTGGATTTTAGCCATATAGTACAGGATCACCACCCTAAAACAAACAGACTGAAAGGAATAGGAATATAGACTTTGTTACATGTTATTGGGACATTTGCCTTAGTGGAACTGCATGTAGACCCCTAATCCAAGAGGAATCTGTTAGTCTTCATATGACTAATGAACTAAAAGGGGCTGATATGTGGGGAACCCCACACCAGAGGAGTAAGGTAGGAGGGAGAAGGGGGAGAGGGGAGGAGGATGGGACTGGGAAAGGTGGAGGGAGGGGACTGTGATGGAGATGTAACTTGAAGTGACAAACATAATAAAAAATAGAAAACTAAATTCACCATTATATTAGTAAATCTATAATATATTAAGCTATTTAATAAGACTATTATTCCACACACACTACATTCAGATATGCTCAACTTGCAAAAGTAAATAAAATGCATTTATTCTCAAGAAAATCACATTTATCATCACTCATTTCTAATAATGATATTTAAAGTTGTATAATTAGCTTTAGGCCAAGAGCAGAATTTCATATATCTAGTTGTGTTGATGCAGAAATGGAGAGATTAAGCTGACTTTGAACACAAATTGATGATCCAAATAGAGCTTAATAAAAATAATGTCTAAAAGTAGAGTTGAAGAAGTTTTTCATTTATTTTTAGTGTGATGTGTATTTATGTATGTATGTGTGTGTATATGTGTGCCGATGAACATGTGTCTGTCTCAGAGGACTCCTTCGTGGAGTTGGCTCTCTTCTTCCAGTCTTATACGTATTCTGGTGATCAAGCTCAAATTGCCAAACTTGCATGCCAAATTCCTCTACCTATTGAGTTCCTCACAGTTGCAAGGAACTTTGGATTTTAGCAAGAATGTGTAGAAAAGAGAGAGAAAAGAAATTGACATGTAAGATTATAATGTGCAAGATGCTGTGTTTAACACTTTCATGGGTAGTTAGTTTCCTGGCATCAGGTTACTGGTCTGAATGACACATTGTGAGGAGAAAATGGAAATGTAAAAAAATATATATAGTTCATACTTTAAAAGGGTTACTGTTTTTGTAAAGGTTTATGCTTCTAATTATGTGTGTACACATGTGTGCATGCATGTATACACATGAGTACAGGTTTCTTTTGAGGCAAAAGGAGGTTTTCAGATTCCCCAGAGCTGAACTTTCTGACAATTGTGAGCTGCCTAACATGGGTTCAAGAAGTACACTGATCCTCTGGAACAGCAGAGAGACTTAACCTCAGAGCCCCTGTGTGGGCCAGTCTTGAAGCTATGACATAGAGGAAGTTCCAAACATGAAAGCCAAGCAGAGGTCATCACAATTGAAAAATTAATTAATCACAATTGAAAATTAATTAAAAATTAAAGTGAGTGATTACTGAATAAACATTCATAGAAAGGTAAAAATTAAGTTTTAAAGAAACAAATTATTTAGAAAGGCTATATAAAATCAAGTTTTCACTAACAGGTAGATGATTTGCAGTGGCTGGCAAGAAAATGAAGTCTGTAAGTTTTGTAGCTGCATATATGCTTTGGGGATGTGAGGGGAAATTGCAGGCTGATCACCATTTCCTACTGATTATAGACACATCCTAGAAACTTCACGGGAACTCATGCCTATGCCCAGAGACCTCAAGAATATCATTGTGACAAACAGTATTTCTGTGTGGCCACAGGTATCAAACCTTAATGTTTATCATTCTTTCATTCAACAGACTTTGGTACAACTTGCTAACCACACATATTTACATATAACTTTGAGGTCAATCCTGTGACAATAATGGTCATCAGTTCATGCCTTTAGAATATCAATAGTTTGTTTGACCATACAAGCTGAGGAAAATATCTCAGAAAATTAGAAGTCTCTGTAATCAAATGTGCATGTGATTTATTTTTCTTCTTTAATTTATTGTTAGATGCATAAACATAAAAACCATCATATTATTTATGCCTTAGTTTTATAGTGAGTTACTTTATCTTATAATTATCATTAGTGTACAAATGTTGGTCATTTCTGGTCTAGAGTGAACTTAACCTCTGAGTTTTATGAGGCTTGAATTAATAGCATTAACATATTTGTGGTTTATTTATAAAGAGAAAATCACTTTTAAATGAGGCTCCCTTTGACTATTATTACTGTTGGTACTTAGGGGATAAAAATCAAAAAAATTTAGCATACATCAGATGTGGAATACAGAAAGTATACTAAAATTTCTAATTTTACCAAAGATAATTTGGAGTCTTTGTCAGTAATACAATCATCAGGAGTCACTAAATATGTCTAGTACCACTTAGCACTAGGAACAATGTATCTCACATTTGAATTTTTGAAAAATTCTACTTTATATATTAATTCCTGTAACAAGGTGACTTTTATTTTTTCTGTTTTACAATTCTCTATAATTATTTTACTATACTTAATACCTCTACCCCTCCTCCAATCCTTATTCCTTCCAATCCCTCAACACTAGGTGGGAGAGAAAGAAGGTTAAAGGAAAAAAGGATGGAGTTCTCTTTGACATACTTCCTGCTGTTTAGGGCCCCTGGATTATTTGGAGGCAATACCAATCTCAGTAGCCACAATATCCCGAAGTCCAGCAAACCAGCAAGCAAGGTTCAGCAAGGATGAACCTCTGTCATGATCATGAGCAGTGTGAGGCTCCTTCAGTATAGCTCAAGACAATACCAGAAAAAAATTAACTAATTGGGAATTGAATGTAGAGAAATTTGCATGCATGGTAAAGCTATATATTTTAGTGACCTAATAGGACTGAATATATAAACTAACTCAAAATGAAAGAAAGGAGTCTGCATGGAGATTGAAGGTTTTGATAAGTAATGGGCTGTGAGATGTTCGTAATAAAACATGAACAACTGTAGGTCAGGCACACTCCTTTTAATGTCCTCAGATATTCATCAGAGTGACAGATTAAAAAGAATATACATACATCTTAGAGGGATGTCAAAGAGCTTCATTTTAAAATATATGTATGCAATAAAATGCATCAACCCATTTAAAAAATTATCAATAGGAAACTATTTATCTTCCCTCCGAGAGAGATTAAAACCTTTCACAACTGAAATAAAGCATATAACAGTGTAACTTTGTATTTTTGTGTTAGTTTCACAGTTTACCTCTTAACCTGGCTATCATCCAAATAATTGAGACTCTATTATATTATCTGTTAAACAGGTTTCACAACCCAAAACCTGAGCAGTTATTATGACATTCTTTTTTTTAATAATTTATTTTTTATTTCTTCAAGTTCCATCTCAATCACAATCCCCTCCCTACTCCCCCC
>CAJQZJ010000165.1:2347626-2397310 GCA_907164525.1 Lophiomys imhausi
TTTTTTTTTTTTTTTTTAGTTTAAGGTATTTCTTTTTTCCCCCCAACAGCTCTCCCTTTGAGTCCAAAAAATGGTTCTTTTTCTTATAACTATAAATACAATACAAAACAACAGAAATAAATAGGCCACAATTATAAGAGTTATATGGCTTAGCATACATTCCCAATGTCAAGTCCATATGTATTTGGCAACTGACTTTAACATTCTACTATCTAACCATCTCCATGTGTTTAAAGTAATATATCTAACTCAGCTTTCATACTAACTTGCCTCATAATTTTAAAAATATCTTCTTAGATCCAGAACACCCTCTTGATTCCTAAACAACTCAAAATTTAACTATGAGACTCTAGCTATCTATTCTTCAACCACCTCAGAGACCTGAGAGGGATAAATATATCTGATTATATAGGAAGTGCAGGGCCTGCAGCTTCCAAAACTAAAAAATGACATACCAGTGGTTGCCTGGACAGTTCCCATTTTCTCTCCATACATTACAGCATCAATCTTCAGCCATTTGGCTCCATTTCTCTGACAGACATTGATTGTAGAGCAGGAATTATGAAGGACTTACCGACCCTGTCTTGGCAGAGCTAGGCTGTATTATGACATTCTTAACCCACTAATCTAATCTGCCTTCCCCTGGCATAAATCTCAGAAATACTTGTACTTTGTAGTTTTTCTGCATCAGCTGCCTCTGCCTTTCCTGAATCCCACTGCTTACTCTCCTTAACTCCCCTTCCCCTGAAGGGCAAGAAGTTCAGCCCTATTATCTCCCCTCCACAGTGATTGACTGTAAACTGCTTTGTTGGCATATCGGGGCACAATTGGGGAGAAGTGTTTACATAACTTTGAGATATGAGCTCTTCAGAACAGGGATTGAAAATAGATATGGGGGTACTGAAACCAGAATTTGAATTATACAATAACCTTACATGTACATCTCCCCCTTTTTGACTAATAAGAGGTTCTGTCTTTTATAATAGCAATCTATATATAATAAAAATTATGAAAATTACTATATAAGATTTACATTTGTATATTTGGCACACTTGGATAAAGTAGTCTACTATGTATATCTAAATCAATTTCTAGCATCCTAAACAATTTAACTGTGAGAATATACTATTTAGTCTTCAATTCCATCATATACTTAAGAAGGAATAAAGTTATAATATGACTGACTAGGAAGAGCAGACAAGGAACTTCCAGAATGGAAAAATGACACTTCACTGCCTAGACAGTCCCAACTATGTTTCAATACTGTTGGAGCATCATCTTCAGCCTTCTGGCCAAGCATATCTCACAGACTTAATTGTGAAGTAAGCAATAAGAAGGATTTACCCATCCTGTCTTTGCAGAATCAGGCCATCAATTTACCTGCACCTAAACTCTGGGCCATCTTTGGACTGTATATAGTCTGCTGACAGAGCAGGGGGGTTTCGGTCCAGTAGGAATTATCTTCTGATAGAGATTTTTTTGTTGCTCATTATCTTCTTCCATGCCAAATGTGACCTGTCAGGAACTTATTACCTTTTCCAATAATTCTTAAAATAATAAAAATATCCTTAAATGCCATTTTCTGTATGCCTCAGGGTTTTTAAGACATTTATTTATTTATCTATCTATCTATGTTTGAACAAGCAAACTATATATTTTTAACTATTTACTCTCTACTTAACTCAGGAATCATATTTCTGTAATTAACTGTACTAATATCTAACATGACCATGAGTTTGAATGTCTGACTGCTAATATGCATTTCTTAATAATCCTAAACAGTTGGTGATAGTAGTTTTCACAAGAACTAAAATTTAACATTGTATTTTTAAGAATTTCATAGGTACAATACCTTAGCATATTATAACAAAATATAAGCTTAAATCTGTATCAATATACAAAGACTTACACCAATGTAAGAATTTTGATTTATTAACGGTCTTTTGTCTAAAAGTAGATTCAATAATCTACCCCTTTATTTGTCATTACTATATCTAATCCCTTTACAACAATAACAACCATCCATCACCCATAGAACAATCAAAATCCATCCATCCCCTCTTGGAAATGAAGTGTAGTTTCCTTAAGTTGCTTCTTGCTAATTAGGAACTTAGTTTTTCTTTTCAGGGGCACAAGAAAATTGGGATACTGTCCAGTCTTAAGAAAGCTAGTTGTAACTTTTGCTGTCCTGTCTGTATACTGACAAATCTCAGAGCTTAGCTGAAGTCATGACTGGAACAGTCTGGGATGCTAGATAATCTAGACAGCCATTTTGAAATTGTCCCAGATAAAGATTTTTGAGGAATCAGTTATTGAGGCCATCTATGAGGTAGGGTCACCTGGGCTACGTGTCTGTCTTTTTTGGTGCCTCCTTGCTCTGTGAACATATAAACTTTCAAAAGTATTAAACATTTTTATATTAACATACTATGCACTGAGCACATTTCAGTTAAAGATGAATCTCTGCTCTCCGTTCAAGCAAGTAAAGCATTTGTTTTTCTACACAAGTTAGTTTGAACTGTAGTATAAACATTTATCTGTGCCATATAAAAGAATGCCATGAGAAGTCCTGATGATTTTGTAGCCAAAAATTTATTGGCCATGAATAGCTGAAGTCTTTGCTGAAAATATTTTTATGTCTCAGTCAATCTCAGCGTTGTTCCCATGTGGAAGGATCAGCAAATATGTTACCTGGCCTGGTGGTCTTCTTGATTTTTTTTCATCAGTCTGCACACAGGATGTTCAGGAGGTCTCCACCTGTCAAATCTGATTTTGATCAATTTGGACAGAATGTATATTTTTTTTCTTTCCTCTTGAGACAACAGCATATTCTCCTCCATAATTCACTGTATTTTCTGTCTTCCATTTTAGAATTAGGACCTTTATAAGTTGATCTAATTCACCAGTCTTTTCTAAAACACAGTGTATCTTAACAGGTGTACAACTTGTCTCATTTAAAATATATAAAATCAATAAATCATTATTTAATCTATTTTGAGGACTTATTATATTCCCCTTCTATTTTATGACCACCTTTTAAAAATTATTGTTAGATATTTTCATATCTGTTTTACCTATAAGATTACAAGTTATATCTGTAACAGGTTTCATATCGCAATATCTAAAAAATTGTTGTATTCCAATCGATATACATGCTGAAATATCATCAGCCCCAATTTGCAAAGGTATCTCCAAGACAGTCACCCTCTCTAACAAATGTGTAACCCTAGAATCATGTTCTCCAGAACCAAAGCAAAAACCTATTGGAATTCTGAATATGAACCTATGGCATGGTGCATATATTTCATTTCTCTAAACTCTGCAAAATGGAGCATTTAAGTCACTATATTACCAAGGCCAAAACAAATAGGATCGGCATTTCTTTTTGTTTTGTTTTGTTTTTCGAGACAGGGTTTATCTATATAACAGCCCTGGCTGTCCTGGACTTGCTTTGTGGACCAGGCTGATTTTAAGCTCACAGAGATTCACATGCCTTTGCCTCCCAAGTGCTGGGATTAAAGGTGTTCATCATTATGCCTGGACTATGTCATTTTATTTTTTTAAACATTTATTTATTAATTCAAGTTATATCTCCATCACAGTCCCTTCCCTCCAACCCTCTCATTCCCATTCTCCCACCTTCTACCCTCTCTGCCACCAATCCTATTCCTCTGGTGTGGTGTGCCCCCACATATCAGCCCCCCTCAGTTCATCAGTCATATAAGGGCTAAGAGCTTCCTCTTGCACTAGGGGCCTACATGACAGTTCCACTAGGGTGAATTTCCTCATTAACAGGTAACAAACTACATGTTCACTACATGTTCCTGTTCCTTTGGGTCTGTTGATTGTAGGATAGTTATCCTGTAGTATATGGCTAAAATCCAGGTATAAGTGAATACATGCCATGTGTATCTTTCTGGGACTGAGTTAGCTCATTCAGAATGAGCTTTCTAGCTCCATCAATTTGGTTGCAAATTGCATGATTTCCTTGTCTCTGATAGCTGAGTAGTAATCCATTGTGTAAATGTACCACAGTTTTGTTTTGTTTTTATCCATTCTTTAGTTGAAGGACATTTGAGTTGTTTCCAGTTTCTAGCAATTACAAGTTGAGCTGCTATGAACATAGTTGAGGCGATGTCCTTGTGGCTTAGTATATGTATTACTACTTCAGCATATAGATCTTCATCCATCAACTGAACTTTAACTATACATACACAATATCTAGTTTTACCATGTTGGTCTATACCTGAAACTATTTTATTTAGCAACTCTATGGGCTGCCATTCTGTTACCTCAAGCCTTTGTGTATTTTTCTCATTTGGAACTATCACTTTCAGTGTTATTGTAAGTTCCAGATTGGATTTCTCTGAAGATTCCCTATATTGATTCAAAAATTCTTCCAACCTCTGTTCTATGGCCTTTAATTTAGCATATAATTTCTCAGTCTCTGTTTTCTCCAATTCTGTCTTTTCCTGATCTCTCCAAAGAGCATATATAGAACTATTATCATCACTAAAAAGTTATTTCTATGCTAAGAGAAACAAACTCAAATGGAATCCAGAAGCACTGTGTCATTGTGTCTTTCATCATTTTTAATATAGAAAATAATCTTCTTCCTTAATCTCAAATCCTCTCCCTAAGGAATTTACTTTCTTAGATTTGAACCAAACTTAATACCTTACCAGTTCAAATGTTTGAACCTTCTCAGTCTCTCTCTAGTTCCTGTTTCCAGAGAGAGTTTTTCTGCCTCCCTCAAGGGAGCCAGGAACAGTCCCTTCTCCAAGTATGCAGCTTCCTCCCATGACTAGGAACATCTTATTTGTGTTAAAGAGCAAGAGTTTTCAAACAGAGAAATAATGACCTCATAGATGTCAAGAATCAAATGGACCTAATTGATATCTACAGAACATTTCACCACAAAACAAAAGAATATTCTTTCTTCTCGGTACCACATGGAACCTTCTCCAAAATCAACCATATAGTCGGTCACAAAGCAAGCCTCAACAGATACAGGAAAATTGAAATTACCCCTTGTAACTTATCAGACCGTCATGGAATAAAGCTAGACTTCAATAGTAACAAAAACAACAGAGAGCCTGCAAAAACATGGAAACTGAACAACTCTCTCCTCAATGACCTCTGGGTCAGGGAAGAAATAAAAAAAGAAATTAAAATCTACTTAGAACTCAATGAAAATGAAGGCAAAACATACCCAAAATTATGGGACACATTGAAAGCATTGCTAATAGGAAAGTTTATACCACTAAGTGCCTTCAAAAAGAAACTGAAGAGTTCCTATACTAGCCACCTAAAAGCACACCTGAAAGAGCTAGAACAAAATGAAGCCAACACTCCAAACAGAAGCAGACAAGAGGAAATTATCAAACTCAGGGCTGAAATCAACAACTTAGAAGCAAACAAACAATACAAAGGATCGACAAAACCAAGAGTTGGTTCTTTAAGAAGATCAACAAAATAGACAAGCCCTTAGCTAAACTAACAAAAAGGCAGAGGGAAAATACCCAAATCAACAAAATCAGAAATGAAAAGGGGGAAATAACAACAGACATTGAGGAAATCCAAAGAATCGTTAGGTCCTACTTCAAAAACTTGTACTCCACAAAATTGGAAAATCTAAATGAAATGGATGATTTTCTTGATAGATTCCATCTACCAAGGTTAAATCAAGAACAGGTAAACAAATTAAACAGTCCTATAACCCTTAAGGAAATAGAAGAAGTCATTAGAAGTCTTCCAACCAAAAAAAGCCCAGGCCCAGATGGTTTCTGCACAGAATTCTACCAGACATTCAAAGAAGAGCTAACACCAATATTCTTCAAACTCTTCCACAACATAGAAACAGAAGGAATACTTCCAAACACATTCTAGGAGGCCACAGTCACCCTGATACCTAAACCTAACAAAGACCCAATGGAGAAAGAAAATTTCAGACCAATTTCCCTCATGAACATGGATGCAAAGATACTTAATAAAATACTTGCAAACCATATCCAAGATTACATCAAAAGTATCATACACCATGATCAAGTAGGCTTCATCCCAGGGATGCAGGGGTGGTTCAACATTAGAAAATCCATCAATGTAATCCACCACAAAAACAAGCTGAAAGAAAAGAACCACATGATCATCTCATTGGATGCTGAAAAGTCTTTTGACAAAATACAGCACCCCTTCATGTTAAAAGTCTTAGAGAGATCAGGCATACAAGGACCATATTTAAACATAATAAAGGCAATTTACAGCAAGCCAATAGCCAACATCAAACTAAATGGAGAGAAACTTAAAGCATTTCCTCTAAAATCAGGAACAAGGCAAGGCTGCCCACTCTCTCCATATATCTTCAACATAGTACTTGAAGTTTTAGCTAGAGCAATAAGACAACTAAAAGAGATCAAGAGGATACAAATTGGAAAGGAAGAAGTCAAATTATCCCTATTTGCAGATGATATGATAGTATACATAAGTGACCCCAAAAATTCCACCAGAGAATTTCTACAGCTGATAAACTCCTTCAGCAAGGTGGCTGGATACAAAATCAATTCCAAAAAATCAGTAGCCCTTCTTTACACAAAAGATAAATGGGCTGAGAAAGAAATAAAGGAACCAACACTCTTCACAATAGCCATAAATAATATAAAATACCTGGGGGCAACTCTAACCAAGCAAGTGAAAGAATTGTATGATAAGAACTTCAAGTTCCTGAAAAAAGAAATTTAAGAAGATATTAGAAGATGGAAAGACCTCCCTTGCTCATGGATAGGTAGGATCAACATAATAAAAATGGGAATATTACCAAAAGCAATATACAGAGTCAATGTGATTCCTATTCAAAAACCAACCAAATTTTTTACAGATCTTGAAAAAACAATTCTCATCTTCATATGGAATAACACAAGACCCAAAATAGCTAAATCAATCATGTATAATAACAGAACATCTGGAGGTACCACCATCCCATCCCAGATTTCAAGCTGTACTACAGGGCAATAGTAATAAAAACAGCATCTTACTGGTATGGAAACAGACCAGTTGACCAATGGAATCGAATTGAAGACCCACAAATAAACCCCCACAGTTACAGTCACTTAATTTTTGATAAAGAAACCAAAAACATACAATGGAAAAAGGAAAGCATCTTCAATAAATGGTGCTGGTCAAACTGGATGTCAACATGTAGGAGAATGCAAATAGATGCATACTTATCACCCTGTACAAAACTTAAGTCTAAGTGGATCAAGGACTTCAACACAAATCCGACACACTAACATTAAAAGAAGAGAAAGTGGGAAAAAGCCTTCAACTCATTGGCACAGGTAGCAACTTCCTGAATAGCACACCAATAGGTCAGACACTAAAACAACAATCAATAAATGGGATCTTATAAAATTGAGAAATTTCTGTAAGGCAAAGGACACTGTCCTTAGAAAAAAATGGCAGCCTACAGATTGGGAAAGGATCTTCACCAACTCAACATCTGACAGAGGGCTAATATCCAAAATGTATAAAGAACTGAAGAAATTAAACACCAAAAAAATCAAATAACCCGGGAACTCCCATTTGGAGAGGCGCCTGGCTGATAACTCAGTGTGCAACATAGAGAAGTCTGAATTGGGAGCAGTGAAACAATCCCGGACCATTACTCACTACCTGGGAATAGGCTGCACCAGCTCACAGTGCTTCAGGCTATTAAAACCACAGTGACCCTGAGATCCCCCTGTAAGTAACTACAGATAGCCAAGCAATTCAACTCCTTCACCAAAGCATCCCCTGTGGATCCAAGCACAGAAAACGACAAGAACAGACAGCTAAACACATAGATATGGCCAAAGGTCCAAGAAAAAATAGAAATCAAGGAAATATGACTCCAACAAAGCAGAATTATCCTAGCTTATCCAATTTGGATGACCTCACACCAACAGAAACACATGA
The DNA here is from genome assembly GCA_907164525.1 of Lophiomys imhausi. Lineage (NCBI taxonomy): Eukaryota > Metazoa > Chordata > Mammalia > Rodentia > Muridae > Lophiomys > Lophiomys imhausi. Next base: position 2,355,577 of record CAJQZJ010000165.1, read on the forward strand.
AAACGATGACAATTATGCATATGGAAAGTGATAGAGTCCCTTCAAGAAGAACTTAAATCTATGAAAGAATTCAAAGAAGCCACAATTTTACAAGTCAAAACAACGAACAACACCATTAAAGAACTCCAAGCCAAGGTGACAGAGCTTGAACAGGAAAAGGACAAAGCAATGAATGATTTTCAGACAAAAACAAGCAAGCTGGAGGAGGAAACGCACAAAACGAACAATACCATACAAGACATGAAAATAGAAATAGAAACAATAAAGAAAACACAGTCAGAGTTAAAAGAGGAAGTGGAGAATCAAGGGAAGAGAACAGGAACTACGGATGTGAGTATCAAAAATAGGATGCAAGAGATGGAAGACAGGATCTCAGGCATGAAGATTCGATGGAAGAAATCAGTACAACATCCAAAGAAAATGAGAAGGCTAAAAAATCTCTCACCCACAACATCCAAGAGATCAAGGACTCAATGAAAAGATGGAACCTAAGAATTATAGGTATAGAGGAAAGAGAAGACTCCCGACTCCAAGGTCCAGGAAAAATCTTCAACAAAATCATAGAAGAAAACTTCCCAAACCTGAAAAAAGAGATGCCAATAAAAATCCAAGAGGCTTACAGAACACCGAACAGATTAGATCAGAAAAGAAACTCCTCTTGCCACATAATAATTGAAACACCAAATGTACAGAACAAAGAAAGAATATTAAAAGCTGTAAGAGAAAAAGGTCAAGTCACATGCAATGGCAGACCCATCAGAATTACACCTGACTTCTCCTCAGAAACTTTAAAAGCTAGAAGGGCCTGGACAGATATCCTACAAGTCCTGAGAGATCATAGGTGCCCAGCCAGCCTATTATACCCAGCAAAACTCTCTATCCACATAGATGGAGAAAACAAGATATTCCATGACAAAATCAAATTTAAACAATATCTCCCCACAAACCCAGCCCTACAGAAAATCCTAGAAGGAAAATTCCAACCCAGAGAAGAAAACTTCACCCAACAAAACAAAGGGAATAGAAAACCCCCCAGCAACTAAACCAAAAGAGGCACAGAACCATCACCTATACAAAACTAATGGGAAATAAAAACCCCAGGTCACTAACATCCATCAACATCAATGGACTCAACTCCCCAATAAAAAGACACAGGTTTACAGAGTGGATCCGCAAGAAAGTCCCTTCCTTTTGCTTCATACAAGAAACACATTTCACTACCAAAGATAGACATTACCTCAGAGTAAAGGGCTGGGAAAAGGTTTTCCAAGCAAATTGACCCAGGAAGCAAGCTGGAGTAGCCATCCTAATATCAAACAAAACAGACTTCCAACTAAAGTTAATGAAAAAAGACAAAGAAGGGCATTATATACTCATTAAAGGGAATATTCATCAAGAGGAAATCTCAATACTGAACATCTATGCCCCAAATACAAAGGCACCTACTTTCTTAAAAGAAACACTTCTAAAACTTAAATCGCACGTCGATCACAACACATTAGTAGTGGGAGACTTCAACACCCCACTCACAAAAATGGAAAGATCATCAAGACAGAAGCCAAACAGAGAAATATTGAGTCTAACAGATATCATGAAACAAATGGACCTAACAGATATCTACAGAACGTTTCACTCAAACACAAAAGAATACACCTTTTTCTCAGCAACCCATGAAACCTTCTCCAAAATCGACCACATAGTTGGACACAAAGATAGTCTCAATAGATACAAGAAAATTGAAAATAACACCTTGTATCTTATCAGACCACCACAGAATAAAGCTGGTCTTCAACAGGAAAAGAATCAACAGAAAGTCCACACACACATGGAAATTGAACAGCTCCTTACTGGATTACCACTGGGTCAGGGAAGAAATAAAGAGGAAATCAAAGATTTCTTAAAATCCAACAACAATGAAGGCACAACATACCCAAACCTATGGGATACAATGAAAGCTGTGCTACGAGGAAAGTTCATAGCCCTAAGTGCTTTCGAAAAGAAAATTGTGACAGCTCATATCAGTAAATTAACAGCTAAGCTGGGTGAATTGGAAAAAAAAGAAGCAAACACTCCCAAGAAGAGCAGAAGGCAGGAAATCATCAAACTTAGTGCTGAAATCAACAACTTAGAATCAAAAAGAACTATACAAAGAATCAATGAAACCAAGAGTTGGTTCTTCGAGAAAATCAACAAAATTGACAGACCCTAGTGAAATTAACTAAAAGGCAAAGGGAAAGAACACAAATCAACAAAATCAGAAATGAAAAGGGAGAAATAACAACAGACATTGAGGAGATCCAGAAAATATTCGGGTTCTACTTTAAAAATCTATATTCCACCAAATTTGAAAACCTAAGCGAAATGGACAATTTCCTCGATAAATTCCACCTACCAAAACTAAATCAAAATCAGATTAACAGCTTAAACATCCCAATAACACCCAAGGAAATAGAAACAGTCATTAATAATCTCCCTACCACAAAAAGCCCAGGGCCAGATGGCTTTAGCACGGAATTCTACAGGACCTTCAAAGAGGAACTAACACCATTACTCTTCAAACTCTTCCACCACATAGAAACAGAAAGAACACTGCCAAACTCATTCTATGAGGCCACTGTCATTCTGATTCCTATACCACACAAAGACCCAACAAAGAAAGAGAACTTCAGACCAATCTCCCTCATGAACATAGATGCAAAAATACTTAATAAAATACTAGCAAATCGAATTCAAGAACACTTCAAAAGTATCATACACCATGATCAAGTAGGCTTCATCCCAGGAATGCAGGGATGGTTCAATATACGAAAGTCTATCAATGTAATTCACCATATAAACAAGATGAAAGAAAAAAACCACATGATAATCTCGCTAGATACAGAAAAAGCATTAGACAAAATCCAACACCCCTTCATGCTAAAAATTCTGGAGGGAACGGGCATACAAGGACCATACCTAGAAATAATAAAGGCAATATACAGCAAGCCAGTGGCCAACATCAAATTAAATGGAGAGAAGCTTGAAACATTTCCTCTAAACTCAGGAACAAGACAAGGATGTCCACTTTCACCATATCTCTTCAATATAGTACTTGAAGTCCTTGCTAGAGCAATAAGACAACTAAAGGAGATCAAAGGGATAAATATTGGAAATGAAGAAGTCAAATTATCCCTTTCACAGATGATATGTTAGTATACATAAGCGACCCCAAAATCTCCACCAAAGATCTCTTACAGCTGATAAACAACTTCAGCAAGGTGGCTGGATACAAAATTAACTCAAAAAAAAATCAGAAGCCCTTCTTTATACAACAAACAAATATACCGAGAAAGAAATAAGGGAAACACCTCCTTCACAATAGCCACAAACAATATAAAATACCTGGGGGTAACTCTAACCAAGCAAGTAAAGGACCTATACAATGAGAACTTCAAGCCCCTGAAGAAAGAAATGGAAGAGGCCTTTAGAAGATGGAAAGATCTCCCATGCTCATGGATAGGTAAGATCAACATAATAAAAATGGCTATCCTACCAAAAGCAATATATAGATTCAATGCAATTCCTATCAAAATACCAACAAAATTGTTTATAGACCTGGAAAAAGCTATTCTCAACTTCATATAGAACAACAAAAAGCCCACAATAGGTAAATCAATCCTGTACAATAAAAAAGCATCTGGAGGTATCACCATCCCAGATTTCAAGCTGTACTACAGAGCAATAGTAATAAAAACAGCATGGTACTGGTATAGAAACAGACCAGTGGATCAATGGAATTGAATTGAAGACTCAAACATGGACCCACACACCTATGGCCAACTAATCTTGACAAAGAAGCCAAAACCGCACAATGGAAGGACAGCATCTTCAACAAATGGTGCTGGTCCAACTGGATGTCCACTTGCAAAAGAATGAAATTAGACCCATACCTATCACCTTGTACAAAACTTAAATCCAAATGGATCAAAGACCTTAACATAAGGCTGGCCACACTAAATATACTAGAAGAAAAAGTAGAAGAAACCCTCGAACTCATTGGCACAGGTGACAACTTCCTGAACAGAACACCAACAGCTCAGGACCTGAGATCAACAATCAATAAATGGGACCTCATGAAACTGAAACGCTTCTGTAAGGCAAAAGACACTGTCATTCGAACAAAACGGCAACCAACAGACTGGGAGAAAATCTTCACCAACCCCACATCTGATAGAGGGCTATTATCTAAAATCTACAAAGAACTCAAGAAACTAAATGCCAAGAAACCAAATAATCCAATCAAAAAATGGGAGACGGAGCTAAATAGAGAATTCACAAAGGAGGAATCCCTAATGGCTGAGAGACACCTGAAGAAATGCTCAACATCCTTAATCATCAGAGAAATGCAACTCAAGACGACCCTGAGATTCCATCTAACACCTGTCAGAAAGGCTAAGATAAAAAGCTCAAATGACAGCACATGCTGGCGAGGGTGTGGAGAAAGGGGAACCCTACTCCATTGCTGGTGAGAGTGCAGGCTTGTGCAACCACTATGGAGGTCTGTCTGGTGATATTTTAGAAATCTTGGAATAAACTTGCCTCAGGACCCAGCCATACCACTTCTGGGTATACACCCAAAGGACCCCTCACGGAGACATAGGGAAGTCTCATCATCTATGTTCATAGCAGCCTTATTTGTAATAGCTAGAAAATGCAAACAACCCAGATGTCCCTCAACTGAAGAATGGATTAAAAAACTGTGGTACATCTATACAATGGAATATTACTCAGCTATAAGAAACAATGAAATCATGCAATTTGCAACCAAATGGATGGATCTAGAGAAGCTCATCCTGAGTGAGCTAACCCAGACTCAGAAGGATGCACATGGCATCTATTCACTTATAGTAGGATTTTAGCTATATCATATAGGATATCTGTACTACAACCAACACACCAAAAGGAACATGGACATAATTTTTTTTTCTTTTTCTTTTTCCTTTTCCTTTTTTTCTTTTTCTTTTTCCTTTTCCTTTTTTCTTTTTCTTTTTCCTTTTCCCTTTTCTTTTTCTTCTCTTTTTTGTTGTTATTCTTTGTTTTTGTGGGTTTGTGTGTTTGTTCGTCTTTTTTTAGTATTCCCCCAGTAGCAAGGAGACACCTTTCACTGGCAGTACTGCCTCATATGCCCCCGGTGAATGAAGATGCTCTTGGCCCTCATATGACTCCTGATCTGTGGTGAGAGACTGTTATTCAGGGACACTCCACCCCAGAGGAACAAGACGGAAGGGTCAGGAGGTAGAGCATGGGAGGGTGGGACTGGGAAGCGGGAAAAGAGGACAATATGATAAGGATGTAACCTGAAGCAACAAACAAATTTATTAATTAAAAAAAAGGTAACAATGCTAAAACATTGTAAATAAAATAAAGGATACAGCTTTTCAACCAGGTTTTATAAACGTCCAAGTTTCGAAAAAACGTAGAGCTAAGGTAAAATATATGAGAATTGTGGTGTTAACCCATGCCTTTAACTTCAGCAGAGACGGGAGGAGCACCATAGAGTTAGTGGACTTATAAATTCTAGAGTTACACGGAAAAGGGTGGTGAGGGTACACACGCTTAATCCCATCATTCAAGAAGAGTACACCCTTAATCACAACACACTAGAGACAGAAACAGGCAGATTTCAGAGCTCAAGGTCAACCTGATACAAAACAAACTCTAAATAGAGAAAAACTTCGATCCAGGAGTGGTGGAACACATCTTTAATCCCTTCAGATGTGAACCATAGGTCTCTGATCCCAATAATTAGAATGCAGAGACACACACATAGGATTTGGAAAGACCTAAGTTTAAAAGCTACTTACAAAAGGCCTACTCAATACAAATTGTCCTTTGAGATCTCAAAATATATACACTAAAGCTGGTTTAGCTCCAAAATAACAAAATAATTTTCTTCTTTAAACCAGATTGAAAGATAACACTTTATATTGTCAAAAAACCAAATTTGCTTCAGGAGAAATATTACCTAGCCACCCCCCCCCAAAAAAAAGAGGGTAATTGTCCCAGAGCTAGGATTAGGGCAGGGCTCTGTTCTTATCTTTCCAGGATTTCAAAGCATCCATTCAAGGAACCCAGGGACAACTGGACAATGGAAACCTCAGCAGAAAACAGAATCAGACACCAAAGAAGACGAGTGACCCAGTTGATTCAGCCTGACAGACTCCCTCTATAGCTGTCTCCATCAAAAGCCTACAACCACAACAATTCAATATCGCTAAGACTGTTCAGCTCTACACAATGCCCCAGCCAGAATCTCAGTAAAGCCTGCAAGATCAACTTCTGCCTACAAACTCCTTAGGACATCTAAACAGCTGAGAACAGAAGGACTGAACATAAAAGGATTGTACTAACATTTTTAACCATTTTTCCATTTTGGTTCGGGCCCCAAACAGGTTTACTACTACCCAAATCAGCAGGAAGTCATTTTAAGAGAGCGACGTCCCATGCCCCGAGGGTGGGGAGGGTGTTTCTCCGCCCCCACCCTTTTTGGTTATTTGAAGGATAACTGAAAACTCTGTTATTTAGGGGAAGAGATTACAAGCTGTTAAATGGCCCTGTTTAATGGGTTTTGGAGGTTAGACCCAGGGACTTCCTACTTTTCCTTTTGTGTATCCTTCTTTCACTCGTATGTAGGAGTGCAGGGACTTGAGAAAAATGAGACATAGACATGTAACCGAACTTTTATTTATTATTTAACACTTATTTATTTATTACTAAATTCACTTATAACAAACACCAACAATTTCTTAACTATTAATCCTATAAATTCCTACAACCCCTTTAACCTATCCACTAAACCTATTGATAATTATAACAACTACTTTCAGAACCTTTTAGAATGATACAGTCTCTGGGGCAGGTCCTCAGTCATCAGGAACACAGTATTTGTTGTAGATTCTTTAACAAACTTAGCAGTCCTTCTTCTGGATCTCTCAGATGCAGGTTCGTCAGGGTCGTTGGTTATTGCAGTCTCACCTTAAATAAGGCTTCATGCTTTCTTCTCTGTGGGAGACCCCAGCCGTCTGCAGGCCAACTTACTTCTTTTGAATCAGGAACTCAGCTGCTCTGCCTCAGTCCTTAAAGCCAGGCACCGTTTCCTTTAGGCCACTGTTTGGACCGGTCAAACCCCTCTAGGCAAAAGCTGAGCCACAGGGTCCAGTCCTGGGCCTTTTGGTGTCTTGCTCAGGCTTTCTTTGCTCACTGGCTTCTTTCTGCTTCAGGAAGAGAGCTGGCCATCAATGGCCAGCCCTTTTTTCAGCAGGACTCTTGGAGCTCTCTAGCATCAGGGGCCTCTTCTCTTCTGGGCTCCACGCACTGTCCTCAGATAGGAGGAACTCTGTTTCAGCTTAATTTGGGCTCCGCCCACTTAGCAGCTGAAAACATTGTCAGGCCAGATACTTTGTTTCAAGTCTATTGAGTCTTTCCTTTTTTCCTGACTTCAAACTTGTTTTTCAGTCTACTGAGTCTTTCCTGTTTTTGCTGACTTCAAACTTGTTTTTCAGTCTATTGAGTCTTTCTTGTTTTTGCTGACTTCAAACTGATAATACTCTTCAGGCCCCGAATTAAGAGACAGTATCAGAAACTCCTATATATTTCCTAAATCTAATTTATCTAACCCCTACATAGACATAGCACAGGAAGGACCAAGAAAAAGGGACAGATTATTGAATATGCCCTTATACCTTTCTATATTGATACAAAATTAGTAGTATATTTGGCTAAAGTGGTATTGACCATTGTTTATTGTGCAAAAATAAGATCGTATTGGACTACATCGGTATTGATCTTTGTATATTGATACAAAATTAAGATTATAATTGGCCACAATGGTATTGACCCTTGTATATGGATGCAGGTAAGTTGACAGCCTAGCTCTGCCAAGACAGGGTTGGTAAGTCCTTCATAATTCCTGCTCTACAATAAATGTCTGTCAGAGAAATGGGGCCAAATGACTGAAGATAGATGTGGTAATGTATGGAGAGAAAATGGGAACTGTCCAGGCAGCCACTGGTATGTCATTTCTTAGTTTTGGAAGCTGCAGGCCCTGTACTTCCTATAAAATCAGAAATATTTATCCCTCTCAGGTCTCTGAGGTGGTTGAAGAACAGATAGCTAGAGTCTCATAATTAAATTTTGAGTTGTTTAGGAGTCAAGAGAGTGTTATAGATCTAAGAAGATACTTTTAAAATTGTGTTGCTAGTTAGTATGAATGTTGAGTCAGATATAGACCTTTAAACACATGGAGATGTTTAGAGAGTAGAATGTTAAAGTCAAGTACCAAATACATATGGACTGGTCATTGGGAATGTACGTTAAGCCATATAACCCTCATAACTGTGGCCTAATTACCTCTGTTGTACTGTATTGTATTTGTTTTTTTTTTGTTTTGTTTTGTTTTGTTTTTCTTTTTGAATGTTCTTTTTTTTTAAATAATTTATTTTTTATTTCTTCAAGTTACATCTCCATCACAATCCCCTCCCTACTCCCCCCTCCAGTCCCACCCTTCCACCCTCCTCCCCCTCAGCCCCACCCTCCTCTTCCCTTCTTTTTTTTTTTTTTTTTTTTTTTTTAGTTTAAGGTATTTATTTTTCCCCCCAACAGCTCTCCCTTTCAGTCCAAATAATGGTTCTTTTTCTTATAACTATAAATACAATACAAAACAACAGAAATAAATAGGCCACGATTATAAGAGTTATATGGCTTAGCATACATTCCCAATGTCCAGTCCATATGTTTTTGGCACCTGACTTTAACATTCTACTATCTAACCATCTCCATGAGTTTAAAGTTCTATATCTAACTCAGCTTTCATACTAACTTGCCTCATAATTTTAAAAATATCTTCTTAGTTCCAGAACACCCTCTTGATTCCTAAACAATTCAAAATTTAACTATGAGACTCTAGGTATCTATTCTTCAACCACCTCAGAGACCTGAGAGGGATGAATATATCTGATTATATAGGAAGTGCAGGGCCTGCAGCTTCCAAAACTAAAAAATGACATACCAGTGGCTGCCTGGACAGTTCCCATTTTCTCTCCATACATTACAGCATCAATCTTCAGCCATTTGGCCCCATTTCTCTGAAAGACATTGGTTGTAGAGCAGGAATTATGAAGGACTTACCTACCCTGTCTTGGCAGAGCTAGGCTGTCGACTTACCTGCTTCCAAGTTTTGTCCTTTTTGGACAGAAGTCTGTCTACAGTTGAAGCAAGTGGTTTTTCTTGCCAAGAGAATGGCTTACCACCAATTTAATCATCTCCCACTGGAGATTCTTCGATGCTCATCTTCTACTTGGAGTAATATAGGGGGTGCTGTCAGGAGCTGACATGTCTCGATATCAAAAAATCTTAAGTTAAGAAAACATCTTTGAATGCCATATTCTGCAGATCTCTTGAGGTTTTTGAAGATGCCCTATCTATCTCTTATATTTAGATAAGCAAATATTGCTTGTCTCTTAGCAACTTGATTTCTGAGTAGCTTAGAAAATAACTGTGATAGACTGTCATAGTAACTAACAAAATGACACGTTTTCATGACTATTAGTTTCCGTTTCTTCATTATCCTAAACAGTTTATGTCGGTTGGTAGCGAGAGGTCAAAACTAGACATTTCATTTTTAAATATTACTACGAACAATACCTTTAAGAAGCGTTACCCTTAATTTTGTATCAATATACAAAGATCAATACCAATGTGGCCAAATATAATCTTAATTTTGTATCAATATACAAAGATTAGTACCGATGTAGCCCAATACAATCTTAATTTTACATTAATATACTAGGGTCAATACCATTGTGGCCAAATATAATCTTAATTTTGTATCAATATACAAAGATCAATACCGATGTAGCCCTATACAATCTTAAATTTGCATTAATATACAATGATCAATACCAATTTAGCCAAATATAATATTAATTTTGTATCAGTATACAAAGGTATAAAGCTATATTCAATAATCTGTCCTTTTTTCTTGTTCTTTCCTATACTATGTCAATGTCCCATTTTTCTCAAGTCTGTTCACTCCTATATAGGAGAGAAAGGAGGATACAGAAAAGCAAAAGAGAGAAGTCCCTGGGTCTAACCTCCAAAACCCATTTAACAAGACCATTTAACAGCTTGTAGTCTTTTCCCCTAAATAACAAAATTTTCTATTATCTATATCTCTCTCCATATCTCTTCAACATAGTACTTGAAGTTTTAGCTAGAGCAATAAGACAACTAAAAGAGATCAAGGGAATACAAATTGGAAAGGAAGAAGTCAAAGTATCCCTATTTGCAGATGATATGATAGTATACATAAGTGACCCCAAAAATTCCACCAGAGAACTTCTACAGCTGATAAACTCCTTCAGCAAGGTGGCCGGATACAAAATCAATTCAAAAAAATCAGTAGCCCTTCTTTACACAAAAGATAAATGGGCTGAGAAAGAAATGAGGGAATCAACACCCTTTACAATAGCCACAAATAATATAAAATACCTTGGGGTAACTCTAACCAAGCAAGTGAAAGACCTGTATGATAAGAACTTCAAGACCCTGAAGAAAGAAATTGAAGAAGATATCAGGAGATGGAAAGATCTCCCTTGTTCATGGATAGGTAGGATCAACATAATAAAAATGGCAATCTTACCAAAAGCAATATACAGATTCAATGCAATTCCTATCCAAATACCAACTCAATTTTTTACAGATCTGGAAAAAACAATTCTCAACTTCATATGGAATAGCAAAAGACCCAGAATAGCTAAATCAATCATGTACAATAACAGAACATCTGGAGGTATCACCATCCCGGATTTCAAGCTGTACTACAGGGCAATAGTAATAAAAACAGCATGGTACTGGTATAGAAACAGACCAGTTGACCAATGGAATCGAATTGAAGACCCAGAAATAAACCCACACATCTATGGTCACTTAATTTTTGATAAAGAAGCCAAAAACATACAATGGAAAAAGGAAAGCATCTTCAATAAATGGTGCTGGTCTAACTGGATGTCAACATGTAGAAGAATGCAAATAGATCCATACTTATCACCCTGTACAAAACTTAAGTCTAAGTGGATCAAGGACCTCAACATAAATCCAGACACACTAACATTAATAGAAGAGAAAGTAGGAAAAAGCCTTGAAATCATTGGCACTGGTAGCAACTTCCTGAATAGAACACCAATAGCTCAGGAACTAAAACAAACAATCAATAAATGTATTTGTTATTATAAGAGAAAGAGCCATTTGTTGGACTGAAAGGGGAAACTGTAGGGGTAAATAAGATATAGGTTAAACTTAAAAGAAGGAGAAGAGGGAAGAGGATGGGGGGCTGAGGGTGGGAGGGTGGGACTGGAAGGGGAATAGGGAGGGGACTGCGAATGAGATATAACTTGAAGAAATAAAAAATAAAGGAAAAAAAAAGGTAAAGGTAAACAGCAGGAAACACGAACTCCTAGGAGGAATGAGACTTGTCTTATCTCTATGGAATATATATGGAATCTCTCTCCATGAAACCATATCACTTCCATTAAACCATAAGATCTGAAAAAAAAAATAAAGGTCTTGAGAAAATTAAAAAAAAAGAAATGCAAACTAATAGTGATGTAAGCATGTCATTTTGTTAGTTACTATGATAGTCTATCACAGTTATTTTCTAAGCTAATCAGAAATCAAGTTGCTAAGAGACAAGCAACATTTGCTTATCCTAATATAAGAGATAGATAGGGCATCTTTAAAAACCTCAAGAGATCTGCAGAATATGGCATTCAAAGATGTTTTCTTAACTTAAGATATTTTGATATCGAGACATGTCAGCTCCTGACAGCACCCCTATTCTACTCCAATTAGAAGATGAGCATTGTAAAATCTCCAGTGTGAGATGGTTGAATTAGTGGCAAACCTATCTCTTGGCAATAAAAAACCCTTCCTTCAACTGTAGACAGAATGCTGTTCAAAAAGGACAAAACTTGGAAGCAGGTAAGTCGACAGCCTAGCTCTGCCAAGACAGGGTAGGTAATTCTTTCATAACCCCTGCTCTACAATCAATGTCTGTCAGAGAAACGGGGCCAAATGACTGAAGATCGATCCTGTAACATATGGAGAGAAAATGGGAACTGTCCAGGCAGCCACTGGTATGTCATTTCTTAGTTTTGGAAGCTGCAGGCCCTGCACTTCCTATATAATCAGATATATTTATCCCTCTCAGGTCTCTGAGGTGGTTGAAGAGTAGAAAGCTAGATTCTCATTGTTAAATTTTGAGTTGTTTAGGAATCAAGAGGGTGTTCTGGATCTAAGAAGATGTTTTTAAAATTGTGATGCAAGTTAGTATGAAAGCTGAGTTAGATATAGAACTTTAAACTCATGGAGATGGTTAGATAGTAGAATGTTAAAGTTAGGTTCCAAATACATATGGACTGGATGTTGGGAATGAATGCTAAGCCATATAACTCTCATAATTGTGGCCTAATTATTTTTGTTGTTTTGTATTGTATTTATTGTTATAAGAGAAAGAACCATTTGTTGGACTGAAAGGGGGAGCTTTTGGGGGGAAAAGATATACCTTAAACTAAAAAACAAAAAAATGGTAGAGGATGGGGTGTTGAGGGGGAAGAGGGTGGAAGGGTGAGACTGGAGGGGGGAGTAGGGAGGGGATTGTGACTGAGATTTAACTTGAAATAAAAAATAATTTAAAAAAAAAGAGCAAGGGTTTTTTTTGTTTGTTTGTTTTTTGGTATCTTTTTTTGTTTGTTTGTTTCTTTGTTTGCTTTTGCAGGGCTGTAGTTCCTCGCTGCTCCATGAGGGGCATTCTTTAGCTTTCCCTGAGAAACTGTCCTTGCTTTGTTTTTCTCTTGCAGGCCACAGCACTAAGAAACTACTCTGTTTAAATTTAGATTTTACATAAGTTCTTGGTAGATTTGTTAAAGTTCTGCCATACCCAGTATACCATAATGTTAGTGTAACTTTATATATTTATGTTATTTTCACAGTTTAACACTCAACCTGGCTATCATCCAAATAATTGAGACTCTATTATATTATGTGTTAAACAGGCTTCACAACCCAAAAGCTAAGCAGTTATTATTCTATATTTTTAACATTTATTTATTTGTTCAAGTTACATCTCAATCACAATTAGTTGTGGAGCAGGAAATAAGATTTGCGCATTCTTTCTTTGCAGAATCAGGCCATCAATTTACCTGCATTGAGCTCTGGCCCTTCTTTGGACTGTTTATAGTCTGTTGATGGAGCAGCAGCATTTTTGCCCAGTAGGAATTATCTCCTGATGGGAGATTTCTTGATGCTCATTGTCTCCTTCCAAATCCAATGGGAACTGTCAAGAGCTGACAGTCTCATGTCAAAGAATTTTTAATTTAATAAAAATGCCATATTGTACAGATCTCTTGAAGTTTTTGAAGACCATCTATCCATATACATTGAGTAAGCAAATCTTGCTTGTCTCTAACAACTTAATATCTGATTAACTTAGAACCACTGAAATTAACTAATTTAATTATCCTAATAAATCACAAGTTTGAATGAATATCAACATGCATTTCTTAATTATTCTAAACAGTTTGTGGTAGTTACTGTCAAAATTCTCATTGCAAATTTAAGAATTACATAGGTACAATACCTAGTCAAAATATAGCCTTAATTTTGCATCAATATACAAAGATCTATAGGAGTAGATTCAATAATCTACTCTTTTATCTTATCAATTCTATATTATATATCCATATTCCCTCTCTTTTTTTTTCAAGTCTTCTCCCCCTATATAAGAGAGAAAGAGGGATAAAGAAAGAGAAATAAATCCCTGAGCCTAACCTCCTACACCTTGCTTAACAAGACCATAAAACAATTTGTAACCATTTCCCCTAAATGACATGTATAACCCATTAAATAACCAAAGAATCATCCATCCTACTTTTTGGGAATGGGACGACACTCTCTTAAAACTTCTTCCTCCCGAATTGGGACGCAGAAAAACTATTAGGGGCCAAAAAAAAAAAAAAAAAAAGAAAAAGAAAAAAATGGTTAAGCAAGTAAATTGTAACATTTGTTGTCCAGTCTCTATATGCTCAGCGATTTGAATGTTCTGAGCAATTTGTAGTTTGAAGCTGGACTTTGGTAGAAAAGTTCAGGGGTTTATTGAAGTCCTGTCTGGAACAGTCTTTGAGGCTGGGGCATCTCAGCAAGCTGTTTGAAATTGTTCTGGATGCAGATTTTGGAGGAAACAGCTATTGAGACAGTCTATGAGGTTGGATCATTTGGGTTACTTGTCTTGTCTTCCCTGGACTCAGGTCCCATTGTTCTGAAAATATATAATTTCTCACAAGTAACATATAGTTCTGCAATTACCAAAATGCCTTGGATGTGCAGGATGCACAAATCAATGAAGGAATATTTTCTGTTCTTTGAACAGAAGAAAGACATTTGTAAGTCTCCATTCATGCCATAAAAAGATGGCATGTAATACCTTTCCTAGGGCAAATTGTCTTTTGGACAATAGAAGAAAAACAATTTTTTTATTTTTCAAAAGAAATCTTGAAAATTTGAAACTAAAATTTATCTTTAAGTGTATATAAAACATAATAATCTTAACTTTCTATCAATACCTATTAGAACAAAACAATCTTATATTTCTATCAATATCTATTAATATAACAAAATAATCTTAAGTTTTTAATAATAAAAGAGACAAGGAATAGAGTGAGGAAAAGAAGAAAATCCCTGAATTCAATACTTATTTTTTCACAACACATATATCCATTCATAATAGATGAGAACAAACAATCACAACACATAACATAACACACACAAAAACTTCCATCCCATCTTTTGGGAATGGATTATAAATATTTTTGGGTACCCTTCAAAAAATGAGATATTGGCCAATTCCCGGGAAAGTTACCTATAGCTTTTGTTGTCCAGTCTCTGTAGGATCGATCATTATTTGGACTAGCGATTTTAAAAATGATTTTCATGCAAAGTTTTTTTAAAAACAGTGATTGAAGCAGTATGTTAGGTTGAATCTTCTGGCCCATTTGTCTTGTTGTTATTGTCATTCAGTCCTTGGCTCTGAAAATAAATTTTTGCTCTAAATTTGAGCAAGTGGAAGGCATAGAGCAACTTTGTAAGTCCATTTTAAGGCATAAACTCTATCCATCCTGGATAAAAGATTGGAGTATCATGAACACCATAAACTCTATCCATCCTTGAGAAAAGATTGGAATATCATGAAAACCATACAGTTAATAAAATACTCTTACCATGCAAAGACATTCATATTTCAGCTAATGGCAGGTTCTCCCTGGTCAGATCTAATCTTTATAAGTTTTGTTGATAACCACATTTTTTCATTCCCTGTAGTGGCATAACCACATCCCCATCTTAAACCATTTCAGGTTTCCACTCAAAAGTTAAATTATCCTTATGGTATATTGGTTGATTTAATTCCTCAGTTTTTTGTATAACCCAATGTCTCTCAGCTGCAGTGATACCCTTTTCACCAACATTTAGGAAATTCAGACTTAGCAAAGCATTGTGTAATCTATCCCTGGGATTCTTTAATTCCCCCTTTTGTTCAAAAAGCATCTATTTTAAGGTATGATTACCTCTTTCTACGATTGCCTGTCCTGTAGGATTGTGTGGTATACCAGTAACATACTTTATATTATAATATGCAAAGAATTGCTTCATTTTATTAGATACATATGCAGGAGCATTATCAGTCTTAATTTGTGCAGGTACACCCATAAATGCCATTATTTCTAATAAATGTACGATAACACAATCAGCTTTTTCAGAACTTAAAGTAGTTGCCCATTAAAACCCTGAGTATGTATCAATGGTATGATGTACGTACCTTTGCTTTCCAAATTCTGAAAAATGAAAAACATCCATTTGCCAAATTTCATTCTTTTTAGTACCTCTAGGGATACTACCGGCAGGTAATGGAGTTTGGTTATATAGAGAAAACGTAGGACATTTTTTAATTATTTCCCTGTCTTCTTGCCAGGTAATAGAGAATTTTTTCTTTAACTCAGACCTGTTAACATGATGTTTCTGATGAAATTTTGATGCTTCCAACACATTTCCTATGAGTAATTGGTCAATTTCCTCATTTCCTTGTGCCAGTAGACCTGGCAAACCTGTATGAGATCGAATATGGGTTATATATAATGGATTATTTTTATTTATGATGACCTGTTGCAATTGTATAAAGAAGTTAATTCTTTGTTATCTGGAATAAATTCAGCAGTTTCTATATGCAACACAACTCTTTCTGCATATAGAGAGTCAGTAATTATGTTAAGAGACTCTGGAAAATCTAATAATACCATATGGATTGCATACAGTTCTGCTTTTTGAATTGAGGTATATGGACTTTTGATTACCTTGCTGATTTTGTCTGTCTTATAACCTGCCATTCCCATCTTGTTAGCATCAGTATAGAAGGTTGGTGAATCAGGAATTGGTGTTCCTTTTACAATACGAGGAAGAATTCAATTAGTTCTTTTTATAAATGTTATCATTTGCTTTTTGGAAATTTGTTATTAATTTTTCCCAAATAATAACTGCAAGCTCTTTGCCAATCTTCATTGATTACCCACAATGACATAATCTCAGCATTAGTAAGAGGCACTACTATTTCAACTGGGTCCATTCCTGAGAATTGTCGTAGTCTTATTCTACCTTTTAAAATTAATTCAGATATTTTTTGTATGTATGTCTTTAATTTCTTACTTTGTTTATGTGGTAAGAAAATCCATTCCATAATACTATCTTCTCGTTGCATAATAATCCCTGTAGGAGAATGAGTTGATGGTAAAATGACCAAAATACAATCAAGTTGGAGATCAATTCAATCTATGTATGCATCCTGCAATCTTTGTTCTACCAACATTAATTCCTTTTCTGCCTCAGCAGTTAAACATCTTGGACTGTTTAGATTTGAATCTCCTTGTAATCTTTGAAACAAATTACTTAACTCATGAGTACTTAAACCAAGGGTGGGCCTTAGCCAATTTATATCTCCCATAAATATTTGAAAATCATTAAAAATTTTCAATTGGTCTCTACAGATCTGTACCTTTTGGGATCTTATTCTCTATTGACTTATTTAATAACCCAAATAGTTGATTGAATCTCCTCTTTGTATTTTTTTAGGAGCAATTTTTAACCCCCATAGTGGTAGAATTCTTTTCATTTCCTTAAATAAATTCTCTAAAATAACTACATCAGAATCAGCCAGCAAAATATCATCCATATAATGATAGATAATAGATCAAGGAAACTGCTTACACATTATTTCTAATGGTTTTTCTACAAAATATTTGCACAGAGTTGGACTATTCAACATTCCCTGCAGAATCACATTCCAATGATATCTCCTGATTGGTCTGCTGTTATTAAGAGTAAGTAGAGAGAAAGCAAACCTTTCCCTATCATTCTTATGCAATTGAATTGAGAAAAAGCAGTCTTTTAAATCAATTACTATTAAAGGCCATGACTTTGGTAATAGAGAAGGTAAAGGCATACCGGGCTGCAAAAGACCCATAGGTTGAATTATTCTATTCACAGCTCTTAAATCTGTTACCATTCTCCATTTACCCAATTTCTTTTTTACCACAAACACAGAATTCCATGGGCTGGTAGACTCTTCTATATGACGAGCCTCCAGCTGTTCTTTTACCAATTGCTCAAGAGCCTCCATTTTTTCCTTTGTTGTGGGCTATTGCTCTTGCCACACTGGTTTATTTGATAGCCATTTCAAGGGCAGGACTGTTGGAATTTCAGCAATGGCCCCTAGTCTAAATTTGGAAACTAAATACTTGGGTGTCCTGTGTTTGCACACTAGACATAGCTTGCAGTTGTTTTTGAGTACTCATGTCAATACCTTCCTCAAAAGCATCTGTCATTTCATCATTTGTTATTTCTGGCATTGTGGCATTGCAGGAATATTAATTTGAGTACCCCATTGTTGTAAGAGATCCCTTCCCCATAAATTTATGGGTACATCAGCCACATAAGGTCTTCACTTCCCTGTTTGCCCTTCTGGTCCCACACAGTTAAGCCATCGTACACTTTGTTTTACATGTGATAATTTACCAATTCCTATAAAATGTGTAGGAACCTTTTGAAGTGGCTAGTTTTGATTCCAAGACTCCTGTGAGAGGACAGTGACATCCGCTCCTGTGTTAAGCATTCCTTCTATTTCAATACCATTCATTTGTATTTTTAATTTTGGTCTCTTATCACTCACCGTTGTTTGCCAATAAAGATGTTTCCAGTATTTTCAACTGCTCCTGTTCTGCCTATTGGAACAAACTTGCCCTTGGCATAAGGAAACAGCAGCAGTTGGGCAATTTTGTCCCCTGCATTAATTGTCATCTCTTTCCATATGGATGTCATAATTTCAATTTCTTCCTTGAAGTCTCCAACTATAATACCTGGGTGAATACAGAATCCTTGACAAGTTAATCCATTTTTTCCAAATATTAATCCTATTGTTCCTGATGGTAAAAGACCATAAATATGATTGGTTAACATATAACATTCATCTGTTTTAGATAATGTTTTAGATTCATCTGTGGTCAAATCTAAAATTGTAGTACCTTCAATAGCCTGTAAAAGATAAGCAATAGTTAATTTTGTTCTTCCTGCCTGTTTGTTTCCCTCTGGTTGGATGATGGACGATGGTTCACATTGTTTTGGGGGGCTTGAACCGGTAGGCCCCTCCTCTTGTTTCCTGGCAAGGGATTAACTCTGACATCCGTTTCAGCTTTACAATCCTGGGACTAGTGTTTACCTCTTCCACAAGAGTACAAAATTCTGGATACTTTAACCTTCTATTGCCATTCAATGCCATTCATTCCCTTATACAACCATGTTCTGCAGAGTCCAGGCACCTATCATTTTGAGTTCTGGAGGATTCATCCTTATGATATCTTTGAAAATTACCAAGTTCACCATTTTTAAAGCACTCATTAAGACCCCTAGCAACTGCTTGTGCTATGAAATTAGTCTGATGATTCTGAAAACCAATATCAGTTGTTTCTCTTATCCATCCATCTACTGGGGCTCCTCAAGCTTTCAATGGCCTAATTACCCTTTGACATTCAGCATTTGCATTTTTATATGCCAAGGCATTTATCAAGTCCTGTCTGGCATCAGGGTTATCTACATCTCTCTCCACAGCTGAAGTCAATCTCCCTAAAAAGTCTAAGAAGTTTTCCTGTGGACCTTGTAAATGAAGTAAATCTTTTCCCAGGCTCAGCAACCATATCCCAGCCTCTCAAAGCTGTAACACGACATTGTTCTATCACAACATCTTCAAACTGATTCTGTAACCGTATGTCAGCATAAGGTACCTCACCAAGCATTTGTTGGGTTGTGACATTTATTCCCTTTGCCATATTTTGTTGCTCTAATTTTGTGGCTTCATGTCATCACCATGACAACCATTGTAGTTGCTGGCTACCTTTTAGCACAGTTACTATCAGTCCCTTCCATTCTTGGGGAATGATTCTATTTTATATAGCCCAATTATTTAACATCTGTTTAATGAATGATGAATGCATCCCATAAGAGACAATAGACTCCTTAAATCTTTTAAATCCAAAATGTCTATTGGATTCCATGTTAATTCCTGATGGAGTTGACCATCATTATAATCAGGCCTAATTTGAAATATAAATGGAAAAGCTGATTGTGATTGTGCATAATGCAGCTCCTCTGGGGTCGTACTTGGTTCCACAATAGCACCTGGTTTTCTACTGGTACACGCAGGGACTGTTGAGACATAGCTAGAAAATTTGGCATTTTCTTAGTTCCAGTCACTTGCCCTGCCAGAATTTTCTTAAGCTCCTCAATCTGCATTTCCATACTTTTTATGAGAAACCAATAAAAGAAAAAAAAAGTAAACATCATAAAACATTCTGTCTGATTGAAAAACAGTGTAGAGGTCAGTAGTAAACATTGCCATATTGTCAACAACTGGCATCATAGTTTCAAAATCTTCAATTTTCTCTATATTTTTGAAAATAAAATTACTCATAATGCCTTACCACGTTGAGTGCCACCTGAAACTGCAAATTAATTAATTAATGTAGCTATTAGTAAGTATAAAATGTAAGATTAGGCAGGCAGAGCAGTTGGTGGCTTGGCAGAGGAGCAGGCAGCCTGGCCCATGTGCCTTAACTTGTTGCCTAACTTATCCTGGAGAAAGAGCCCCGCGACCAAGGGTGGCCTACACCACCTGTAACCTAAACTCTGTTAATTAATATAAGTTGTTATATTAGGTCAGTAGAATTACTAGCAGCTTGGTGGCAGCTTCACTTGGGCCCCAGGGGAGTCTGGAATCCCAACAGCCAGGACTGCTTGGACTGAGGGCTTATAAGCCGCTGCAGTCTTTCCCCAGTAATTAAATACACCAAGACTCTTTAATGTTTTAACACTTAGCCCTTAGCTGGGCAGACTCTCAATTAGCTACTCTAAGTTAACCCAGATGACCTAATCCCAAACCACCATGTGCCTGAGATTACCTTCCAGCATTCTCCAGACGTCTGTCTCCTTCTGTGTCTCCCCACGGAAAGAGAAAGGGTCTCTGTTGTGCCCAGAGTTCCTGTTCTGATCTCAGGAAGTCCCGCCTTCCTATACTCTTTCTGCTCAGCTAATTGGCCATAAGTGACTTTTATTAACCAATCAAGAGAATGCCTCACAAGGGGCAGTAACCAGATCTCAGCATTGAATTCAATGTATCAGAAACAATGTTAGACCTTCCCTCAACAAAGAACAATTAGGCCACAATTATGAAAATTATAAGGTTTAACATACATTCTCAATGTCCAGTCCATACATAATTGGCAACTGATATTACTATTCTATTATCTATTTTGAGGAGTTTAAAGTTCTATACCTAAGTCAGCCTCTATTCTAACTTGTATTACTAACTTAAAAACATCTTCTTAGATCTAGAACATCCTTTTAATTCCTAAACAACATAAAACTTAGCTGTGAGACTATAACTATCTAGTCTTCAACCACAGAGACCTGAGAAGGATAAACATATTTGAATAAACAGGAAGTGCAGAGCTAGCAGCTTCCAAAACTACTCCAAGTAGATTATGAACATTCAAGAATCTCCATTTGGAGATGGCTACATTAGTGGCAAGCTTGTCACTGGGCAAGAGAAATACCTTGCTTCAACTGTAGATAGAACACTGACTGAAAAGAACAAAACTTGGAAGCAGGTAAATCGACAGCCTAGCTCTGCCATGACATGGTAGGCAAGGACTTCGTAATTCCTGCTTTATAATTAATGTCTGTCAGAGATACTGGGCCAAAATTCTGAAGATAGGTGCTCCAATATTGAGAGAAATTGGAGACTAAGAAATCAGTTGTTTGTTATTACTCTATTCTTAACCCACTATGCTAATCTGTCTTCCCTGTAGCATAAATCTCAGAGATACTTGCACTTTGTAGCTTTCCTGTTTCAGCTGTTTCTCTTGTCTCTCCTGCCTTTGCCCCTTATTGGATTCCCCCTAATTACTCTCCTTAACTCCACCTCCCTGGAGGTGAGGAAGTACAACCCTATTCTCTCCCCTGCTTGGTGATTGACTATAAGCAGCTTTATTGGCATATCAGGGGACAGTTGGGGAGCAGTGTTTACATAACATTGAGACATGCACTCTTCAGAACAAGGACTGAAACCAGATATAGGGGGTACAGAAATCAGCATTTGAATTACACAATAATTTTATGTCTAAAACTATGTATTTGAAATACCCCATGTGTATACATAGTCATCAAGTGTTTCAAAGTATAGAAGATAATGATCAGTATTATTGATTCAAATCAAATTATTAAAGACTACTTTAACTCTCAAAATTATATAGGCTTTGTACTACCATAGATAATCATTTAGTGAAAGTTGGAAGACCAGTACTGGAGGGATGGCTCATCTGTTCAAGATTGCTTAGTGTTCTTTCAGAAGACTAGGATTTGGTTCCCAGTACCCAAGTCTGGTAGCTCAAACCACTTGGACATCCAGCTCCAGCTCCAAGGGCTTCTATGCCCTCTCTTGGGGTATTTACCTTTGTGGGTAAATACAGACATGTTTATTATATTCACACACACACACACACACACACACACTATTATCACAAATCTATAAATTTTCACAAATGGTTTGGAACCCAGGGTCAGATAATAAAGTGTAAAGGCCACTCATACAGGAGTCTGGATGTTCAAAGTATTACAATAACAGGAATAGCCCTATATGTATATTTTCTGCTTCGTTTCATATTTATATATCTAAATAAGTATGTAGCTACAGATCAGAAATAAAAATGTGATGGTGAAATACTGGCCTGATACCTGCACATTACACTCAGCTTCAGAACTTGAAACTGGATAATTTCATAGCTGAGTATCCAGGAACACTACTTGTCACAAAAAAACTTCAACAACCACAACCACCACCACAAAAACAATAAAACCAAGACAAGTACTTCCAAGCCATCGACCTTTCATTTATATGAAATGAAAGCATTCTTATTTTCCAGTAAAAATAAGGAAGAAAACACATAAAATAAGTTAAAACTTTTATTTTCATGGCCTTAAGATGTTTCCTTAAATTATATAGTGACTATTGGGCAATTTATCTGTTTGTCTGTCTATCTATCTATCTATCTATCTATCTATCTATCTATCTATCTATCTATCTATATATTTGGCTGACATTTAAAAACTATTTAAGTCTGAGAATTTCTTACTATTTTCAAACTCATAGGCCCAGGGAGTTATTCAGATTCTCATAAAGAAAGGTAATAAAGAAACTTCTAAAATGTGTTTGGATATCTTTTGGTGGCAGAAGTGAAAGATATATAAACTGAGAAAATAAGAGGCCTCACAACGAAAGATCACCTTTGGAAGATGAATAATACAGAATAAACTATTTGTCTAAAGGGACTTTGCTAGTCTTGGTCTTTTAAGGGCACCCCAGTTGCAGCTCCTATTGTAAAGTTATTCAAATCTTCTTTAAAATCCCCCATTTCTAATGTATTTGCTGCATGCTTAAACTGGCCATTGCTCTCATTTGCTCATAAAGCCAGTAATATGTCCTGATATGTGGAAAACAAATGAAATCTATGGAGAAAATATTAAATATCTTCTGTTATTAGACATCTTTTTTGTAAGATTGTCAATGTATAAACATGAAAACCTGTCTGTGCTCTGGATCACAATTTCAATTCAGATGATGACCATTTGCTACCATAGCTGTGGGTCTGTGATGTTGCCTCCTAGAGTGATAATTTCATAGAGAAAAACAGTCCATATTGCAGCCAGTATAAAATAGAGAGGAAGACAAAGAAGTAGCCAAGGTCCTATAATTCTCTTCTAGAAAAATGCTGCTATGACTCAAACATCCTTCATCCCCACCCACACCAAGATTATCATCTTGTCTATAGTCCCAAGCTGGAGGCAAGGCCACTAAGATCCTAACTATGGAAGAGGGGTCAAAAGAAAATAATCTAAAATGACTAAATATGGGTTTTAATAATACGGCTACTCCAAATGAGAATGTTGCTATCATATTAGTTAATAGATTGAAAATGATCAAACTAATAAGCTACAGATAAATGTAAAACAGAAACCTTCTTGAGAAAAAGAAATCTAGAGCAACATTTGGGAATATTTTATTCATCTCAATAAAGGCAGAATAACCATATTATTCATTGCCCAAATTTGAATAATTTTGAGAAAAAGCTGCTCTCACCATGGAGGGTGTTGGGCAATTATAAACCCTCATGCACAGCCAAGATGTTAAGTAGCAGTCCCCTTCTGTTTTCCAGTATCTGGGTAAAAGGTAAAATGTCTTTTATGTCTATCTGAGAGAGTTTGCCCATGTAGACTCCTAGTTTAGTAACTCCACAAGGAAATAGAGTAACTTACTCAATGCTGAAGATTTCAAAAACAGAAAACATTGTGATGTTAGTTTCTTTGGGTGTCTATTTCTTTCTTATTTTTACTAAGACATAAGAATGTTTTTTTTTATTATATAGGAAGTGCAGGGCAAGTCTCATAGTTAAATTTTGAGTTGTTTAGGAATCAAGAGGGTGTTCTGGATCTAAGAAGATGTTTTCAAAATTGTGATGCAAGTTAGTATGAAAGCTGAGTTAGATACAGAAACTTTAAACTCATGGATATGGTTAGATAGTAGAATGTTAAAGTCAGGTGCCAAATACATATGGAGTGGACACTGAGAATGAATGCTAAGCCATTTAACTCTCATAATTGTGGCCTATTTATTTTTGTTGTTTTGTATTGTATTTATTGTTATAAGAGAAATAACCATTTGTTGAACTGAAAGGGGGAGATGTTGGGGGAAAAAGATATACTTTAAACAAAAAAAAGGGAAGAGGATGGGGGGTTGAGGGGGAGAGAGTGGAAGGTTGGGACTAGAGGCGGGAGTAGGGAGGGGACTGTGATTGAGATGTAATAAAAAATAAATTATTAAAAAATTTAAAAAAGAATGTTTTTTTTTATAGTCCTATAGATTGGGGGCAAGGTCTGTTTTCAAGAACTGAGAAAAGAGGGCAAAGAAAACTCCACAAAGCTCTATGCAAACATTTAGGAGAGGTTGAGGTTCACAACAGAATCGAAAGAAATGTCTCTAACTCTGAAATTCAAGTACTAGTCTCTGCACAGATTTGATAGCAACGGAGGGATTTGTTTCTCTTTGTATCTATTGCCTACATTACATGTGGTTCAGAATAGGATGCCAATACACAGAGATCTCTTTAATCACTTCAAGGAATTTGGAGGTCAATACCAAGATTGGTTTGTCTCCAGTACAAAATTTGATAGTAATTAAATTACATAGAATAGGATTATAAAAATAATTCAAAACATATTACCTAATAGTGAATCATGCTGCAGTGATTAACCATATCACAATCAAGAAACAAATATAGAAACAACTTTTGTATTGAGTATTTTATAGAAACAAATAATCAGATTAAAGCCTAGGAAAAGGATGGAAGTAGAAGTTCCCAAAGGAACAGGTAAATATTGGGTTACAAATAGCTATAAGCAAATAAGAAGATATTGACTATTTTTACTCAACAGGAGAATACAAAGAATTCTTACAGATTTGGTTTCATTTGTTTTATTTTGAAATGTGCTTGTGGTTTTCTCCTGTTTTATATTTGTTTTGCTATTTCCCTGGATAGAGTGTTCTGCCTTTTACTTGTGTTAAATTTTGAAGTCTGCTGTTTCCCAGTTCACTCTGCCAATGTATTAATCGCTTCCTAATAATCGTTGTGTGTGTGTGTGTGTGTGTGTGTGTGTGTGTGTGTGTGTGTGTGTATGTGTGTGTGAAGGATGAAGGGAATCTTTTCAATTTGTACCTCATAACTCTCTTGAAAATACAAAAAAAATCAATGGAAAATTTGTTTGCAAGTTTTCGTAGTAGGTGGAGGTGTTTGTCTCTTGAATTTTTAGTGTTCTTTGTGTCTTTTAGTTCTGATTTTTTTCCTTTTCTAGTAAGTTAGTAGAAGTTTCCTTTTATCTTTCTATTCCATTTTTTTCTGTATCCAAAAACTAAAAAAATTCAACTCTATTCTATGCAGTTTTAGGTATTTTCTCTGTTATCTATTGTCTGATCTTGTCAGGTAGAGTTTGATTAGTATTTAGATCTAGTGAGGACTTTCTTCCTAATGGCACCTTTAGATTAGACAAACTTAGAATCTGTCAATTGTGTCATTTGCTCCATCCATACACATTGCCTGCAGTTTTCTTAATCCCTGTAGAAGGCTGGTAACCACATGCCCCTGCTGTAACAACTTGTCTTATTTTTCTCTATTACATAATTTTATTTTCACTTCAGACAGTTGACTGTAGGAATTTTGTGTCTTGAAATTATGCTTAGGTTCTATACAGTTGTAGTGTGTCCTCCTTTTTGTCCTATATTTTTAGAGAAGTTGGGTGAAGGGGAGAATCTGTGTAAACTCATTGATGGCAAAATCTGCAACAACAGCTCATGTTTGAATGCCTGAAAATGAAAACTTATGGAGGTGAAAGGCATATCCAACTTAAGAATTAGTTGAAAAGTGGAGGGAATGGGAGTCATGCGTAAGAGGCAGAAATATTCCTAGTGTAGTTAAACCTTATCAGTGGTTCTCCACCTGTGGGTCATGATCCCTTTGGAGGTTCTGATGATCCTTTACAAGAGTCACATATCTTATATCCTGTATATCATTACAATATTATATATTACAATATCCTGCATATCATTATAATATTACAGTTATGAAGTAGCACTGAAAATAATTTTATGGTTAGGTGGTACCACAACATGAGGAACTGTATTAAAGGGTCACAGCATTAAGCAGATTGAGAACCACTGCTATAAAAATGTCAATTATAGTTCACTTTTCAACACAGCAAATAAAAACAAAACCTTTGACGTACTGAGGCAAATTATTTGTGTTTATGGACATTTAAGAGAGGAAGTGAACAGGGGAGGGGTAAAACCTGAAGGGGAGGAGGGAGAGGAATTTGATTGAGATGTAACTTGAAAAATAAATTAGTAATTTAAAGAAATCTAAAAATAAATAAATAAAATGAAAAAAAAAGATAAAAGAGAAGAAGTGAAGTTCTCAAGCCCAGTATCTCTAAGAAAAAGCAATGGTGGACAGTAAGCCTGAAAAAATGACCTCAGATTGGATCGAATTTCCTTACAATTAAACCCCATTGGAATAAATTAACTACCAACTGAAAGTTGTAAGTGTTGGAAGAGAGTTGGACAGTTAGCTACATTTTGGAAGCAAAGCAATAGTGGCTACGGAGAAATGTCATTTTCCCTTTGTGTGCACAGAAGATTTATGTTACCCTTTAAGATGACTTGTTCAAGTATTCAAATAGTGAAAATTCAATCCCATTCAAGACTGTAATGTCTCATATATTTGAAAAGTAAACAGTAGGGAAGGAGGAAAGTGAAGGAATGGAAATGAGACAGGCTCAAAGAAATGGAGACTGATGGATCACTTACTCGGGAAACTTCATTTGCTTATCACGCGGAAGACTGGGATATGCACAGTCTGGCAATAACTTTGTAAAAATGTAAGACTACCCGACCCATAAAGAATCATTTCATAATCGCTGAGGACCTTAACTGTTCTAGCTGTGTGAAAGCAAGGTACATATATAAATAACGAGTCTTCACTGTCCATCTTCTTTTAGAAAAAATATTAAGTTGAGTAGTTAATGGTCTTGCTTTTAAAGACCTGGCATTAAAGACACAGGCTGTTATATAAAGCAATACTTGAAAGTTCAGACATGGAAATCAATTCTGTGAAACCTAATGGGAAGTGTGAGGCAGTGGGTTTGCCTTTACAGAGGAAATGGATACTTATTAATGGCAACATTTTTTTAACCACATAAAAAAAATTGGCAAAAAATTTGAACCATGTATTTTCTCTAAGAATGCATCCCAATGGCTATGAGGCATATTAAGAGGCAGTCATTATTATTAACTATCAGTGAAATTAAAGCCACAATGAGATTCTTGTAGACTTAGAATGGCCATTGCTGACAAGTTTGGGGTAAGAAGTAAAGAAAAGGAAACACTTCTTCACATCAGCAGTGTAAACGATATACATTATTGATGAATTTTGGCTCCTGGAAAATACAAAGGTAGTTTTCTCTAAGAATGGAGCCCTGGGAAGTGAGTGATTCCTCTCCAATAGAAGACCACATATCAATGAATTCTTGGCAGAAAAAAAAAAAAATGGTCTTGAAGGCAAACAGCATGTAGGCAACCTCGAAATACTGAAAACAGAATGGCCATAGCACTTAATTAGTGTAATGCTGGCCTTATGTCCAGGGAAACTTATATCAGTCTGCTGAAAAGATAACTGTATTGAGCATGGACTCATTGTGACATCATCCCAGTAGCTCAGGTATAGAAATAACTGCAGTGTCACAGAGGAATGACTCCCAGTGGGATATTCTTAGCCATAAGACAGAAAGACTCCTTGCCATTTTAGTGTTAAGGATGCTGAAGACTTTAAGGTGTAAGAAATAAAGAGAGAAAAGATAAATCATGCATAATCTTATTTATTTATTTAATTAAAATAATGACATGTATAATAAAGAGAATATAATGGTCACTTCCATAGGCTAGGGAAGATGAAAATTGGGACATATTGCTTAAGAAAATACAAACTCTAAATCATAATCACTGATCGCCTTAAGGTACAGCATGATGAACATTGTCAGAGATTGATTATATATTTGATTTTTATTAATTCTTTAAAGTTTCATAAAATGTGTTTAGATAATATACTTCTCCACCAACTCTTCACCAATTTACCCAACCTTCCCTTTACTTTCAGTTTTGTGTCATTTTTTAAATCCTTCAAGACCAATTTTATGCTGCCCAAACTTTCTTTGCTTTATCATGGCAATCCTTTCACCAAATGGGAAAAAATAAAACATCCTATTGTGCACTTCAAATGCACTTTAATTTGCAAATCATAGATCTGCCTTTCTGGTTGAAAGAGCTGGGGAAGAGTAAATGTAATCCTTTCTGCTATCACCTCCTCATTGTCTCCGTTTAGAAGCCTGGCACTATCAGTGACAATGTTTTGTATGGCAGCTCACAGGTTCATATTTACTGAGTTCACACGTTGGAATGTTACAAGAGACACTTTGTGATTGTGTGAAAGAAAGAAATGGTTAAATATTTCTGTTAGGTTTCTTTTTCTGCTCTGTTCTCTGAGATAGACTCTTAGTCTGCCGCCCTGTATGAACTGAAACTCACTGTATTTCCCATATGAACTTGGAGCTTATGGCAGTTCTGCTGCTAGGTATACCCCAGCAAGCCCAGCTAAAATAACTTATAAAGCTATTCCTTTAAGAAAAGAAACCTATGTGAAGATTTCATACAAAGATAGATAACATTAGGAAATTCACACAAAGAAAAATACATTACATAATAGTAAGTAAATTTGAATGCCAAAATGCCAAACTCTCTGAATAGGTTAGAAAGATTATTATGCAGACTGACTGGCTAGACTGAGAGATTCATATAACAATTCCAGTCATGCAAATGGCATTGACTTGTCAGAATTTTAGGGATAGTTTCTCCCTTGTACATATCCATTTGTTAATGTTTCAGTGACCATACATTGAGAATATCAAGGGCCAGGTACTTCCTAGGTGACACATATGATCAGAAAGATGGATATAATCCAGATGGTCTTGCAGGTAGCCTTTGAGTTGTATTGCCTAAACCAAGAGTGATCAAGAAGCAAGGTAGAAAACTGCATAGGGTAGAAAAGAACCAGAACATGATAGGAAATAAAAAGGCACTAGAAGGGTAATTGAACTGTATTCTTGTTGTTGGTGCTTTCTGGGGCCTCCAAATAGCTAACCCACTACAACTACAGTGGACAGTTTGATTTTTCCAGTGCGACTTACATTTCTATTTTAAATCTCAAAACCTTAGAAAAAATGAACTTCCCAAAATTTAAGACTTCAAAGTGCTTATTCATAATGTCATTATAAGATAGATATGATGTAGATTGAGCCCCTCCCTGAGGACACAGAGGCAGGAGGATTGGTAGTTCACAGCCACCTGGGCTACATAGGAGTTGAGACCAGCCTGAGTGTTGTAGCGAGACTATTGCAAAAACTCAAATCCACCAACTAAATGTATGACATGATTTGCTATACTAACTGTTAAAGATTCAACTAAACCAATATATATTGCTTTGCAAAATGTGCTTCTGAGCAAGATTCTGGGGAAGGGAGACACAAATCTTATATTTGGCAGCATTTATTGAGATAGAAAAGTGGAGGCCTGAGATGGAATATGTGGGCAAAGAAGTCAGGAAGCAGATATAGACAGATAGACAGATCCTGCCCTCACTGCTCTTCAGTAGGAATTATGGCTCTGAATGAGAAGATGAATAAATAAGTGAATGAATGAATGAATGAATGAATGAAAGGCAGGAAGTTGACTGTGGTGACCAGAATCTTCTCCCTGTTTGTCACTTAGTAGAAAGAAGGTATGCCAGCGCTATACAGGGACACCTACACCACTTACACCTGCAAGATTCTTCAGTTCTTATTCTATCCTTGTGGATTTATTGCATTTATGAAAATTGCTCAGTAGAAATATTTGAGGTTTAGATATTAAACACCAGAGACAATAAGGAAATCAAGCTAATATGAATTCAATTTTCACTTAAAAAATAAATAATAATAATGGGAAAGCAAAATGGCTCAGCAGGTAGAGGCACCTGCTGCCAAGACTGATGACCTGAGTTTGATCCTTAGGGCTTAATGTGGTAGAAGGAAAAACTGGCTTTTGCAAGTTGTCCTCTGACCTTCATATATATACAATAGCATAACCAAACAGACATACATACACACACACACACATGTACATGCACCCAGACACACACACAAAGGTAGAATTTAAATACTGAATAATACTTTAAGAGAGTTCTGATAAAATTTTGCACTTTATAAATTTAATAATAATATATCTAATATCATTTTGCTAAATCTTAATTTTATCATAAGGTTTTCAGGATCTCTTGCATAATGCTTACAAAATGCATAAAATTAGTCTTTTACCAAGCACTATATATTTTTAAACATATATTTATATAATTCAATATATACTTATATATATATAATATCTTTATATTCTTTAATATTTATATATAAATATTTATATAGTTTATATACTATATTATATAAACATATGATTTATATTTCATTAATATAGATTAATATGTTATATATTTTATGAATATATAATATTTATAATATGTTTATATATATTTATAATATATATTACATATAAATATATATTATATATTTTCTCAACTGTTATGTTGGTGAGCATGTTTGAAGCCTGAGTAATTTTATGATTGTGAAACATTCATTTTAAGAACACAAATCCAGAAAAGCATAATCAAAACAGCTGGATGTGGTGTGACTCCAGAAGGATGTGGAAGTGCTTTTTTAACATTCTCTTTCTAGTTCCTGGGTTTGTTTTCATATCTATTTAAAATTCTATGGGAAAGATCAGACCATCTCTCACTGTTTTCCTGATCAATTGTATTCTGTCCCTTTGCTTCTTAAACCATATGTACATCTCCATTTTTGTGTTTGTGTATATGTTCATGCAGGGCTGCACATATACATGGGTTCACAAGCATATGTGTGCCCTTTTGTGTGGCCGTTGGAGGATAATCTCCAGTGTTATTCCTTAGACACTGTCCACCTTGTTTTTGAATCTATGTGGCCTGGAACCTCATCAAGTCTGTTAGAGTAGCTGGCATGGGAATTTCCAGGGACTGGCCTGTCTCTGGTCCACATTCCTCATAAATACTTCCCATTAGAAAGGATCATAAGTGCACACCACTGGTTTGGCTTAGTTTTTTTTAATATGAGTTCTGGGGATTGAATTCAGGTACTCATGCTTATGAAGCGAAACACTTCATTTTCTGTACTATGTCAGTAGCCCTCTTCCTTCCTTTCTGTATTTGTTTTTTTACTACTTACTCCCTTTTCCTTAAAAAAAAGTGGCTCAGTTTCCACTAATGCAAATTTTGTGGCATAGGAACACATGACCTGTAATAATAAGAGTAGCAAAGGAGAAAGACAGATGAGAACACAGTGGAGATAAGGAGCACAGATTATTGATTTATAAAAGTTTACCTGTCTATTAAACACCTGCTACATGGTATATAAACTTACACTAACATCTGCAATCTGTTTTCCAAAAGTGACAAAATATAAAATTTTACCTATTTATGAAGTTATTATGAAAATAAAAGATTGTATATGAGATATTTAACATTATGCCTAGCTTGAAGCAAACTTTTGTTTTTTAAAGAAAAGAGTAAAAATACACCACAGGTTAACTATAGGAATTAAATCTACATATCTATTGTTTTTCTAAAGATTAAGACAAAATCTTATATTTCAGCTGATCGTATTGACAATCCTTCTAAGACACACAAGATGGTTCAGTCCCTCAGTATGTCTTTTAGCCCTGTCCTATTTCCTGTCCCCTGATAGCTTGAAAATGAATGCAAACAATGTCATCCCATGTTATTTGCAAGTATTGTGCAAGATTTATATTACTTCTGATTATTTACTATGAACTTTTACCCCTAATGCTAATGAAGAAATCCAAGGAGAAAATTATTTATATTAGATTTCTGACATAAAAGAAATTATTCATATTAACACCAATTTAACATTATTATCACCATGCAAATTGTAGCTGTTCAAGACATATGACACAAACCATAAATTAGGATGATTACTTTCCTTTTCAATCATTCTTTTAAAATACTATTTTTAACTTATTGGTTTTTTTTACAATTTCATATATATATATATATATATATATATATGTAATGTACTTACATTAGATTACTCCCACAATTATTGTTTCTTTTTTTCCCTTCTTCTGTCTCTAAATCTCTTTGAGGCAAATTTCACTCCTACTTTCATGTCTTGTGGTTTGTTTTTTTGCAGCTCACAGCATTTCATTGGTGTTTCTGCGTGAGTATGGTTAGAGGCTATTTATTTGAGCAAGAGTAACTTACTAGTTGTTTCACCATTGAGGAATAAGAATCCCTATCTCCCAGCAACCTCCTTATCGATTTCCATATTGGTTGCTCTAGTTTGCATCCCATTAGAATATAAAGGTTCCATTTTGTTCATATGCTGGAAACATTCATTTATATTTTCTTAATGAATGCTATTTGACTGGAGTGAGAGAGACTCTCAATACAGCTTTAATTTGCGTTTCTCTGATGGTTACTGGAGCTGAACATTTTTTTAAATGTTTATTTATTACTTCAAGTTACATCTCCATCACAGTTCCCTCTTTCCACCCCTCCCAGTCCTACTATCCCATCCTCTACCCCCTCTCCCTTCTATCCTACTCCTCTGGAGTGGAGTGTCCCTACATAACAGTTCCTTGCCCCAGTTCAGCAGTCATATGTGGGCTGAGAGCCTCCTCATACACGGGGGGCCTACAAGGCAGCACCACTAGGGCAAAGTGTCTTATTAATAGGTAACAAAGTCTATGTTTTAAAATCAGATATTTGTGTGGTGTGCTTCGAGAACAAGCTGTTCATTTCGATGACCCATGAATTGATGGGGTGGTTTGACTTCATATTTTTTGGTGTTTTGAGGGTCTGTTTTATTTTCTAGATATAAAAAAGTTAGGAAATCTCTAGTAATTACATTAACTTTATTATATATAGCAACAAGAATGTATTACACAGGATATTTACAGCATTTACTAAGCTTTCTGACTACCTGGGGAACCACATTTGTACAAACAGTTTACATGTAGGTGGCCAAGGCATTACTCTCTGTTTGTGAGATTTATTTTTCTTAAAATAGCATCTAATACAAAGACTGGCCAGCCATAGACATGCATGTCAGTGAAGTGGCACTAATGACTATCACTCTCCTTTCAAATCATAGTTCACCATGCCACATCTGCTGTTCAGGCAAAGCAGACAATTATACACTCATTAATACACTGCTAATGAAACTTTCCAAGATATTTTACCTACTATGTGTATGATAAAAATAATAAAGTCATGCATATATGTATATATGAATACATGTATATATAACTTATATGTGTATATATATGGACTTTTAAATATATTTTGTGTTATATAATTGCATTATACAGGAAGATATAGTTAACACTATCTGTGTGAAATAATAGCCAAGAACTATTACATCCCTCGGCTTATTTTTTTCTCATTTTCCAATCTGCTGTCAAGATCCCAGAGTCCCTTCATTCTCAGTTCCTAAGAATTACAACATGCATTTATTTAAGGATTCAGCACCTGATTTTTTGTTTGTTTGTTTGTTTGTTTTTGTTTTTGTTTTTTTTTGAGTCATGTTTTGTGGAGGTGTAATTCTAATATCTCTCTCTCTCTCTCTCTCTCTCTCTGGATATTTTCTTCCAGCCTTACTTTCTCCCCCTCCTCATCTCCTTGTTTCTGCTTCTGTTGCTACTTGTATACTTGGAAACCAAGAATTAAAATATAAATTAAATTAATATATAAATTAAACTATACACCAAGTGCATATTTCTTAATTACCTAAGAACCTGAAGAAAATTCTTTTAATTATTCAATATATATTTAATACTAATTATATGCACTTATAACAAATATAAACAATTACCTAACTACTAGCCTTAAGAATGACTATAACCCCTGTTTCCTAACATCTAAACCTATTAATAACTATAGCAATTATTATCTAACAACTAATCCTAACCTTTGAGAAGGATATAGTCTCTGGGGCAGGTCCTCGGTTGTCAGGAACAGTCTCTGGGGCAGGTTCTCAGTCTTCAGGGACACCTCAGGAGTAGATCCTTTTAGGCACTTAGTCAACAGACTTTCATCAGGAATATCTCAGATGTAGGTCCTTTAGGGTAAATTGGCTATGGCAGCTTCACTTTAAATGCGGCTTGAGGTTTTCTTCTCTCTGGAACGCCTCATCTGTCTGTAAACCAACTTAGTCAGTTTGTATTGCCACCATTAGCTTTAGCAGTAATCACCAAAAGCTTCAGATATCAAAAAAAATTCATTGTTTTAATTGTAGTAAGTTTCGCCATTTACAAAGAAATTGTAAGACTCACAGCCTTAGAGACCAAAATGTCCAGCATGATAAGAAATATGATACTTTTCAAGTCAGATGTCAACATGGCCTGTGTGTTAACTCTGGGAAATACAGTAATATCACAAAAGCCATTTCTAGTGGCAGAAAGTTGAGATTTTCTGAAATTTGTAAA
Organism: Lophiomys imhausi; assembly: GCA_907164525.1. NCBI lineage: Eukaryota > Metazoa > Chordata > Mammalia > Rodentia > Muridae > Lophiomys > Lophiomys imhausi. Next base: position 2,390,486 of record CAJQZJ010000165.1, read on the forward strand.
CTTTTTGGGAGAGGTCATCATTGGACAAGTGAATATATGTCCAAGAGAAACATACATGGTAATCTTTTGCAGTCAGGAAGAAACTTTGGAGTCCTACCTCAATGCCTCACAATAAAATGTGCAAGCCATTTCAGACAAGAGCAACTAAAAGTTGTTACCAAGATATAGCACTTGAGAGTTGCCAAGTTATAAAAATAAATAAACTACTGATGCAGAAAGCATTTAATTCATTGAGAATATCTTTGTTACTCATTTAAAAAAAGCAATTTTTAGTTCCAAACCTCTACTTATAGCTATCTCATAGTTAAGTACAAGAAAAATAAATTTCTACCCTTACTGCCTAGATCAGTGGCTCTCATCCTGTGGGTCACAACCCCTTTCAGGCCAAATGACCCTTTCAAAGGGGTCACGCAAGACCATAAAAAAATCACAAATATTTATGTGAAGATTCATAACAGTAGCAAAATTGCATTTACTAAATAGCAATGAAAATAATTTTATGGTAGGGTCACCACAACATGAGGAACTGTATTAAAGGGTCACAGCATTAGGAAAGGTTGAGATTCACTGACCTAGACCCATCCATCTTTGGCTACTAAAGTGTACAGCAATATGCCACTTTGAGTATGAAGATTTAAGACTGTGTGGGTTTACTGGTCTACCCCTCAGGACCTGGGAAATCATAGGCCTGGATCTGTGAGCCATGAAAAATTCCTTGCAGAATTGTGAGTCCTACCTAGATAGAGATGAATGATCCTTCTGAAGTGGTGGGTAAAAGGAGAAACTCAAATCAATACAATTAAAAACAGTGTATGGTTATCAAGACCTTGAGAATATGTGTGTAATGTGGATGGATGTGGGCTTCATTGTGAGTTCTCAAATGGACTGTTGGTTAGAAATTTCAGAAAGTACAAAAACCTCTGTACAATATTTTTAATTGAAAAGTATGCCATAAAATTACATTTTAATTGACTATTACTAATACACTAAAATACATATTCAGGTATTGAGATTATATGTATTTTGTAACATTAAATAAAAGGAAAATAACCTTGACTGAACTGAACAGTAAAGAATTTTCCAAGTTAAAAGATCCCAGATGATAGTAGCAACTTCTCAAAGGCTGATGTATGCTTCAAAAAATACAGAGCCATACAATGAGTCACACCTATATTTTCTCACCAATTATGTTTTGTTGTATGGACCACAATCTAACTCCAGTTATTTTTCTCAAAAGCTATGAATCCATTAATCTCTGAATAAGCATATTTAGTCTTTACCATAGATATTAACAATGCCTGTTTATGTCTTTGTTATCACTACAAAGAATTTCTCTGTGTGTGAGTGTGGAATACTAATGTAAATTTTAATACTGTTGTACATGTCAAACTTTACTGGGTGATATGATACTTAAAGGGAAACTTAATATTAAAATGTTTATCACATTTAGTAAAAAAAAAGTTCAGTCAATTTTGCTCACACTTGTATTAACAAATTTAGTTTCACTTGGACTCAAGAAGCTTAGCTGCCTTTTCCCTGCCAGAAGCGCTGTGTCCCAGAGCAGCTTGCCTGGGTCGACGGGGCTTCTAACAGTTTCCCTGTAGCTAGGGTGTCAGGACTGCAGTTATGGTTTTTCCAAGCTGCTCTCAGGGAGTCTCGGGATCAACCTGTGCCTCTCTGTCAGAAGCTCTGTGATCTGGTGCAGCCTGGTTGCTCGTGCAGCATGCAATGGTCCAGAACTGCTTTCTGGCAGTGCTTACATGGTAGTACACCTAGTGCAAATTGTCCCACTAACAGGTAACAAAGTCTATGTTCCTGATCTTTTTGGTGTGTTGGTTGTAGGATAGTTTTCCTGTACTATAGGGCTAAAATCCAATTATAAGTGAGTAGATGCCATATGTATCTTTCTGAGTCTCAGCTCACTCAGGATGAGCTTCTCTAGTTCCATCCATTTGGCAGCAAATTGTATGATTTCCTTGTTTCTGATAGCTGAGTAGTATTCCATTGTGTAGACGTACCACAATTTTTTTAACCATTCCTTGGTCGAGGGACATCGGGGTTGTTTCCAGTTTCTAGCTATTATAAATAAGGCTGCTATGAACATAGATGAGGATATATCCTTATGGTTTGGTAAGGAATCATTTGGATGGATACCAAGAAATGGTGTGGCTGGGTCTTGAGGTAGGGCTATTACAAGTTTTCTAAGATATCACCAGACTGATTTCCATAGTGGTTGTACAAGTTTGCACTCCTACCAGCAATGGAGGAGAGTTCCCCTTTCTCCACAACCTCTCTGGAATGTGCTATCTTTGAGTTTTTGATCTTAGCCATTCTGACAGGTGTGAGATGGAATCTCAGAGTCATCTTGAGTTGAATTTCTCTAATGATTAAGAATGCTGAGCATTTCTTCAAGTGTCTCACTCCCATTAGAGATCCCTTCTTTGTGAATTCTCAAAACAATATAAAATACCTGGGGGTAATTCTGACTAAGAAATGAAAGACCCGTATGACAAGAACATCAAGTCGTTGAAGAAAGAAATTGAAGAGGACATCAGAAGATGGAAAGATCTCCCATGCTCATGGATAGGTAGGATTGACATAATAAAAATGGGTATCCTATGAAAAGCAATGCACAGATTCAATGCAATTCCTATCAAAATATCAACACAATTCTTTATAGACCTGGAAAAAACAAACCTCAGCTTCATATGGAATAACAAAAAACCCAGAATAGCTAAATCAATACTGTACAAAAAAAAAATCTGGAGGTAACACCATCCCAGATTTCAAGCTATACTATAGAATAATAATAATAATAATAATAATAATAATAATAATAATAATAATAATTAATAATAATAACAGCATGGTATTGGTGCAGAAACAGATCAGTTGATCAATGGAATCAAATTGAAGACCCAGAAATGAAACCACCCACTTATGTTCACTTCTTTTGACAATGAAGCCAAAATCATACAATGGAAAAAGGACAGCATCTTCAACAAATGGTGCTGGTCTAACTGAATCTCAACATGTAGAAGAACGAAATTAGACCCATACTTATCACAAAACTTAAGTCCAAGTGGGTCAAAGACCTTAATGTAAAGCCTGACACACTAAATCTAATAGAAGAGAAAGTGGGGAAAAGCCTCGAACTCATTGGCACAGGTGACAACTTCCTGAACAGAACACCAATAGCTCAGGCTCTAAGATCAACAATCAGTAAATGGGACCTCATGAAACTGAAAAACTTCTGTAAGGCAAAAGACACTGTCGTTAGAACAATGGCCACCTACAATTTGGGAAAAGATCTTTACCAATCCCACTTCTGACAGAGGGCTAATGTCCATAATTTATAAAGAACTCAAGAAATTAAACACCAAGAAACCAAAATCCAATCAAAAAATGGGAAAGAGAGCTAAAAAATTACCTTTTGAGTTCTTTTTGAGTTTTCCCTGCCAGAAGCGCTGTGTCCCAGAGCAGCTTGCCTGGGTCGACGGGGCTTCTAACAGTTTCCCTGTAGCTCGGGTGTCAGGACTGCAGTTATGGTTCTTCCAAGCTGCTCTCAGAGAGTCTCGGGATCAACCTGTGCCTCTCTGTCAGAAGCTCTGTGATCTGGTGCAGCCTGGTTGCTCGGGAAGCATGCAATGGTCCAGAACTGCTTTCCTGTATGAAAAGAACTTCAAGTCCCTGAAGAAAGAAATTGAAGAAGATATCAGAAGATGGAACGATCTCTCATGCTCATGGATAGGTATGATTAACATAATAAAAATGACCATCCCACCAAAAGCAATATACAGATTCAGTGAAATTCCTATCAAAATACCAACACAATTCTTTATAGACCTCGAAAGAACAATTCTCAACTTCATATGGAATAACAAAAAATGCAGAATGGCTAAATCAATCCTGTACAATAATAAAAAAAAAATCCGGATGTATCACCATCCCAGCTTTAAAGGTATACTCCAGAACAATAGTAATAAAAACAGCATGGTATTGGTATAGAAACAGACCAGTTGATCAATGGAATCAAATCAAAGACCCAGAAATAATCCCACACATCTATGGTCATTTAATTTTTAACAAAGAAGCCAAAACCATACAAAGGAAAAAGGACAGCATCTTCAAAAAATGGTGCTGGTCTAACTGGATGTCAACATGTAAAAGAATACAAATAGACCCATATTTATCACCTTGCACAAAACATAAGTCCACATGGATCAAAGACCTTAACATAAAGCCTGACACACTAAATCTAATAGAAGAGAAAGTGGGGGAAAAGCCTCCAACTCATTGACACAGGTGACAACTTCCTGAACAGAACACCAATAGCGCAGGATCTAAGATCAATGACCAACGATCAATAAATGGAACCTCGTGAAACTGAAAAGCTTCTGTAAGGCAGTGGAGTTATTAGAACAAAGTGGCAACCTAAGATTAGGAAAAGATCTTCACCAACCCCACATCTGACAGAAGGCTAATATTCAAAATGTACAAAGAACTCAAGAAATTAAACACAAAGAAACCAAATAATTCATCAAAAAATGGGGAACAGAGCTAAACCAAGAATTCACAAAGGAGGAATCTCTAATGGCCTAGAGACAATTGAAAAAATGCTCAACATATTTAATCATCAGAGAAATGCAACTCAAGACAACTCCGAGATTCTATTTCATAGCTGTCAGAATGGCTAAGATAAAAAACTCAAAGACAGCACATGCTGCTGAGTTTGTGAAGAAAGGGGAATACTCATCCATTGCTGGTGGGAGTGCAAACTTGTCCAACCACTGTGAAAACCAGTATGGCAATATCTTAGAAAACTTGGAATAACTCTACATCAAGACCCAGCCATACCCCTCCTGGGTATAAATCCAAACAATTCCTCATCAAACCGCAAGGACATTTCCTCCACTATGTTCATAGTACCTTTATTTGTAATAGTTAAAAACTGGGGAAAAAAACCAGATGTCCCTCAACTGAAGAATGGATAAAAAAAAAAAAAAACTGTGCTACATTTACACAATGAAATACTACTCAGCTGTCAGAAATAAGGAATTCATGTAATTTGCTGCCAAATGGATAGAACTAGAAAAGCTTATCCTGAGTGAGCTAACCCAAACCCAGAGAGATGCCCATGGAATGTATTCATTTATAACTGGATGTTAGTCATATAGTTCAGGATATCTATCCTACAACTAACAGACTGAAAGGAACAGGAACATAGATTTTTGTTACCTGTTACTGGGACACTTTGCCCTAGTGGAGCTGTCATGTGGGCCCTATCACAGGAGGAAGCTCTTATCTGTCATAGGACTGCTGAACTAAAGGGGGCTGATATGTAGGGCACCACACACTGGAGGAGTAGGATAGATGGGAGAAGATGGACAGGGAGGGTAGGATTGGGAGACATAAGTTGAAGTAATAAACTTAAAAAAGGATCATTTTTTGAAAGATCATAAAAAACAACAAATTTAGTTTCGATGGCTATACTTCACACAGTAAAAAAAGACTTTCAGTTAGTTATGAAATGAAAATATAACAGTAAGAGATAATGCAGCATTTCTAAGTACATTTTGAGAAAATGTATGTTCTTTGTTTCACCTCTGCTTTGTGGTCTGTGATTATTGTATCACTGGGGACTAATCAGATCCATTTGTTTAACACTGTCAGCTGGGGTGAACATATGTCAACCAGCAGAGAGATGTAATCGTACTCCATCCAGGTAGTGGGAAGTTAATGTACAGCTATTATGTTTCATAAACCATTTAGACAAAGATAGAAGTTCTTAGAAGGGTGTAAAGTCATAGAGTTCACCTCTAAATTATATACTTAAAATTAAAGACTGTCTCTTGCATTCGAAATTATCACAAATTATTTACATCACCTTGAAGTCAGATAAAAATATTCTATCAGCCTCCAGGAACACTGAACAAGTATTGAAAACTGGAGGTAGTACCTTGCAAGATGCCATTTTAATGAGTTTATGTGTCTAAGAGACGTTTTCCCTCAACATAATGCCCTGGGAATCTATGTCTCAGAAATTGTTTATAACCAGAGGATTATTTAGGGTTTTCATCAAATGATTCTGAAAGTCTATATGTCCAACCCTATATTTTGACTCTTCCTGTTGCATCAAATAAGGCTGAATTTTATATGAGCCTTTAGTAACTCACATAGTATTCACATAGCAACTGACTTAGAAATAACTAATCTGTGGCTAGGGAAATGGCTAAGAAACCAAAGCATTTGAAGTGCAAAGATGAGAACCTCAGTTCAGAACCTACACAATTGTGTTATATTGCGTGCATGCATGTGAGTGTGTATATGTGTGTGTCCGTGTGCCCATGTGTTCTGTTATGACAATTATCTCCTCCCACCTTTTGTTTATAAATAGCAATATAGAACACCTGGGTTATCTGTCAGATTCTATAGATTGGCCCAAAATGTGATCCTTTGAAATCAAGTTTCCTGTATGTATAAGAAGCTGATCTGTACAATCAGATCATAGACCATGTCCATTCCAAGTCAAATGATGAAAACATTTAGCAAACAATGTTTCCATTTTGTTATTGTATGTGCTACATGTGCTCATAAACTATTGGCCAAAGCAAGTCATGTAGCCAAGCACAAAATCAACAGTGGGAAGAAGGATGCTGCTTCAGAGTCACTACTTATGATGTGACCATGGACAGAATTCTCTCAAATGATCTGATTACAGTATAATCTGACACTGAGCACGTGTTTGAAAATGAATAGTTAAAGTTTCTATTTATGAGTGTGTGTGTGTGTGTGTGTGTGTGTGTGTGTGTGTGTGTGTGTGTG
>CAJQZJ010000165.1:2397320-2423959 GCA_907164525.1 Lophiomys imhausi
TGTGTGTGTGTGTGTGTGTGTGTGTGTGTGTGTGTGTGTGTGTGTGTTTTGTCATGTGCCCATGTGTGTAGGTACCATCAGAGACCAGAAGAGAGAATCAGACCCTCTGTAGATGGAGTTCCAGGTAGTCATGGGTTATCCATCTCATGGATGTTGGAAACAGAACCTGTGTCCTACCTCTCAGTTATCTCTCTAGCCAGGCAAATTAATATTTTTAAAGAAATACAGCTTAGATTATTTCCATGTGTTCTTTAAAAAATATTTTTATTTGTTTAAAGTCATCTAATTCAGCCTTAACGGATTTGATGAAAAGCATATAGTTCTATATTTGGAATATTTATATGTCAATTTTATGACAAATACTTGTATAAATGTATTTGTCCCAACTATAAAGGTACTTTGAATTTTGTGCAGGCTAATTCATACTCTTAAATATTTTATCTATGTCTGTGTATCTGTGTGTGTTTTTGTGCACATGTGTGCAGGTATCTATGGAGGCCAAAAGAGGACATGATCTTTTGGAGCTGAAATTACAGACAAATGTGAGCTACCAGATATGGGTGCTGAGAACTGAACTTGATTTCTTAGCAACTGAACAAATATTCCTAACCACTGGGCATCCATCCAGCCTCCAAAGTGATTCAACTCACAAAGACAAGGAATGAGAAGAATCTGAATTTTTCTGTCTTTTTTTGTGTTAAGAGGAGAGTTTGAGTGAGAGGAAATATCTTCCACCAATGAGTGCTATGAATAAAAAATAATACTTCATATTTTTGTGGAAATAATATTATAATAATCAAACAGTGTACTCAATTTATATCTGCTCTATTTTTCCCCAAGGCAGGCTCACAGCTTGCATTTGGAGTTGTAAGTGTAATCTTTAAAGCATCAATCTCTGAGTTCACCATGGCAAAGTAGATGAATGGATTCCATTACTGTCTTTGGAGGCAATGGTGTTAAATCCTTTTTTCATTTGCCTCAAAAATGAAGCCCTAAGCAAGTTTTGCAAATGGCAAGAGTAATAACACTTCAGTGATGAACCTAGGACTCCTAATGTTAATGTTCTAATTCATTATAGCAACTCTTTCTCCATCTGAAGTCATTTTCTAAATGGTTTTCTAGACCAAGCTGCTTAGCATAAAAAAGATCTAGATTTTGGTTACTTTTTTACTTTCTCTTTTTATTATTTTATGTCATAAAATTATAGAATATATTCTACATAGTTTTTCAAAGTTTATGAGAATCTTCCTGTTTGATTACTTATATTTGATGGTAAATGTAAGATTCCTGCATCTGAGAAAATTCACAACTGAGTTTTCTGTAACCTAAACTAAATGGGTTAAATTTAATAGCTCTAGAACAAAGTTCAATGAACTTTGGCTTACAGTGTTTCACTTGCTTATATATTATCATTATAATATATAACATATAATATATCTTATATATTATAATGTGTGCATTCATGTTGTAATGAAAACTTTGAAAGAGAGTAAAAATGAACTTGTGAAATGGCTAAGCTGGTATAGATGGTTGGCACAAACCCTGGGGACATGAATTAGATACCCAGGACAAAAGAAAGAGAAAGCTGATTCCCACAAATTGTCATCCAGCCTCCACATAGATGCTGTGGCATGTGAACATAGACATATTAGCAATAAGTGAATATAATATGTTTAATGGGTAAAACAAAGGGAGAAAAAGAAAAGAGAAGGCCTCTGTTAACCAGCTAAGCTTCTACAGATGGACAGACACAAAATCTGCACTCATTCACTCTCTCCTCCTCAGGTTCTTGTCACCCTACAAATGGAGAACCAATAATTTTAATAGATATTAATTAAGGAGACAATTAGAACCAGATAAATAATTCATGGTAGGTTATCCTCATTTTACCTGACCATATTTTCTTCTTCTTGTTCCAATTAAATATCTATTTTATTATTGGATTTTCATCTCTAATTTACTATATTATACTTTTCTTTTTATATTTATTTTTATTTTTAAGAAGTTCGTACATTGGTACTACATTTTTCTACTGAGTCAGACAATAAGCAACAACATTTTGACAAACCGGCCAAAGGAAACAAACAGAAACTCAGATTATTTCAAATATTTTCATTTCTATATTTCTTTCAAAGCCAATTGAATATTTTGTAACAAGTGTCTCTGGTTATGTATGCTTTCTATTCTATTTTGTTTATGTTCATAACACTTTAAAATTATTTATATGTGTGTGTGTGTGGTGTGTGTGTGTGTCAGCGAGTGTGTGTGTGTGTGTGTGTGTGTGTGTGTGTGTGTGTGTGTGTGTGTATACTCATGCTGTGTAGGTGCCAGCAGAAGGCAGAGGGGATATCAGATCTTTTGGAGGTAAAGTTATGGACACTTGTGAGTTAATTTATTAGGATACTGGGAACTGGACTCCAGTCCTCTAAAAGAGTAGTAAGTGTTCTTACCACTGACCTATTTCTTCAACTCTTTCCATAACACATTAACAAACCCAGCAAAAGAAGCAATTGGAGATCAGAAACTCTAAGAAGGTCACCTAAAATCTACATTAAAGAAAAAGTAGGTCTACAGTAGTTCATGTCTAAATTCTAACAATACTTACGCCATTACCATCCAGTAACAAGTTCTGATTTTCTTTACTTTGAGAAATCCATTGATCAACTTGGGAGAAATCTGACTGGAGTTTTTGTTGTTGCTATTTTATTTCCCTTTGCTACAGGTGTTTCTCCTTCATGCTCAATAGCTATTTCAATTAAACTGTCAGGATACATTTCACACTCCCCAGAACCTGGCATGTATAAGGCAAGCAGAGGAAACTTTTATTACAAATTTGGAGAGCTTGCAATGGACATAGAAATGCTTTTTCCACCCATGATTTTGATCTGGAAATGAACAGCACTAGGCAATCTCTGGATGTTCAAAGGAAAATCAAAGATTTGGTTAAATTTATGTAGATTCGAAACTGGGTTTCCATAGGTGTGGAAGGTAAAAGGCATGGAATTTTACTTTGCAAGCTCTTTGAGAAATGAGTTATTAGTGGCCAGTTGAAATGGCCCCCAGTCATCACTTTCAGAGGCATTTAATGGCTGTACTAGATCTAAATCATAGATTGCATGAGCTTGGATCCTTGCTAGCTCTGTTAAGACCTGAGTCAGCACTGTCCACAGCTGAGCAAGTTCAGTTTTTTGGATGGCTCCCACCCAACTGGAAAAGGGTTGTAGCTCTCACTGTGAAGATGATAAAGCATTTCAATTCTGGCCTGATAGAGAAGCTTCTTCAAATATCTTCCATTGTCCTTCTATTACTTCTAGTTTTAAATGAATTCCTGAGAAATGGGACTCATCTACAAGTTAAGAGTTTGTCATATTTTTTCTATCTTTTATCAGATTTTAATTACAAATATTCAAATTTTCATCAACTCTATAATTAAAACTTTATTTTAAATTTCAAAGTGTCTTATATGAGTATATATAGGAAATGCTATAAATCACATGTGTGGAAATTGCTGCCATATTTTTCCATAAAATATCAATTTTAAAAGATTTTCAAAAGTTTACCTACAAACACACAAGGATTAAATGCTCTTTGATATTAACTTTAGAACTCCTCTATAACATCAAGCCACTATGATGAAGTCAGAAGATACCATTACTAAATATCATTTGAAGAGTTTATTAAATGGAGATATATATCTGTTTTCTGATACAGGGTTTCTCTGTGTAGTCCTGGGTGTCCAAGAACTCAGCCTGTAGAACAGGTTGTCCATGAATTCAACAACGTGCCTAGCTCTGACTCCCAAGTTCTGGGATCAAAGTTGTGTACCACCATTATCCAGCTACAAATCTGTATACATTTTTTAAATTTACCTGTGTTTATGTTTATTTATTACTTAAAGTTACATCTTCATCACAATCCCTGCGCTCTATCTCTCCCAGTTTCACCCTCCCACCCTCTCACCCCTCTCCCACCTATCCTACTCCTCCAGTGTTGGGTGCCCCAACATATCAGTCCCCCTCAGTTCATCAGTCATATGAGGGCTAAGAGCATCCTTTTGCACTGGGAGCTAGATGTCCTTTAACCAAAGAATGGATTTAAAAAAAAAAAACTGTGATACATTCACACAATGGAATACTACTCAGCTATCAGAAACAAGGAAACCATGCAATTTGCTTCCAAATGGATGGATTTAGAAAAGCTCATTCTGAGTGAGCTAACCCAGACCCAGAAAGATGCACACGACACGCATTCACTTAAATTTGGATTTTACCCATATAGTACAGGACAATTATCCTACAACCAACAGACCAAAAGAAACAGGAATATAGATTTTGTTACCTGTTACTGAAATATTTTTCCCTAGTACAGATGTCATATAGGCCGCCAGTGCAAGACAATCTTGTAATAATTTTAAGATGGTTATATGATTTTCAGTTTGAAGGTAGTTGTCAGATAACACAGCTTATGAACTGAAGTTCCTCTAAATACTCCCATTTGTGTTTAAAATCCAGGTGTCTGATTGATGCATTAGAATTTTGTGCTTGGAAAAAGTAAGACTGAGGTAGATTAAAATCAAAATTATCTTAGATAGTTTTACTATCCCTAACAGCTATATTTATATGGCCTAAACTTGTTTTGACTATCAGATAAACTTAGCAAACCAACAACTTCCAAAAATCAGAAACCTAGGAAAGCATCAGATAACATCGAGATCCACACCAGATATTTCTCCACTTTGCCTATGCGATGACCATTGTGTTTGATAAATGGACTTATTGCATTTTTCTCTGCCTTTAAACATTCATATAAGCCACTCCATAATGAAATGTGCCATGGAAGGTAAAAGGTTCTGTGTCTGGGGCCCAGGATCAAGAGAGACACTTATCTGCACTGCCCTTTTCATAAGAAGCTTATTAGAAGAGAGGTTAACACCATAGACAGACAGGCAGAAAGCAGCACATAGATACTCTGAGGAGATCAGTCCTAAATGTTAGAGTGGGTGTTAGTTTAGTTCATGAAATTGCTACTGTCCAAACTTAAGGGAGGAGTTTTACATGGCGATATGATAATGGCAAATAAGAAATCTGTGATTTGTGCTATGGTCTATTATATTTAGCTCAGAATATACTATCAGAATATACTCTTCTCTTGAGAATTTGAGTTGTGTTTGACAGTGAGAAGCCCAGACACTTATTCTGAAGTTAGGAACAATTTTATATGTTATATGGTGACTTTTCCAGACAACATAGCATTATAGTATAAGAGCTAGCACAGAGGTCATGGATTCAGAGTACAAATTGGTTTGAGTCTCTATACTATGCTACCGAGGACTAGCATTTTCTGTTAAGCCATAGCAGCACAAAAGGAAGGAACAAAAGAGTTAGATATTCAGATCTCAAAATTTTTCTTTTAGAAGTATCTGTGTAACTAAAATTTATTTGAAGCAATCATGCTATAAACAAACAAAACATACTTAGAAACAATCACAATAACCCCTCAGAAGCAATGGTTACTCCTAAAAGATCCTATTTTCTTAATTCCTATTTAGCCCACTTCTACTTTTTAATTACTTTTCTAAGTATGATGTATGCACATAGTTCATCTAATATATGATATAAGAGGCAGTTAGGAAGTAAATAATCAAGTATAAGATGATTATTCCATATTTTCTATAAATGTTTTGTATGTTTCTAAAATATATATTTGTGAACATCGTGATTTTTTATATACTTAAGGGCTATATTACTTTTCAAAGTATGGAAATATAACATAAATATGTATTATAGAGTAACAGACAAAATAATGAAGGAGAAGGGGGAGAGTTACAAAAGAGATATATTTGATAAAGAATTTGGTTGAAAGGCAGTGTTTCAAATACAAGAATTAAAAATGATTTTAATAAGGAAGAGATTATGAATATCACTCCACAGTATTTGGGGACTATAAGAAAACATTTGAAAGTAAATGATGTGAGACTTAAAGTATCTTTCAATACATTATGACATCATTTCTATAGAAAAACCTTTTTCTAAATACCACAGACTGGCATAGACAGTCTACTAAATTAAGTCTGTCACTAGCTGAGCTAAATGTATATCTACAGTGCACAAAATATTTGACATAAAATGTCAAAAAAGTACAATGGGAAATCCATAGATTCTTCTTTTATATTACCATTCCCACAGTCTTCATTATGATATGAATGCTTATTAATGAATATCACTTATTTTTATATAAAATATATTACATTATCTTTCATCTAAAATTGAAATTCCTGATTCCATAAAACTAAAAACAGTAGGAATTTCACACTTTTTTGTAATATGACACATTTGGTTTCAGATGTGTCATTTTTCTCTATTACTTAAATGAATAAAAACATTCTTTACCACATGTTCAAATTATATGAGACATCTTTCCAAAATGACATTTATGAGCAGTACTTTCTAAATCTATAAAATATGTTAAAACTAAAACTCACTTTCACTTCTGGAAGACACAATTTAATATTTATTTTAACTGCTTAAATTTATTGGAATAATAACAAGAATATAAATGTATAACAGGACTATCCTGTCCTCTTAAATTAACATTTAGTTATGAAACAAGAAGAAATTATCTTATGTAATATAACAATTCAAAATTCATGAGCCAAGTGAAGAGTAAATAAGTATGTGCTGATTTTTAGAATAACAGAATACTAAATGGGGAACTGTTACTGAATACATACAGAGAGATGCATACACACACACATACACATGAACATCTCTAATGTCATATCATGAAAGGTATGTGTAGATCTATTATAAAGGAAAGATGTGGACTATGTTGTATTATGGCTTCTCTTGGGGAGATATGAAAAAATGTCTATTTCTCTCAGATAGAATTCTGATAACAGAACAAAGAAAGGATTTTCCCAAAGTCAAGGTTGCCAAACCAATTGAGTTTATTGGGCTTACTCAGAGTACATGAAAGAAGGGTTATTTATAGTAGCATGAATACTAAAAGGTTTGTAACCAGTGTATCCCAGAGTGGATGAGAACCCCTTAAAGCTGCATTTTCCTAGGCTCCTGAACAACTTGCCCTGAGTTCCACCAAGTCCTCTTTTCCATAGGAGCTCTTCAAAGTTAATAAAACAAGTAGAAGGCTCTTGTGGATCTTATAAATTTCATGAAGTTCCTTGGTCTCATATGTTTTTTGAGCTTCCTCACTCTTCTAAAGAGTTTTGTTAGCTATTTTAATCTTACCATTCTGCTTTCTTCAGGATTTGTGGTTTTCAATTTTGAGGAGCCAACCATCCAAACAACTCCCACCTCAATAAATAGCACAATGGAAATAAAGTTAACCCTCATTACTACAGTCTTTGAGTTGCTGTGATATAGGCATCTATATTTGAGATGATGCTGTAAAGTAGCAACTCCATATCTACAACATGTCCCAAGGTGGATTGCTTTTGAAACCCCTCCTTATTCTTTGGATAATATCCTACAACAGTGGATCTCAACCTTCTTAGTGTTGTGACTTTTTAATACAGTCCCTCATATTGTGGTGATCCTCAACCATAAAATTATTTGTGTTGCTACTTCAAAACTGTAATTTTGCTACTATTATGAATAATAGTGTAAATAACTGTGTGGGCTAAGGTATCTCCAGGTTGAAAACTGCTGCCCTAGAGTTTGAGATTTGCCAAGGAAACATGAAGGAGTCTATTTATAAGTCTCAATTATAAGAAGAATGATTTTGAAGTAGGCATGTGCAAAGGGTGCTAAAATTGTGTTGTGTTTATTGCTGCATTTATTGTTATAAGAAAAGGAGCTTTTTTAACTATGAGCTAGAGTCTCATAGTTAAATTTTGAGTTGTTTAGGAATCAAGAGAGTGTTCTGGATCTAAGAAGATATTTTTAAAATTGTGAGGCAAATTAGTATGAAAGCTGAGTTAGATATAGAACTTTAAACTCATGGAGATGGTTAGATAGTAGAATGTTAAAGTCAGGTGCTAAATACATATGGACTGGACATTGGGAATGTATGCTAAGCCATATAACTCTCATAATTGTGGCCTATTTATTTCTGTTGTTTTGTATTGTATTTATAGTTATAAGAGAAAGAACCATTTGTTGGACTGACAGGGAGAGCTGTTGGGGGGCAAAAAGAAATACCTTAAACTAAAAAAAAAGGGTAGAGGATGGGGGGGTTGAGGGGGAGGAGGATGGAAGGGTGGGACTGGAGGGGGGAGTAGGGAGGGGATTGTGATTGAGATGTAACTTTAAGAAATAAAAAATAAATTATTTTAAAAAATTTAGTTTAAGCTTAAAAAACCTTTCTCATTTTAATTGTTTAGACAGGAATGTAAATATGGAATAAAAATAAAGAGTTCCTGTTCCATTTTGTAAATTATTCCCATGCATAGATTTTTATGTAATTCATTAAATGCTATATCTTAAAAAAAAGAAAAAGAAAAAGAGATTTTTGTTAGCCTTAAAGGGATAAATTTTCGAGGAAGATCTAATACATTGGTTTTGAAGGGTTGATTTCAATGCTGAGATCTGGTTACCACCCCTTCTGAGTTATTCTCTTGATTGGTTAATAAAAGTCACTGATGACCAATTAGCTGGGCAGAAAGAGTATGGAAAGGTGGAACTTCCAGAGATGTTTTACACAGAGGAATCTCTCTTTCTGCAAGGAGACACAAAAGCAGATAGACATGTTTGAGAGTCCTGGATGGTAACAACAGGCCATATGGTGGTTTGGGAATAGGTGGTCCAGGTTAATTTAGATTAGCTAATTGAGAGTCTGCCCAGCTAAGGGCTAAGTGTTGAGACATTAAAAGGTCGTGGTGTATTTAATTAGTGGAAAAAGGGCTATGGCAGTCTATAGGTCACCAGTCAAAGCAATCTAGGCCCATAGGCATCCCACCAAGACCTGGTGGCTGTACCTCCAGGTCATAGGCAATTCTCCTGATCTAATATATCAGTTTATTGTTATTAACAAACATCCTGCAGCTGTCCCACCAAGCTGCCCCACCAGACCTGTAGGCTTCTAAGGCAAGTCAGGCCTGCCAATCTCCCGCCAGGCTGCCAGCTGCTCCACTGGCCTAATATAACACCTTATGGTAATTAATGAAGATATTAGTTAACAGAGTGTAGATTGCAAGTGGTGAAGGCCACCCTTGGTCCAGGGATTTTCCTCCATGACAAGTCAGGACACCAGTTAAGACATGCCAGGCCTCTCGGCTTCCTACCAGCTGCTCCTCTGACCTAATCTTCTAGTTTATACTTATTACTAAATACAATTGATAAATAAGTTTCAGTTTCAGTCCAAAGTTCTGAACCTAAATCACTTTCTATCACTATTCAAGCTTTCACATTTTGTAAACTTCACACTTTGTATTTACCATCCTTAAAACACCTTCTTAGACATTCCAAACTTCATAACTTGCATTTGCCACCTTTAAACCATCTTCTTAGATCCTAAACACTTTCTTAAATTCTTCAGAACTTAAGCTCTTATGTCTTTATAAACTTACACAGTACCAAGATCCTGCTAGCATTTCCTCTCTGCCAATATAGAATTAACAATTAAATATATAGAGACACACCTTCACACAATGTACCCCAACAGTGGATTCCACTATCCTTGTAAATTATTTCAGATATGATGGGATTTTCCTGTGTAGCTGTAATTTGGAAACAGACAATCTAATATAAAAGGATACATGCCTGGAGATGGGTGGGGATTTGCACATTTTTGTAGAATACTAGAGAGTCATCCTCCCACATTCACAGCATAGGTAGTGAACTAGACTTGAGCCAGAGCACACCTTCAGTGAGAAACATTGTTCAATGGTTAATGCGTTGTTACATAAAGAGAACTTAGTCCCTTTCTTTACATGGGATCTGAGCAATCACTGCTTGGGTCCAAAGGGATGTCAAGCCTCTGTTCTTCTACCTTTTACTTACAAAAAGACTATCATGTAGGCACTTTGCATTCCCCAAAGAGGCTGCTACAGAAATGTTGCATGACAAAGGAGGGAAGTCAGCCTCTCTGTGCTTAGACAAAGAGGGGACATTTCCACCAGATTATCAGTTGAACCTGGAGCCAAAGAAGTAGTGATGGGAAATTATGTCACACAATAAACTAAGGAAGAGATGAGAATTTTGTTTTTGCAAATACTGTTTTTCAAGGACCATGATTAAAAGTCAGCTCCAAGACAGTAACTAAGATAGCAGACTTGCTCCCAACCTGAGGGCTTTGTAAATTTGCAGGTTCTGCAAACTGCTTTTCCTCCTATAGGTCAAAGGGAAAATATGATGTCATTTTATATTGAATAAATACCACCCCCAGCTTGTATGAACAGATTCATGCCTGTAAACTGTAAGATTATATACAAATGGAGAAGTTGGCTTTGGGAACGTAAGGATCCCTGTGAAAATTTACATCATAGTTCTACTGGATTACAGGACTGCTTTGCCTTAGAGTTAAACCACAACACTTTTCCTGCAAGGCACAGCGGACTTCAACCCTTTTCCTACAAAGATCAACTGGCCTGGGTGCTGTCATCATGCAAATGGCAGTTTCCAGAGTAAACTCAAAAATTATCTGAAGCTCTTTCTACAGTTCTTGGTGGCACAGATCCAGATTCTCTGTGCCTGATGTTTGCCTCTGTCTTTAAACACAAGATCCCTTCATATTCCTGGCAGCACAGTGTTGAGGGAAGGCCTAATATCATTGTTTCTGATAGGTTGAATCCAATGCTGAGATCTGGTTACCGCTCCTTCTGAGGCATTCTCTTGATTGGTTAATAACAATTGCTTATGGCCAATTACTGGGCAGAAAGAGTATAGGAAGGCAGGGACTTCCTGAGATTAGACAGGAACCCTGTGCACACACAGAGAAGCCCTCTCTTTCCCCTGGGACACAGAAGTAGACAGACATCTTGAGAACGCTGGATGTAATCCCAGGCACGTGGCGGTTTGGGTTAGGTGATCTGGGTTAATTTAGAGTAGCTAATCGAGAGTCTG
This sequence comes from Lophiomys imhausi, assembly GCA_907164525.1. Lineage (NCBI taxonomy): Eukaryota > Metazoa > Chordata > Mammalia > Rodentia > Muridae > Lophiomys > Lophiomys imhausi. The sequence goes on from CAJQZJ010000165.1 coordinate 2,408,342, forward strand.
CCTAGCTAAATGCTAAGTGTTAAAACATTAAAAGGTCTTGGTGTATTTAATTATTGGGGAAAAGACTGCAGTGGCTTATAGGTCCTCAGTCCAAGCAGTCCTGGACCATTGGACTTCCAGAGTCCCAGGCTCCCCTTGAGCCCAGGCGAAGCTCCTGCCAAGCTGCTGGTAATTCTACTGGCCTAATATAACAACTTATATTAATTAACAGAGCTTAGGTTACAGGTGGTGTAGGCTACCTTTGGTCCTGGGCTCTTTCTCCAGGATAAGTTAGGCAACTGGTTAAGGCACGTGGGTCAGGCAGCCCACTCCTCTGCTAAGCAGCTGGCTACTCCACCAGCCTAATATTACAGTTTATATTTACTAATAACTACAATAATTAATTAATTTGCAGTTTCAGCACAAAGCAAAATAAAATATCCTTAGAAAACCCTGATGTAGAAAGCCTCATCACGCCCCATGCAAAAGCAAGAATGGTGCTATTCTGTCCCTCTCTGTGAGACATTTTAATACAAATTTATAAAAACCCTGTGGGATCCATACATAATACCTATGTAACACTTCTGAGTCATCTCTTACAAAAATTCAACACCCAAATAAGCAGAAAGGCAATTTTTAAAAAGTGCTTATAAGGGACATTTAAAACTTTCTGTCGAAAGTATTGTCTGTTAGCACAATCCATGCTCATGACAACCCTGGCAATCAGAGCTTGGGGCATTGTGGGCACGGGTTCAGAGATGGGAGACTTAGTTTACCCTTAAGGCTCTCTTATTATTATTTCCCCTGAAAGTTCTAGGTCTAATAGATTAGCTCTGCTCTGGCTGAGCTAGAAATCCAATATTTCCTCACTCTGATCAGATCCAAGCAGTTATTATTTATTCCTGAGAGCTTTCTTTGGATCGCCTCTCTCAGGGTCTCACCTGGAAAGTGTATGGCTTAACTTGTAGCAAATGATTTCTGCGTAGCTCCAGGGATCCACACACATCGTTTTCTTGGGACCCAGACTACCACTTTTCTCCTCTCCATCTCACACTGTAGCCTCATTTTCAGTTCTGACCTCTGATACTTGCTGTGACTCACCAAGATACCAATATTTAGTCTCGAGAGGTCCTGCCTTCTAAGCTTGCAATTTCTAATGTCTAAAAGCAGCTCCTGTATCTGTTTTAGCCATTTTACACTTGTTTGGTTGATAAACCTATATTAGCAGGAATTAGAGGGGTTTTCATAGTTGAGAAAGAAATAATTTCATTGGGAAAATTCCCTTCTCAAATTATCAGACAGTTGAGTTTTGCTTATCAGACTAAAATCTACCAGAGATGGTAAGTATAAGTAAAAGGAAAAATACCCATCCTTTAACTTTTGGACCCTGACTACTCAAAGCCTAATTTTAATGACTTAGTATAACAAAGGTCTACAATTGGAGCCTAACTAGCTCCCCATGACTCATTGTAACTCACTCTGAATAGCTAGTACTCTAAGAAGATATTAAGATCTGCTTCTCTGTCTATGTGTGGACTTCACACAGATGGCAAAGTAACACCAAACAACTCCCTATAAATGCTGTGAAGGAAATTCCATTGTCTGAAAATTCATCTAGCGTCTCTCTATCCTTCTATGGGGTGCATTGTTAAAAATAAAGTTTCTCTAATACATCTTGTCTCTCTACATTTTTTTTCTCTGGTCAGTTCTGTAACTCTCACCTTCTTTGGCTTATCAGACTTTGTAGTAAGCATGACTGACTCTCTAACTCTAACTCTATATCTAACTTTCCTTCTCTCCACCCAACTATCATCTATCTATCTATCTATCTATCTACCATCTATCTATCTCTATTTATCTCAGTAAATTTGTATATAATAGGTGTGTTTTAGTTCTCAAAGAAACCTGGGACAAATTCCTAACTGAGGTGCCAATTTAACATATAAAAGTGGATGCTGACCAGTCTCTCTCATCACCAATACCTGTTACAGGGTCCTAGCTACTCTAGGCATCCTACCTTTCACCCTAAAATTCTCCAGCCTCTGAGCTTCACTTTATTTCCTAGAGCATGCATGTGTGACATTTAGATTTTTTTTTTTCAGGTATACTATAGGACCACTCAAATTGCTCAGTGGGTACAGTCTTTTTCCACTAAAGTTGATAATCCAAGTTCCATTCTCAGAACATACATGCTGACAGAAGGGAAAATTTTCTTCTGAATTCTGCACACACACTCCATGGCATGTATTAACTGCCCCCACATACACCATAAGTAAGTAAAATATGTTTTAAAGTATAACTTGCACACTAAGACTCATAAATATGAATAGGGACATATATTGTTGAATTCTCAGACTTTTTACAAATATCCCTATTCTAAAGATACTCAATAAATAATTGGTAAAATATTACTCGAGTATATCAGAAAATTTTCTCAAGATTTTAAACGCAAAATGAATGTTAAAGTTGTTAGGTCTTAACCTGGGACAAATGACTAACTGGGGTGCCTATTAAACATATCAAAGCAGATCTCACCTTCAGATCCTCCTACCATCTCTCAATCCCTACCTATTTCAGGATATGGTTGGTATATCCCTGTCCCGACCCTGAACTCTCCAATCTAGTGCCTAGGCTGCCCTTCTCCTACAGGTTTTCCATATATAATCTAGCCATTTAAGCTATGCTGACCTTTTTTTTATCTTTTACATCCTTTATTATCCTGGTCCCTTGGTCTCCTGATCTCTTGGCCTTCCTCTCTTCCATTTCTGTTCACATGGCCCAGCTCAGGGTCAAGTTTATTCTGGACTTTCCCACATGTCTCTGCTGTTGACTTTATGCTCCCTCACGTCTACAACAAACCTTCCCTTTCACCATACCTAGAAGCAGTCATTCCCTATTTTTTTAAAATTAAAAGTGCATCTATTCACTTATAGTCACATATTAGCTATATAGTACATGATAACTATTCTACAACAAATGCACCAGAGGGAACAGGAACAAAGACTTTGCTACCTGTCAATGAGACATGTTGCCCTAGTGGTGCTGCCTTGCAGGTCCCCATTGTCTGAAGAGGCTCTTGGCTATCATATGGAGTGATGAACTGGGGCAGGGGACTGTTATGTAGGAACACTCCACTCCAGAGGAGTGGGATGAAAGGGATAGGGGGTAAAGGGTGGGAGGGCAGGACTGGGAGGATTGGAAAGAGTACACTGTAATGGAGATGTAACCTGAAGTAATAAATACATATTTTTTTAAAGTATCTTACTAACTCTTCTTGTTGTCATGAAATACCATGACAAAAGTAACCGAGGGATTGGAAAAAGGGTATATTTTAGATCATAGTTTGAGGGTACAGTTCATAGTGGTAGTGAAACTATGGTTGCAGGAGCTTGAGGGAGATGTTCACATTAGATATGCAGATCAGAAATACCAGTGAACACTTGCTTTTTACTCACTCTTTCCTTTTAATTCATTCCAGAATCCAAGTCTCAGAAATGATGATACCCACACATTAACGTGGGTCATGTTTTCTCAATTAACTAAATCAACATAATTCCTTAGAGGATAATCTCATATAAGGAAATCCTCACAGGTATTATTGTAGGCCAGTGTCCTATGTGGCAAGATGGCAATTCACACTAACCATCAGGATATGGCAAAATATACAGCCATAATCCGGAGAAAATTATTTTTCTGAATTCATGTATGATAAGATATATAGATAAGAAAAAATAGCATAGTGTTGGAAAACTTTTTTAAAAAGTATCTTTTAAAAGCATCCAATTAAAAAAAAGATAAGACAACTAAAGGGCTTATTAGAAGTTGTATGGGATATTTTCTTATTATTACAGTATTTTGGGTAACCACTAATAGGGATTTTTTAAAAAAACTGATTCATGTTCCTTGTCAGCATCTAAGTGGAAAGTCTAATATTTACCTGTGGTTACTTAAAATGTGTAAAACTTACAAAAGCTCAACCATTATAAAAGATTGGTTGAGAACTGGGAATATGTTGTCTGCCTTTGGATACCTTTCCTCCCAGCACTGCTGCCTTCTCTGGCCTCAGTGGAAGAGGAGAAACTTAGTCTTGATGTAACTTGATGTGCCAGGACAGGTTGGTACCTAGGCAGAAGGGGAGGGGGGATTGGGAAAGAGGTGGGGAAGCTCTTAGGATGGGAGGAGAGAAGGGAGTGGGTCTGTGATTGAGGTGTAAAATGAACAAGTAGTAGTTAAAAAAGAAGAATTAGAAAAAAACTATGCAGAGGTATTTATAATATACAGTTTTTAATATATATTAAATGTTATATATAATATATTCTAATATATAATAATACAATAAATACATAATAATAAATATATTAAATGAATATATTTTAGTATATTTATATTTAAAACTGTATACTATATGTAATAATAAATAATATATAAACTATGACACACACACACATATATATATATATTTTATATATATATAAAACTCTGCACATTTACAACTATTAAATTTGTGTGAAGCAATGCTGGTGGAGCTGTGTTCTATTCCCTGAACTCCATTCTCTGGATGCTGCTATACAGGCTGCCAGCAGGCCTGCTACATCAGGAATATCCAGGTTAGATATCTTCTCACACTCAACACAAATCCTCTGCTTGCCCAGTCCTCTAGGGCATGCTCAGCTGCCCTGAATTGTGCGCTCTCCATTGGAGCTTCATTATTGGGCCTCTGCTCTGACAAACTCCACGAGGTCAACTGTATCAGGAACATCCAGGCCATTGCCACGCCTGCTACACCAGGGACATCCAGGCCTGGTGCACCAGGAACATCCAGAGTCCCTCAAGACACACCCATCTGCCCTGAACTGTATGTTGTCCCACTGAGCTCCACTGACCAGATACTGCTCCACTGGCCTCCACCAATCTAGCTGCACCAGGAAAATCCAGATCTGGTGAACCAGTAATATTCATGCCTGCCTCACAAGGAATAGCCAGGAGGAGCCAAGGACAACCACATATTTAAAGGCTAACATAAGAACACAATCAACAAGAACCAGGGCTACATAGCACCTTCAGAGCCCAGCTATCCTACTATAGAAAGCACTGGATATCCCAACACAAGTGATACACTGACCTTCAATCCAACCCTATGCAGATGATAGAGCCCTTGAAAGAGGAAATGAATAAATCCTTTAAAAGAAATATAGGAAAATATAAACAGACAGGTCCATTAAACAAATAAATCCTTTAAAAAATTACAGGAAAATAGAATCAAACAAATAAAGGAAATGAATAAAATTGTCCAAGACCTGAAAATGGAAATTGAACCAACACACACACACACCCCAACTGAGGGAATCCTGGAGATAGAAAATGTAGGTAAGTGAGCAGAATCCACAAACACAAGTATCACCAAGAGAATACCAGAGATGGATGAGAGAATCTCTAGCCCAGATGATGCAATTGAAGAAATAGATATATTGGTCAAATAAAACATTAAATCTAAAACATTCCTGACATAAACCATTCAAGAAATCTGGGACACTATGAGAAGTCCAAACCTAAAAATAATAGGAGTAGAATAAGGACAAGATTCCTGGGTCCAAGGCCTAGAATATATTTTCAACAAGCTTCCCCAACCTATAGAAAGAGATGCCTATAAACATACAAGTAGCTTACAGAACTCCAAATAGATTGGATCAAAAAGGAAATTTCTCCCACCACATAATAATAAAAAAACTGAATGTCCAAAACAAAGAAAGAATATTAAAAGCCACAAGGAAAAAAAAAAGGCCAAGTAACTATAAAGGCATACCTATTAGAATTACACTGGATTCTCAACAGAGACTTTAAAAGCAAGAAGAACCTGGGCAGATACCTTGAAGACCTTAAGAGACCACAGATGTCAACCCAAACTACTATACCCAACAAAACTTTCAATCACCATAGATGGAGAAAACAAAACAAAACAAAACCAAATTTAAACACATCTCTCCACAAATCTAACCCTATAGAAGATACTGGAAGGAAAAATCCTATCCTTGGAGGCTAACTATGCCCAGGAAAACACAGGAAATAAATAACCACAGAACCAAAAGAAGGGAAACATACATGCAAACTGCCACCAACAACATCAAAATAAGAGGAATTAACAATCATTGGTCACTAATATCTCTCAACATCTATAGATTCAATTACTCAATAAAAAAACACAGGTTAACAGAATGGATGAGAACATAATATCTATCACTCTCCTACATATAAGAAATATACCTCAGCAAAAAAAGATAGACATTATCTCAGAGTAAAGGGATATAAAAAAGATTTTCCAAGCAAATGGATCCAAGAAGCACGCTGGAGTAGCCATTCCTGTATCTAATAAAATAGACTTTCAACTAAAATCAAAAGAGATGGGTAAGGACACTTCAGAATTTATCAAAGGAAAAAAATCCATCAAGATGATGTCTCAATTCATCTTTGCCCCAAATGAAAGGGCATCTTCATTTGTAAAAGAAACATTACTAAAGCTTAAATCACACATTGAACCCCACACATTAATAGTGGGAGACTTACACCAGTTTCACCAATGGACAGATTTTCAAGACAGAAACTAAACAGAGAAATAATGAATCTACCAGACAACATGAATCACATGGACCTTACAGGTGTCTACAGAATATTTCATCCAAACACAGAAGAATATACCTTCTTCTCAGCACCTCATGGAACCTTCTACAAAATTGATCATAGATTAGGTCACAAACCAAGCCTCAACCATTACAAAAATTTTTAGTAACCCATTGTATCTGATCAGACCACCATGGATTAAAGCTGGACTTCAACAACAACAGAATCAACAGAAAGCCTAAAAACTTATGAAAAAATGAACAGCACTCTACTCAATGACCACTGGATCAAGGAAGAAATAAAGAAATTAAAGTCTTTCTAGAATTCAATGATAATGAAGGCACAATATAGTCAAACTTATGGGACACAATAAAGGCAGTGCTAAGAGGAACAAAAAGAAGCAAACACTTGCAAGAGGAATAGGCTGCAGGAAATAATCAAGCTCAGAGGTGAAATCAATAACTTAGAAACAAAGCAAAAAACACAAAGAATGAATGAAACCAAGAACTGGTTCTTTGAGAAAATAAAAAAGACAAACCCCTAACCAAACTAACTAAAAGACAGAGAGTCAGTATCCAAATTAACAAAATCAGAAATGAAAAGGGACAGAACAACAGGCTCTAGGGAAATCCAAAGAATCATAAGGTCTTATTTCAAAACCTATACCCCACAAAATTGGAAAATCTAAATGAAATGGGTGATTTTCTTGATAAAGTCCACTTACCAAAGTTAAATCAGGATCAGGTAAACAATTTATACAGTCTTAGAACTGCTAAAGATATAGAAGCAGTCATCAAAAGTCTTCCAACAAGAAAAGGCCAGATGATTTTAGCACATAATTCTACCAGACTTCAAAAGAAGAGCTAATACCAATATTTCTTAAACTGTTCCACAAAATATAAACAGAAGGAACATTGCCAAACTTACTCTACCAAGCCACATTCATCCTGATACCTAATCCACAGAAAGAGTTACAAAGGATGAGAATTTCAGACCAATTTCCCTCATGAACATTGGTGCAAAAATATTCAATAAAATACTCCCCAAATGGGGGATCAGAGATGGCGGAGACCCGCACTGATGCATTTTGAACGTAGGGAAAAGAGCCATAAAAAGCACAGAGTTATTGGACACTGTGCAAAACCCGGAGGGGCTAGACCCTCCGGGAACACACACAGCTCCCAAGGGAATATTAAAAGTCCCAGGGCAAGGCTCTACCCCATCTCTCTCAGATACAGAAGCCACTAAATCCGGGACTCAGGAACTCCCATTTGGAAAGGCGCCTGGTAAGATCGACCCTAATACACAGCAGGCAGAATCAGAGCCCACATGGTGGTCACTTACCAGCCTACTAGGCTCCCCACACCTCAGAAGGACCTTATAGATATTTAGGAAACTTGGCACTATAGTTGAAGTCTTAGCAAGGCAGAAACAGGGCGCACGGCGGGAGGTCCGCAGCCGCGCGAGCCGCGGAGGATCCGAGTGGGAAGCTGGCAGGCAGGGCAGAAGCATTGAGCCAGTGGCGCGGAGGAGCCAGGGCTGGAAGCCAGCACAGGCAGGCGGGGCTGAGGCTCTGCGCGCCCGCGGCGGAGGAGCTGGGGCGGGAAGCTGGCACAGGCGGGCAGGGCTGAGACTCTGTGCACCCACCATGGAGGAGCCAGGGTGGGGAGCCAGCACAGGCGGGCGGGGCTGAGGGGCCAAGCCCGTGGCGGAGGAGCCTAGCGGGAAGCCAGAAGCCAGGGGACCATAGCTGTATTCTGGAAAACCCAGACATATTAGGTATGGACCCGGGCCCTGTCAGTCTCCGTGATGACAACCAGAGTCCACAGAATCTGTGCCTGGGCAAACAGGTCCATACAATCAGAACCATTACAGGCTGATCACTCAGTGTGCAACACAGAGAAGTCTGAATTGGGAGCAGTGAAACAATCCCGGGCCATTTCTCACTACCTGGGAATAGGCTGCACCAGCTCACAGTGCTTCAGGCAATTAGAATCACAGTGACCCTGTGATCCCCCCCTGTAAGCAAGGACACATAGCCAAGCAATTCGACTCCTACACCAAAGCATCCCCTGTGGATCCAAGCCCAGAAAATGAGGAGAGCAGACAGCTAAACACATCCATATGGCCAAAGGTCCAAGAAAAAACAGAAATCAAGGAAATATGACTCCAACAAAGCAGAAATATCCTAGCTCATCCAATGCGGATGACCTCACACCAGCAGAAACACATGAAAACGATGACAATTCTGCATTATGGAAAGTGAAAGAGTCCCTTCAAGAAGAACTTAAATCTATGAAGGAATTCAAAGAAGCTACAATTTTACAAGTCAAAACAACGAATAACACCATTAAAGAGCTCCAAGCCAAGGTGACTCAGCTTGAACAGGAAAAGGACAAAGCAATGAAAGATTTCCAGGCAAAAACAAGCAAACTGGAGAAGGAAATGCACAAAATGAACAATACCATACAAGACATGAAAATAGAAATAGAAACAATAAAGAAAACACAGTCAGAGTTAAAAGAGGAAGTGGAGAATCAAGGGAAGAGAACAGGAACTACGGATGTGAGTATCAAAAATAGGATGCAAGAGATGGAAGACAGGATCTCAGGCATGAAGATTCGATGGAAGAAATCAGTACAACATCCAAAGAAAATGAGAAGGCTAAAAAATCTCTCACCCACAACATCCAAGAAATCAAGGACTCAATGAAAAGACGTAACCAAAGAATTATAGGCATAGAAGAAAGAGAAGACTCCCGACTCCAAGGTCCAGGAAATATCTTCAACAAAATCATAGAAGAAAACTTCCCAAACCTGAAAAAAGAGATGCCAATAAAAGTCCAAGAGGCTTACAGAACACCAAACAGATTAGATCATAAAAGAAACTCCTCTCGCCACATAATAATTGAAACACCAAATGTAGAGAACAAAGAAGGAATATTAAAAGATGTAAGAGAAAAAGGTCGTCACATACAATGGCAGACCCATCAGAATTACACCTGACTTCTCCTCAGAAACTTTAAAAGCTAGAAGGGACTGGACAGATATCCTACCAGTCCTGAGAGAACATAGGTGCCCAGCCAGACTACTATACCCAGCAAAACTCTCTATCAACATAGATGGAGAAAACAAGATATTCCATGACAAAATCAAATTTAAACAATACCTACCCACAAACCCCGCCCCACAGAACATCCTAGAAGGAAAATTCCAACCCAGAGAAGAAAACTACACCCAAGAAAACAAAGGGAATAGAAAACCCCTCAGCAACTAAACCAAAAGAGGCACAGGACCATCACCCATACCAACTAATGGGAAATAACATCCCCAGGTCACTAATATCCATCAACACCAATGGACTCAACTCCCCAATAAAAAGACACAGGTTTACAGAGTGGATCCGCAAGCAAGACCAGTCTTTTTGCTGCATACAAGAAACACATCTCACTATCAAAGATAGACACTACCTCAGAGTAAAGGGCTGGGAAAAGGTTTTCTAAGCAAATGGACCCAGGAAGCAAGCTGGAGTGGCCATCATAATATCAAACAAAACAGACTTCCAACTGAAGTTAATGAAAAAAGACAGAGAAAGGCATTATGTACTCATTAAAGGGAATATTCATCAAGAGGAAATCTCAATATTGAACATCTATGCCCCAAATACAAAGGCACCTACATTTGTAAAAGAAACACTTCTAAAACTTAAAGCGCACGTCGATCACAACACATTAGTAGTGGGAGACTTCAACACCCTACTCACAACAATGGACAGATCATCAAGACTGAGGCCAAACAGAGAAATATTGAGTCTAATAGAGATCATGAACCAAATGGACCTAACAGATATCTACAGAACATTTCACCCAAACACAAAGGATTACACCTTTTTGTCAGCACCTCACGGAACCTTCTCCAAAATCGACAACATAGTGGGACACAAAGATAGTCTCAATAGATGCAAGAAATTGAAATAACACCTTGTATCTTATCAGACCACCACGGAATAAAGCTGGTCTTCAACAGCAGAAGAATCAACAGAAAGCCTACACACACATGGAAATTAAACAGCTCCTTACTGGATGACTACTGGTCAGGGAAGAAATAAAGAAGGAAATCAAAGATTTCTTAAAATCCAACGACAATGAAGGCACAACATACCCAAACCTATGGGATACAAAGAAAGCTGTGCTACGAGGAAAGTTCATAGCCCTAAGTGCTTTCAAACAGAAAATTGTGACAGCTCATATTAGCGAATTATCAGCTAAGCTGGGTTAATTGGAAAAAAAAAGAAGCAAACACTCCCAAGAGGAGCAGAAGGCAGGATATCATCAAACTTGGGGCTGAAATCAACAACTTAGAATCAAAAAGAACTATACAAAGAATCAATGAAACCAAGAGTTGGTTCTTCGAGAAAATCAACAAAATAGACAGACCCCTAGCCAAATTAACTAAAAGGCAAAGGGAAAGAACCCAAATCAACAAAATCTTAAATGAAAAGGGAGACATAACAACAGACATTGAGGAGATCCAGAAAATATTTGGGTACTACTTTAAAAATCTATATTCCACCAAATTTGAAAATCTAAGCGAAATGGACAGTTTCCTCGATAGATTCCATCTACCAAAACTAAATAAAGATCAGATTAACAGCTTAAACAGCCCAATAACCCCTAAGGAAATAGAAACAGTCATTAATAATCTCCCAACCAAAAAAGGCCCAGGGCCAGATGGCTTTAGCACGGAATACTACCGGACCTTCAAAGAGGAACTAACACCATTAATCTTCAAACTCTTCCACCACATGGAATCAGAAAGAACACTGCCAAACTCATTCTATGAGGCCACTGTCACGCTGATTCCTAAACCACACAAAGACCCAACAAAGAAAGAGAACGTCAGACCAATCTCCCTCATGAACATAGATGCAAAAATACTCAATAAAATACTAGCAAACCAAATTCAAGAACACATCAAAAGTATCATACATCATCATCAAGCAGGCTTCATCCCAGGAATGCAGGGATGGTTCAACATACAAAAGTCTATCAATGTAATTCACCATATAAACAAGATGAAAGAAAAAAACCACATGATAATCTCACTAGATGTAGAAAAAGCATTTGAAAAATCCAACACCCTTTCGTGCTAAAAGTTCTGGAGAGAACGTGCATACAAGGACCATACCTAGAAATAATAAAGGCAATATACAGAAAGCCAGTGGCCAACATCAAATTAAATGGAGAGAAGCTTGAAGCATTTCCTCTAAACTCAGGGACAAGACAAGGATGTCCACTTTCACCAGATCTCTTGAATATAGTACTTGAAGTTCTTGCTAGAGCAATAAGACAACTAAAGAAGATCAAAGGGATAAATATTGGAAACAAAGAAGTGAAATTATCCCTATTTGCAGATGATATGATAGTATACATAAGCGACCCCAAAAATTCCACCAGAGAACTCTTACAGCTGATAAACACCTTCAGCAAGGTGGCTGGATACAAAATTAACTCAAAAAAAATCAGAAGCCCTTCTTTATGCAAGAACCAAATATACCAAGAAAAAATAAAGGAAACAACCCCCTTCACAATAGCCACAAACAATATAAAATACCTGGGGGTAACTCTAACCAAGCAAGTAAAGGACCTATACAACAAGAACTTCAAGTCCCTGAAGAAAGAAATGGAAGAGGCCTTTAGAAGATGGAAAGATCTCCCATGCTCATGGACAGGTAGGATCAACATAACAAAAATGGCTATCCTACCAAAAGCAATATATAGATTCAATGCAATTCTTATCAAAATACCAACACAATTCGTTATAGACCTGGAAAGAGCTATTCTCAATTTCATATGGAACAACAAAAAGCCCAAAATATCTAAATCAATCCTGTAAAATAAAAAAAGCATCTGGAGGAATCACCATCCCAGATTTCAAGCTGTACTACAGAGCAATAGTAGTAAAAACAGCATGGTACTGGTATAGAAACAGACCAGTGGATCAATGGAATCGAACTGAAGACCCAAACATGGACCCACACACCTATGGCCAACTAATCTTTGATAAAGAAGCCAAAACCGCACAATGGAAGAAGGACAGCATCTTCAACAAATGGTGCTGGTCCAACTGGATGGCCACTTGCAAAAGAATGAAATTAGACCCATACTTATTACCTGTACAAAACTTAAATCCAAGTGGATCAAAGACCTTAACATAAGGCCGGTCACACTAAATCTACTAGAAGAAAAAGTAGGAGAAACCCTCGAACTCATTGGCACAGATGACAACTTCCTGAACAGAACACCAACAGCTCAGGACCTGAGACCAACAATCAATAAATGGGACCTCATGAAACTGAAATGCTTCTGTAAGGCAAAAGACACTGTCATTCGAACAAAACGGCAACCAACAGCCTGGGAGAAAATCTTCACCAACCCCACATCTGATAGAGAGCTATTATCTAAAATCTACAAAGAACTCAAGAAACTAAATGCCAAGAAACCAAATAATCCAATCAAAAAATGGGAGATGGAGCTAAATAGAGAATTCACAAAGGAGGAATCCCTAATGGCCGAGAGACACCTGAAGAAATGTTCAACATCCTTAATCATCAGAGAAATGCAACTCAAGAAGACTCTGAGATTCCATCTCACACATGTCAGAATGGCTAAGATAAAGAGTTCAAATGACAGCACATGCTGGCGAGGGTGTGGAGAAAGAGGAACCCTACTCCATTGCTGGTGGGAGTGCAGGCTTGTGCAACCACTATGGAGGTCATTATGGCAATATCTTAGAAATCTTGGAATAACTTTGCCTCAGGACCCAGCCATACCACTTCTGGGTATACCCCCAAAGGACTCCTCGTGGAGTCATAGGGAAGTCTCCTCATCTATGTTCATAGCAGCCTTATTTGTAATAGCTAGAAATTGGAAACAACCCAGATGTCCCTCAACTGAAGAATGGTTTAAAGAACTGTGGTACATCTATACAATGGAATATTACTCAGCTATCAGAAACAATGAAATTATGCAATTTGCAAGCAAATGGATGGAACTAGAGAAGCTCATCCTGAGTGAGCTAACCCAGACTCAGAAGGATGCACATGGCATCTATTCACTTATAGTAGGATTTTAGCTATATAGAACACGACATCTGTACTACAACCAACACACCAAAAGGAACATGGACATAGAATTTTTTTTTTCCTTTTTCTTTTTCCTTTCTTTTTTTTTTGTTGTTGTTCTTTGTTTTTGTGGGTTTGTTGGTCTTTTTTTTAGTTTTCCCCTCGTAGCAAGGAGACACCTTTTACTGGCGGTACTGCCTCGTATGCCCCCGGTGTATGAAGAGGCTCTTGGCCCTCATATGACTCCTGAACTGTGGCGAGGGACTGTTATGTAGGGACACTCCACCCCAGAGGAACAAGAGGGAAGGGTTAGGGGACAGAGGATGGGAGGGTGGGGCTGGAAAGTGGGGAAAGAGGACAATATGATAGAGATGTAACCTGAAGCAACAAATAAATTATTAATTAAAAAAAGCAGGTAACAATTTTAAAACACTTTAAATAAAATAAAGGTTACCGCCATTCAACCTGGGTTTATAAACCTCCAAGAGTCGACAAAACTTAGAGCTAAGGTAAAATACATGAAAAATGTGGTGTTAACCCATGCCTTTATCTTCAGCAGAGACGGGAGGAGCACTATAGAGTTAGTGGTCTTATAAATTCTAGAGTTACATGGAACTAGGTGGTGAGAGTGCACACCCTTAATCCCAAAACACTAGAGACAGAAACAGGCAGATCTCAGAGCTCAAGTTCAGCCTGATACAAAACAAACTCTAAACAGAGAAAAACTTCGATCCAGGAATGGTGGAACACATCTTAAATCCCTTCAGATGGGAACCACATGTCTTTGATCCCAATAATAAGAATGCAGAGACAGACATATAGGATTTGGAAGGACCTAAGTTTAAAATACTTACAAAAGGCTTACTCAATACAAACAAATTGTCTTTGAGATCTCAAAATATATACACTAAAGCTTGTTTAGCTCCAAAATAACAAAATAATTTCTTCTTTAATCCAGATTGAAAGATAATACTTTATATATTGTCAAAAAACCAAACTTGCTTCAGGAGAAATATTACCTGACCCCCCCCCCAAAAAAAAAGGGTAATTGTCCCAGAGTTAGGATTAGGGCAGGACTCTGTTCTTATCTTTCCAGGAGATTCAAAGCATCCATTCTAGGAACCCAGGGACAACTGGACAACGGAAACCTCAACAGAAAACAGAATCAGACACCAAAGAATACTAGTGGCCCAGATGATTCAGCCTTACAGACTCCTTCAATAGCTGTTTCCATCAAAAGTCTACAACCAAAACAACTCAAAATCGCTAAGACCGTTCAGCTGTACACACTGCCCCAACCAGAACTTCAGTAAAGCCTGGAAGATCAGCTTCTGCCTACAAACTCCTTAGGACTTCTAAACAGCTGAGTACAGAAGGACTGAACATAAAAGGATTGTACTAACATTTTTAACCATTTTTCCATTCTGGTTCGGGCCCCAAACAGGTTTACTATGACCCAAATCAGCAGGAAGTCATTTTAAGAGAGCGACGTCCCATGTTCAGAGGGTGGGGAGAGTGTTTCTCCGCCCCCCTTTTGTTATTTGAATTATAACTGAAAACTTTGTTATTTAGGGGAAGAGACTGCAAGCTGTTAAATGGGTTTTGGAGGTTAGACCCAGGGACTTCCTTCTTTTCCTTTTCTGTATCCTTCTTTCTCTCCTATGTAGGAGTGCACAGACTTGAGAAAAATGGGACATAGGCATAGTATGGGAAGGACCAAGAAGAAGGGACAGATTATTGAATATGCCCTTACACCTTTGTATATTGATACAAAATTAGTATTATATTTGGCTAAAGTGGTATTGACCATTGTATATTGTGCAAAATTAAGATTGTATTGGACTACATCGGTATTGATCTTTGTATATTGATACAAAATTAAGATTATAGTTGGCCACAATG
>CAJQZJ010000165.1:2423969-2435976 GCA_907164525.1 Lophiomys imhausi
TATTTAACCACATTTGAATAGATCTTTGTATATTGATACAAAATTAAAGGTAACACTTCCTAATGGTATTGTACCTAGAGATACTTAAAAATGAAATGTGAAGCTCTGGCTTCTTGATACCAACCGTCTTAAACTGTTTAGGATAGTTAAGAAATACAAACTCCTAGTCATGCAAGCATGTCACTTTGTTAGCTACTATGACAGTCTATCACAGATATTCTCTAAGCTACTCAGAAATCAAGTTGTTAAGAGACAAGCAACATTTGTTTATCTAAATACAAGAGATAGATAGGGCATCTTCAAAAACCCCAAGAGATCTGAAGAATATGGCATTCAAAGATGTTGTCTTAAATTAAGATTTTTTTTTGATATCGAGACATATCAGCTCCTGACAGCACCCCCTATTCTACTCCAAGTAGAAGATAAGCATCGAAGAATCTCCAGTGTGAAATGGTTGAATTAGTGGCAAGCCTATCTCTTGGAATGAAAAAACCCCTTGCTTCAACTGCAGACAGACTCCTGTCCAAAAGGACAAAACTTGGTAGCAGGGAAGTCGACAGCCTAGCTCTGCCAAGACAGGGTAGGTAAATCCCTGCTCTACAATAAATGTCTGTCAGAGAAACAGGACCAAAAGGCTGAAGATTGATGCTGCAATGTATGGAGAGAAAATGGGAACTGTCCACACAGCCACTGGTATGTCATTTCTTAGTTTTGGAAGCTGCAGGCCCTGCACTTCCTATATAATCAGATATATTTATCCCTCTCAGGTCTCTGAGGTGGTTGAAGAATAGACAGCTAGAGTGTCATAGTTAATTTTGAGTTGTTTAGGAATCAAGAGGGTGTTCTGGATCTAAGAAGATGTTTTTAATAGTGATGCAAGTTAGTATGACAGCTGAGTCAGATATAGAACTTTAAACTCATGGAGATGGTTAGATGGTAGAATGTTAAAGTCAGGGGCCAAATATGTATGAACTGGACATTGGGAATGTATACTGGGCCATGTAACTCTCATCAATGTGGCATATTTATTTCTGTTGTTTTGTATAGTATTTACTGTTATAAGAAAAGGAACCATTTGTTGGACTGAAAGGGGAAGCTGTTGGGGGGAAGAAGCTGGAAGGGTGGGACAGGAAGGGGGAGTCGGGAAGGGATTGTGACTGAGATGTAACTTGAAGAAATAAAAAAATAAAGTATAAAAAAATACTCCACAAATGAATTCAAGAACACATCAAAAATATCATCCTTCATAGTCGAGTAGGCTTTATCCCAGGAATGCAGGGATGACTTAACACATGAAAATCCACCAATGTAAATCCACTAATATATATCTATATCTATCTATCTATCTATATCTATCTATCTATATATATATATAACTGAAAGAAAAAAAACATATGATCATCTCACTAAATGCTGAAAAAGCCTTTGACGAGGAAAATGGTTGCTAAGGGATCTCTGGGACAAGATAGAGAGTTGGGATGGGGAGGATCATAGGAGAACATGGGTATGACCCTAGCTGGGAATCTTAGCAGTGGGGAATACTGAGACTGAAGTGACCACATCCTGTAGCCAGGCCAGATTTCTAGTGGAGGGAGGGGAATACCAACCCTCCCACAAAACTCATAACCCAAAATTTCTCCTGCCTACAATATATGCAGGGATAAAATATGGAACAGAGCTGAAGAGAATGGGCAATGAATGACTGGCCCAACTTGGGAAAGACCCAACCCCTGACACTCTTATTAATGGCACTGTTAATGATACTCTGCTGTTCTTATAGACAGGAACCTAGCAAAACTGTCATGTGAGAGGATTCACCCAGCAGATAATGGAAACAGATGCAGAGACTCCAAACATTAAGTGGAACTCAGGGAGTCTTGTGGAAGAGTTAAGGAAAAGATTGAAGGAGCTGGAGTTAGGGATACCACAAGAAGACATACATAAGCAACTAACCTAGGCCCATGGGTATTCATGCCTGGACTGATCCTAGGCCCATATATATATATATATATATATATATATATATATATATGAAACTGATGGACTACTTGATCCTCAGGTGAGTCCTCTAAGATTTAGAGTGGGGGCTGGCTCTGACTCAGACTCTGTTGCCTCCCCCTGGATCCCTTTTCCCTAGCAGGGCTGCCTTGTTTTGCCTCAGTTAAATAGGAAGCACCTAGTACTAATTACTAATGTGATTTGATGTTCCAGAATGGGTTGGTACTATGTGGGGGTGTATGGAAAAAATGGGTGCGAGCAGAACAGGACTGGGAGGTTGTGATTGGGATGTAAAATAAACAAATAAGCCAGTTATAGAAAACAATACTGGCTATATAGTCACATTTTACAAGGAAAACTATAAATTATAAAAATTTCATTTTTAATCTATCTAAGATTAAGCATCTTTAACTATATTTTTAACTTAGTAGCATTTATTTTATGCTCGTTAGGAGCTTTGGAGACAGAGAAAAGGAACACTGACTTTGGAATTAGAACATATAGGTCTGAACTTTATTCTTTCCTAGCTTCCGTAGCATATCTTGTGATTGCAAACTGATTTTAATAATTTTGTTTCTTTGTCTTTATTGTGAATGGAATAAGTTCGAAGTTTTAAAAGACCTGTAATATGTGTTCCTCATATTGCCATAGTTATAAATAATATGTATTAGCCCATTGTATTAATGTGATATAAAAGGTTAGTTATTAATATTACATATGTTGAATGTCACTAGCATTAAATCTTTATATGTCCTAGAATGAAGCTTCACATTCATGAATACAGTAAAGGAAAATGTGAGTTATGTTTTTGCCTTGAATATTTACACAATACACATAACTGTATTGTTTATTTGTTCTCCTGATTTTAGTCCCTATTTCCCTTTGAAATATTGTTAAAATCATAATCATAAATCTGACTCTGCTAAAATTTGGCATCTGGTCCCCAACAGCACATCTTCAAAAGGGTGTTCTACTCACTTAATCAGTGTATGTTAGGCTCTTAGTACCAGTCAGTTCTAGCAAAGGTAAGTTAACAATATCGACATAGCAGATTCTCAAGTAAGAATTTCACACTCTAAGAAAACATGTTACATGTTGGGGGTACCTTCTACATAAATGGCATTAATAGAAACATAAAAAAAAACTTGACTGCATTCTAAAACATAACTAATGTCAAAAATGGATGGAGAATACCATCCACGGGCATGTACAAATGTTTCATAAAGAAAATAGTAAGACAGAAAAAAAAAATGGTGAACTATTTCGACATTTCTTTGTGGATTTCAAGGATTTTATTTGTATTTGTATTAGTGTGTGTGTGTGTGTGTGTGTGTGTGTGTGTGTGTGTGTGTGCATGTGATATGTGTGTGAGGGCCCACACCAGTAAATGGAGGGCTTTGATATCCCAGCAGTTCTGAGATGCCAAAGTGAATGCTGGGAGCTGAACTCTGATCCCCTCTTGAAGGACACTTAATCTTGTGTAGAGCCGTATCTCCATGACTCCTTTAAGAGACTAGAGTTAGAACTTAAAGTACTATTTCTACAATGTCCAGTGTTTTGTTTTTGTTTTTTTTTTCTTCTGCATCCCCATCAAGTTCTTCTTCCAACACAAACTGGATTTTAAATCACATAAACCACAAGAAGGAATATCATCATGTATCAGTCAAACAGCTCTTCCTATAAGCCCCTCCCTGAAAGAAGGAGAACCTCCATAAGCATCTTATACTATTCCATATTGAAAGGACCAAGGGTTAGGGCCCATAATTAAAAATCCCCTGTAGGACTCTTGGTCCTCAAAATGGCTTAACTTCAGGAAGTTGCTAGGCTGCTTACATGGCAGGCTTCTGCATTTCAGCAGTTACTGGAAAAGTTACAGACAATAGACAGCTGAGCAAAGGTAGCCTGGCCACCTGGCCAAAGAAAGATATTTCAGGTGACTCAAGGTTGTGGACTGCTGGTTCGAATACCCCTCTTGTCTTATGACAAACTCAGGAATGCTGGCTAAAGAGTCCCTGCACTTTTGCTTGCACCTGCGTTTTTGGTTTAAATGCTCTGATTATATTAAACATTACCTAACCTATCCTGGAATTCCCTAAATGCTTTTAAAAGGGCTGTATGCCTTAGTCCTAGGTTGGTATTTTTACCTAAATAGTTATCCCTGCATGCTGGAATAAATGCTCATTGCTGGTTGCATACTATTTGAATCTGGAGTGATTTCTTCAGTAAATTCCAGACAGTAACAATATCACAGTTTTGAGGTTTTTGTTCTTGGGAGAGGGTCTCACTGTATAGTTCTTTCTGGCCTGAAACTCACTATGTAGATGAAGCCAGCCTTCCACTCACAGAACTCCATCCCCCAGACTCTCTCCCTGCTTACCAGGAATGAAGGTATGTGTCTCCATGTTATGTAATTTTACCTCTCTTTTAAGGAAGTCCATAGGCAATAGTCAATTTGAGATCTCTATATTATTCAGAACTTTGAATTTCTAAGCTCATTTATTTTTCCTGGCCCTAAGGAGAGTTTGAGCCTAAAGATTACATTCTCTTATATTGGGACTGTTTACATTGATTTCAATGCAATCCATTTTTTCCCAAACAAATCTGTCTGTATAGATTAACTGAATGAAAAAAATTATAAAATTATAGCCTATGAAAGTTGAGTTGCACAAATAAATAAAGAAGTGTGTGGTTGTTCCAAAGAAAGAAATATTTGTTCACAAATTCTTGAATTAACTGGAAGGACTTATTTTTCAACTTAAAATTAACATCCTGGAGAGTTTGGAAAATTTCAGAAATTATAAAATACAGAAAATTTAGCCAGCCAAGTCTGAAGAATTTACATATTTTGTACATTTATTTTTTTTTTTAGAATTCCTGCTTTATATGATTACATTTACATTGGTTGTTTATTTTGTTCCTTCTTGTTTTTAGTTTTTTTTTTTTTAATTCCAGATGACCATAGTTCTTAAGAACTCCATTCCCAATGCTGATTTCAGCTCTACGAAATACAGTAGAGATTGCAGTCTAGCCATAAAATAATCACATATGGGAATCCACTTCCCTGAGTCATTGCTTTGTATCAGATAATTTTGAAAACATTTTAGGAAGTCCCTAGTCAATAGTAAAATGAAGTTTTGGCTTGTTTCTCTCTGAATATTTTTGTTATGATCAGCCTCATCCTCAGATTTTTTTTTTTTTTTTTTAGGAAATTAACCTTATGTTTGAACTATTAACTGAGCATAGAGAGAAAGTATGACACAAGCATGTAGGACTGTGGAAGAAAAAAGAATGAAAGAAAAAGTCTGCTACCCATTCTATGCTCAAATACCACAATACTGTCCCATTGGATTCAACCACATACCAGAAAAATCAATTTACCTCCGAATGTAATTCCCATTGTGAAACAATTTAAAGGTTTTATTAAATAAACCTTTTTTAAAGTTATCCCTCTCAGGTCTCTGAGGTGGTTGAAGAATAGACAGCTAGAGTCTCATAGTTAAATTTTGAATTGTTTAGGAATCAAGAGGGTGTTATAGATCTAAGAAGATACTCTTAAAAGTGTGTTGCAAGATAGTATGAATGTTGAGTCACATATAGACCTTTAAACTCATGGAGTTGGTTAGATAGTAGAATGTTAAAGTCAGGGGCCAAATATGTATAAACTGGACATTGGGAAGGTATACTGGGCCAATTTACTCTCATAAATGTGGCATATTTATATCTATTGTTTTGTATAATACTTACTGTTATAAGAGAAGGAACCATCTGTTGGACTGAAAGGGGAAACTTCTGGGGGGAAGAGGGTGGAAGGGCGGGATAGGAAGGGGGAATAGGGAGGGGTTTGTTACTGAGATGTAACTTGAAGAAAAAAAATAAAGTATTTAATAAAAAAAAGTTATAAAATAAATCTCAATTAATTTCTAAAATACTTTTCTTAGTGTTTATACTATAGCCAGAAAAGAAACATAACATTAAAATTTTATTTTTCAAAAAAAATTTTCTGTGTTGATTTTACAATTACCTTTTATTTTATTAGAAAAAAGCTTTCCTCCTCAGAATACAAAGCAGAGAAGGATACATGTTCTACCTTTTAACCAACCTCAAAGACTCCATATCCATCTTTGTGTCTTCCTTAACTTTCTAGGGAATTCTGTCAAATATTCATTAATTAGAAAAACACTTTGATTTCCTCTGTGAAGAAACGAGTAAGTAAATGATTCTTCTAAAAAAAAAAAAACATTTAAAGCTTTGGAACCTTTAAAGTGATAAAATGAGTAAACTATCATTCATTAAACATTTTCCAACTACAAAGCAATGAAAAAAGTAACTCGAACAAAATTAAATTTGGAATCCACCACTTGTCTAAAAGCACAGGGCATTAGATTCCATATCTGATACCCAAAGCGAAGTAAGGAAACATTTTGTGATCAGCAATACATATTCAAAGCACTAGAAGTCAATGCAACATTTGTATGTGTGTTCATATTTATGTTCTTAACCTTCACTACCCACCATCATCCTTTCCTTCCCTCACCTTTATGAGGGTCATCCACCCAAGTAGAATTTGAATACAAACAAAATGTGCAATAGTCGGCTTCCTGAGTCTGTCTGATTAAATGTTTTGTTTAACAGGATGACTTTTCTTACCTAGTCTTCTGTTTAGGGACACCAAGGTTGATTCTGTGACTTGGCTTTTTTTTTTTTTTTTTTTGGTTTTTCGAGACAGGGTTTCTCTATGTAGACCAGGCTGGCCTTGAACTCACAAAGATCCACCTGCCTCTGCTTCCCAAGTGCTGGGATTAAAGGCGTGCACTACCACACCTGGCCTATTTTTGAAGGACATCCTGATAAACATGGAAAAAAATGTGTCTCTGTGGTATGTTGACTTGAATTTTTTCAGGTAAGTACCTAAGATGTATGTTTTCTAGTTAGTATAACTTTCTATTTTTATTTACTTGAGGACTCTGTTTACTAATCTCCAGGTGTGTAAGTATTCACCTTCTTACCTATTTGTGTTAACATCTATAAATGTTTTTCTTCTTAATGGTAGTCATTACAATTTAGATAATCAGAATATCAATGTATTTTAATTTATAATTCTATAATGTCCAAATAAGTTATATATTTTACAGTATATTCAGTAGCCTTATTAGTCTACTTATTGATTGTATTATTTCTTCTCTTGGTGTTTCATTGGCTTTTTTTCTTTCTTATATTTTTTATGCATAGTCTCAGTGTTTATTCCTTGTCATATAATACATGGCAAAGGGCCAGGATATCTTTTCCATTATGTTCGATATCTCTTCATTCTGATAATGCATTTTCATTGTTGTACACAAACAGTTTGACTTCATGCAGTCCTACTTTGCAATTCTTGTTATTATACCTTGAGTATTTGGAGTTTTCTTCAGAACTATCAATATTTATATCTTACAATTATTTTTTATTTGATTCTACTAATTTCAAAGCTCAGTGTCTCAAACTGGTTTTATTTTGTTTTGAATTGATTTTTGTATGGGCTGGGAGATAAGGATTTGGTGTTATTTTTCTAAATGCCAATATTCAGTTATCTAAGCACTATTTCTTAAAAA
Source organism: Lophiomys imhausi (assembly GCA_907164525.1). Taxonomy (NCBI): domain Eukaryota; kingdom Metazoa; phylum Chordata; class Mammalia; order Rodentia; family Muridae; genus Lophiomys; species Lophiomys imhausi. The sequence goes on from CAJQZJ010000165.1 coordinate 2,431,559, forward strand.
GTTACCATTCTCTTATATATTTTTAGTTCATTTTTTGTTCTCTATTCTTATTTGTATCAATTGTATTTCATTTTCTTGCCATATTGCTCTTACTAAGAATACAAGTATTATATCAAATATGATTAAAAAATAGAAAATACTTGTGTTCCTGATTTGAGGGAAAATTATTTATTTTTATAAATTGCTTTGGATTCAGGATTAATTTTCATATATCTTCTTTTGTGTTAAGGCATGATTCTTTTTTTTTATGTTTTTCCCCCCAGAGGTTTTATCATAATGAGACACTAAATTTCATCAAAGATGTGTATTGGATTTCTCTATATGATAACTAAATCAGTCTAATGAAACATCCTACATTCTCTACTTGGTGATAAACAAGTTCTACATTCAAGTATCAAAATATAATTCTTTGATAAAAGAAAAGTAACATCATTTTTATTTTTAAACTTTTTTTTGAGAATCTCAAATTGATGGTACTCTTATTTCTTCTATTTCTTTCTTCCTTTTGTTTTCATTTTACATCCCAGTCATAGCCCCTTTCTTCTCCTCCCACTCCTCCACTCTCCCTTTCTTCACAGAAAAGGGACTCCTCCCCCCTCCCCTCATACCATCCCACCCTAGAATATCCAGTAGCATCAGGTCCCAGAGCTTCCACTTCCATGATGTCAGTCACCACAATCCATTCAGGGGAAGAGATCAAAGAGCAGTCTTCAAACTCCTTGCCAGAGACAGCCCTTTTCTACTTGCTAGGGGCCCACATGATAACCATTCTGCCCATCAGTTACATATGTGTAGGGGTCCTAGGTCCAGTTCACGCATGCCCTTTGAATGGTGGTTCAAACTCTGTGAGCCCCCATGGATCTAAGTTAGTTGACTCTTGGTGTTCCTGTGGAATTCTTTTCGCCTCTGGTTCTTTCTGTCTTTGCTCCATTCTTTCACAAGTTGCTCCGCATTTTGCCTAAAATTATTTTTATTGAAAATATATTTTTCATACAATATATTGTGTTTACGGCTCTGCCTTCCCCCAATTCTGCCATATCCTCCTTGCCTCCCCAGATTTCATCATTTTTGATGATGACTGTATATTTTTTAATGAGAGAGCACAAGAAACAATTTTAAATAATATAGTTACACTATATTCAAAAATTATTATTTTTACTTTTTTTTTTATTTCTTCAAGTTACATCTCAATCACAATCCCCTCCCTACTCTCCCCTCCGGTCCCACCCACCCACTCTCTTCCCCCACACACTCCCCCATTCACTTCCTTTTTTTTTTTAAGTTTAAGGTATATCTTTTCTCTCCCCAACAGCTCCCCTTTTTAGTCCAACAAATGGGTCTTTCTCTTATAACAAAAAATATTTTTATAGCTGGAATTATTCATAACAATATCATAAAATTGGTTCATTATCATTTTAATATATTTGTACATATTAGAATAGTAATTTTAAACAACATAGGTTATGTTCCATTCATTATTTATTTAAGTTATTCTACTACAAACCAGATGTTTAAATAATTGAACAGATTTCTTTACTTCCAAATAGGTTTATAATCTAGATAGTTTTTTTAATGTTTTATAACTCTGTTATATATATGTAAATGAATTGGTACCATATTTGTGGTTAACTATAGCTGTATCAATACATAATTATATATTTAATTATGGTATAGTACATAATATATGCAATATGTAGATATTATGTGCAGTAAAAATTATCAATTTCATATATAAATTAATCTGGAAGTTACTAACATGCATATTTTCACAGCCTCTGTGGATTTTAGATAGGTTCCATTAACTTTTTTTTTGAGATTATAATAGAATTATGTAATTTCTCCTTCCCTTTTTCTCTCCTAAACCTCCCGTGTACCTGTCCTTGCTATTTTTAAAAATTGTAGCCTCTGTTTTTAATAATTGTTGTTTTAAACACACACGTGCACACCCATATTCACACATATATATTTCTGAATACTTTAGTAAAACTTACCTGGTCTGTATAGTGTTACTTATATACATGCTTTAAAGGCTGACCAGTATGATCAGCAATTATTGTGCTCTTCCCTGGATCTGCAACTTTTTAAAGGGAGTTCTGATATCTACTAATCAAACAAGCACCTTAGATGCTGCTGTCTAAAAGTGTTGGTAGTCAGCATTTAGCAAAAACTAGATTAGGTGGACCCTGAAAGTCTTTCCTAGTTCTAAAGATTGGGATTTAGTACCCACAAGGAAACGAACACTAAGGATGAATTATTTACACATCACAGTCACAACATTGTTGCAGTGGCATTAATAAACTTTCAGAAAAAAAAAAAAATCACACCTCAAGTATACCTGCACTTTTCCTTAACACTGGTTCATTAAAACTGGGAGATCTTGAAACTTTCAGTACTCTTGACTGAATGCTATGCAAGAGCCTGATAATGTTAATTATTGTAGATTATCTTCTATCTCTTAATCATACAGATATATGTGGAATATTAATATCAGATTAAGAATTCATCACATGAGACATAAAAAACTCACTGCTCACCTAAATAGTTTGGTACAAAAATTTGAAACGTTTTCTGCAGAGAATAATCATCATATTTTAACCACATGAAAACGATTATCAAAATATTCTTGGTTGTGCAGTAATACTTTCTCTGGTTTTCCATGAAATCTACAATGAGCATTATGTTCCAACTGATAGCTGAATAATTGAAATATTTCACAGCATGAATTTTAACATTCTAAAGTAATTTTCAGATTATTCCTTACCGATTTCGTTGTAGATGCCTACTGCCTGGAAAATGCCATAGCTCATTTAAAAGTCAACACTTTGAAGTCAGCCTACATTCTCAGTTTGATAACATTTTCAATATAGTGTCAGGATATTTATTTATATTGCTGTAGCCATTTTTCTTTGCTTTGATTTTGCTACTTTTTAAATCCTGATTTCTCTCTCTCAATTTTGTTACTCTCAACACACTGGGGTTTTGTTTGTTTGTTTGTTTGTTTGTTTTTTGAAGAATCACGTGGAATTTTACCTGCATACATTGCAGGCACATAATACTCTGATTCGACATTCTCTTGAATGTATGCCAACCACACTTGATATTCAGTGTGATGATCCTAAGCAGGTAGAACCTTTAAAAGTGTTGGAAGCAGGTAAGTCCACAGCCTAGCTCTGCCAAGACAGGGTAGGTAAGTCCTTCATAATTCCTGCTCTACAATCAATGTCTGTCAGAGAAACGGGGCCAAACGGCTGAAGATTGATGCTGCAATGTATGGAGAGAAAATGGGAACTGTCCAGGCAGCCACTGGTATGTCATTTCTTAGTTTTGGAAGCTGCAGGACCTGCACTTCTTATATAATCAGATATATTTACTTCTCAGGTCTCTGAGGTGGTTGAAGAATAGATAGCTAGAGTCTCATAGTTAAATATTGAGTTGTTTAGGAATCAAGAGGGTGTTCTGAATCTAAGAAGATATTTTTAAAATTGTGAGGCAAGTTAGTATGAAATCTGAGTTAGATATAGAACTTTAAACTCATGGAGATGGTTAGATAGTAGAATGTTAAAGTCAGGTGCCAAATACATATGGACTGGACATTGGGAATGTATGCTAAGCCATATAACTCTCATAATTGTGGCCTATTTATTTCTGTTGTTTTGTATTGTATTTATAGTTATAAGAAAAAGAACCATTTGTTGGACTGAAAGGGAGAGCTGTTGGGGGGAAAAAGTAATACCGTAAAGTAAAAAAAAGGGGGGGGGAAGGGGATGGGGGGTTGAAGGGGAGGAAGGTGGAAGGGTGAAACTGGATGGGGGAGTAGGGAGGGGATTGTGATTGAGATGTAACTTGAAGAAATAACAAATAAATTATTTTTTAAAAAGTGTTTAATAGTGTTGAATGGCTGAAGTAATAGTCATGGGAAGAACCATTTAAGGAAGGACTTAATATAGTTCCCATAGAATATTTCTTAATTTCCCATAAGAGTGAGTTATTATCCAAAACAAGATTGGGCTTCCCATACCCCATTTCTCTGACCCTCTGTCATAATGCCACCCACGTTAATGTGGCCTGGCCCAGTGCAAGGTTGTTTTTACTTTCAACCTCCAAAGCTGAGAAGTACATGCTCCTACTAATTGCAATTATGGCACATCCCTAACAGCTGCATTCAGCATAGGAATCATTGATTTTGCCATATCTACCCCTTGATTCCCTCCTATAATTATTGTAAATGAAAATACCCCAGAACTTATTTACCCCATCAAATGACTGGCATTTCGCAGCATCATCGCTGGGTTTCTTATCTCCAGCAACATCCCACCAACAGTTACCCCAACCCTTAAAAATAACAGCCCTTGGACCCTCTTTGTCTCACAATTTGTTATAACAATGAAAAATGGTCTATTATATTTAGGATACTAAAG
>CAJQZJ010000165.1:2449751-2464075 GCA_907164525.1 Lophiomys imhausi
ACATACCAGTGGCTGCCTGGACAGTTCCCATTTTCTCTCCATACATTTCTTTCTTTAAGGACTCTAAGTTCTTGTCATACAGGTCTTTCACTTGTTTGGTTAGAATTACTCCCAGGTATTTTATATTGTTTCTGGCTATTGAGAAGTGTGTTGTTTCCCTAATTTCTTTCTTAGCCCTTATATCACACCTGTCCCAGATCATACAAGTGAATAGAACACATCATAAATATCAGAATAATTATCTAAATTTTGTTGTAAATAGTAGAGTAAATGTCATGCTCTCTTTGATGGGTAGTGGAATTCATAGATTTGTGTCCTAGACATTCTCCATGCATTTCCATTACTCATAGCTAAAATACTCTAACAAAAAGGACAGAGTTAAGTAATTTCAGAAAAACACTTTTACTAACACAGTGGCCTCCAGATAATGTTTATTATACTCTATGTTATTTGGTTTTCTTTTAAGACAGTGTGTACTGTAGTTGAGGATTGTCTTCAACTTAGTATATAGTAGTGTAGACCTTTTTCTAATACCCAAGTACTGGCATTAAAGACTTTTACCATAACACTTGTCTTCCTTTTATATTTTCTTAGCATGAATTCATTGCCTGTCAGTCATAATTATGACAATAAAATCAATGCTGATGGAGAAATCCTGAATGCTGCCTCTAGTTGTAACATTCTTTTTTATTTTATGTTACTTAAAATTTAAGTATATATGTATTATATACAAAATGGAACAATATTCAACTGTGAAGTAAAATGAAGTAATGAAATTTGCAAAACAGTGGCTTGAGTTAGAAAATAATATATTAAACTAGGTGACCCAAATTAATAACCTGGATATTCTCCCTCACATGTAATTATAAACTTATAATGTATGTGTTTTTGCATGTAAATAGCTAGAAGTGTGGGAATAGTATAATTTTTAGAAATAAGACCAAGATACTGAACTATTAAGTGATTAGCAAAGACAAAAGGCAAACAAAATTCTACATGGAAGAGAATATAAAGTTAATTGCTTTCCTAGTTTCAATTTTATCATAATTATTTTTCTTTTATGTGATAGGTAAGTGCATGAATGTGTAATTGATACTAAAAATGTACAGTCCTAAGAAACGTTCATCATTTATATAACTTTTTACTAATGTCCATTTTAACTGATTATAAAGGGTCTGTTTCCAATACATACAGTATCTTCATATCTTCAGGGTACGTTGGATACCGGTTTCACAGTGTATTTACATTTCCAACTGCATGTTTGAAAAGCATGTATAGCTAATGTCCACAGCTGATCCCTGACTAGTACTGAAGACTAGCATATCAAGATTAAAAAGGGGTTCATTTGGGGTTATTCTTGAGTCTCACAATTCTTCTTGGTGGAAAAGTAATACAAGCAACACTATGAGGCAATTATTTACATTCTGATCACAGTATGGACCAAAAATCTAATGTTCCACCTACTTTCCTCTTTTTACTCAATCCAAGTCTAGAATCTAAGGGTCAGTGCTACCCACATTCATGGTGAGTCATTCCTCTTCAATTAAATTTTTCTGAAAACACCCCCAGGAGTGTGTTTCCATGGTATTCTAAATCAGGTTGAGTTAGAAATGAAGATTAACCACCAGAGCTCACATAAGTGTTTTCTTTTCCGCCGTCCTATTACCTTACTTCCTTTTCTCCAAAGAGGTACCACTAAATAAAGCATAAGTCATCTTTGTTTCTTGCTCTTCACCATTGTAAGAGGTGTTCTGTGACTCAAAGAAATGGTGGCATCTCTATTGCTCAATGCATGGAGCCTCTACCTGTGTTTCATATTTTCTCTTTGGAAGCCCGAGGTTCATGTGTTGCTCTTGCAGCCATGCTCACCCAGGTGATCTGAATGTCTTTGCTTCCTGGTATTAAGATTTTTAACTGACATTTACTTTGTACTGTGAGTTTGGAAGACAGCAAAATGGACTAAGAGAGAGATAATTTTGGAGAATGTATTTTTCAATCATTTTAAATGTCAGTATGTTATCTTGGGAGATTTCTGTGTCTATAATATAGGAATGCTTGTAGATACAGCAGTCAACTATGGTTTTTGTTTATGCAATTTTCTCTTAAAGCCTAAGTACAGCTCTACCATATGGCATTATGCTGTCTAGTAGAAACTATTCTTTTCTTTTTCTTCCTCCTTAACTTAATCTAGGACATAAGACACTTTTAGAAAATAAATTGGGGAGTAGTGTAAAAATATCTAGCCAGTAGAAGTTTTAAAAGATGAAGTGAATCATGTGAGAGAGTAGATAAGATAATCCAGCGTTTGAATAGAATACACTAAAAAAGGTTTAAGCTATTGGAGGAAGACTGGAATAGGTGACCCATTGCCCTGACCCAGTCTGATACCCTATTACACCCTAACACAACAGAGGGAAGAATAGTGGAAAGGAAAGTGGAAACATTGCTACTTTCATTTTAAAGTTAAATACAATCTCAACATTTCCATCTTTTATATTTCTGACAAATAGGAGATATAGTGACATTTAAGTTTGACTTAAAATACCTCAAGTCTTTTTAATGTGTTTTCTTATTGTGCTAAACTTAAGGAAAAAATAACTTATATCAATCCCAAGGTGAAACTAGAATATTGTATAGACTTTTACTTTAATATGTGATGTTTCATAGAAGCTAGTTAGCATCTTGAAGCCTTAATAGAGCTATTTATTAAAGTTAATGAAAGGAAACTTGAGACCAAAATTCACATTTAATCAGACTTCCCTGAAATGATATTTCAGGTTCTGACTGTAGCACTTTATTTATCTACGAAATGTCCTAAAAGCTCTGTGTTCATATACCTTTCTGCTTTACAGGTAGAGGTTTAAACCACGGTCATTTAAAACATTATTTTTCTTTTCAAATTTTACAGGAGGTATGGATCAAATTACTTTCTGAAAAGGCACAATACAATCAGAAGACACTAAAAAATTCAATTATGATTTACTTTTAAGTTACTTTGTAGGATTAAACTATGAAAGCCAAATTTATATAGCTTTTAATTCAGACAAATAATTCTTTGGCAGTGTGAAGTTTCTGAAGTTTAATTTCTCCTGCCCCTTACAAACATATGGAGTATCTAAGAAAAAGATTCCCTCAAAATATATCACAATAAAGAAAATTTTAAAAATCCGAAAGGAAAGGCATATTACTTATGACTAAAGTATTATGTAATAGGAATAACATTAAATATCTTATAACATTTTATGGTTTAAAGTTTACTTATTTTTATTAAGTTACTAGAAGACAGAGATTATGTTTTGTCTATTCTTATTGAGATTAGAAATTAAAAATAAATTTAAAATGTGGAATTAAATCACACTTAAATCTAGGTTTCTTCACTCAGCCATACACTAATTTCTCCTCGATGGTATTTTAGCTAACTCAAAGTGTGAGAGAAAATGGACTGAGTGTGGTTAGGGACAAAATCTGAACTCTCCTAGTGAAACATAACAGGAGTGTCAGAACACTCTTTGGGCACTAAGGAGAAAATGTCTCTGAGGGCTCCCAAGAGAAAAGCTCATATCAGGTTGGCGCCTCTGTTACCATGAGTAAGGGAGATCCCAAAAACAAAAGCTGAGAGAAAAAATGTCCTCATATGCTTTTTTCATACAGACCTAAAAGGAGAAACAGCAATATTTTATCAAAAATTTTCATGAATTTTTGAAGAAACTTTGAAGGGACAGATAAGGAAAAGTCAAAGATTAAAGACATGGCAAAGAGTGACAAAGCTTGTCATGACAAGGAGAAAAGGAAAATTACCTTCCTTCCAAAGGCAATGAGAAAGTTACGAGCAGCTTCTACCTTCTAGTTTTGCTCTATATGTGGCTCAAAGATCAGATGCAGAAGCAAGTTTATCCGCAGAGGATATTAAAAATTGTCCTCCAGAGATAAACCACCATGTAAGTAAATAATAACAAATGGAATTAAAACGTCTAAGCAAAAGGTGAGATGTGAAAAGGATATTGTACACTGACACTGAGGTGTAGAAGAAAAGAATGGCCAACAGGCTCAAAGAAAATGAATCAGATTACAAAGAGGACGAAGAGGAAGAATAAAATGAACAATGAATAAGAATAACTCCACCAATGAGTTTTGCATATCTGGTATATGATCTGATCTTGTGACTCTTGAAATTATGCAGATTACTATTGCCTTTAAAATAAACAGATTTTTGTAAAGAAATATTTTGAAGAATTTTTTTTAGAAAATGAAGTTTGTATAACTTCTAACTGTACAATAAACATTAATCCTCTATCCAAAAATAACTATATTGATTAGCTCTCCTCAAATAATTTTCCTTTTGCAGCAGATGCAGTCTATTACAGAAATCTATAATGGGTCAAAATGCAGAGAATAGCAGACAATTGGGTGCACAACCACAGTTGGGACATCTACAATGCAACTTCAACAGTTAATGCTCAGTGAACATCATGGAAGAGGGTGCAGAAAGACTGTAAGACACAGAGGAATAGCATATCTGTTTCAAGATAGTAGATACTACATATTACAGGAAAGAAATACCTATAACATGAATGATTTGATAGCCAAACCAAGACTAGCATAATGACAGATTAGTTGACAAACTAACATAGATGAGATGCATCTTACAAGGCCCCACTCTAGATGCAATAAATGGATTCACATATACATACACATGGGAACACACATATACACACATATGTATATACATGTGACAAAAATAATTAAAGCAAAAGAGGTCATGAATTTCAAAGGGTTTGGGGGGCCTTGGGAAGAAGATATAGAGTAGGAGGGAGATGAAAATGATATAAATATGATAGTCATATATGAATTTCTAAAACAACTAAAAAGTTGTTGTTCATAGCTTTTGAGGGGCAATTATATAGATTTTAAAGTCATGGTGTTGAATGTTCTTAAATATGTAATAATTTCTTTAATATTAGCTTCAGTACAGAAATATGGAAAACTTATGGTTTAACATTAGTAGTAAATTTGTATGGTGCATTTTATGATTTAAAGGCAATTACAGTAAAATAATTTATATGCAAATAAAATGATTATTGATAAGTAACTGAACCATAAATGAAGCACTATATATTGTCATGTGCTCAAAATCTTGTGAAAAGGAATAATAGAAAAAAAGAGAACACCTTCACTTCATTACTACTGAAAAGGTCGTGCATGTAACTGTATGTGTGTAATTTCATTTTAATAGTTCTTTTTTAGGAAGTACATAGAATATCTGTTTTATCAGTTCATTTATAACATATCTGTATTATCAGTTCATTTATAACATATCTGTATTATCAGTTCACTTATAACATATCTGTATTATTAGTTCATTTATAATATATCTGAGGCATAGGTTTGCTGATCAGAATTAAAGTTTCTAAGCTATGTGCATTGACTTATTGCATATGGGAACATAATGAGAATCCATGAAGGGAACACATTTATGCCACCATCCATATGTATGTAAGTAAAGACCAGTGTATAAATACAGATTCAAACATGGATGATGCATATAGAGTTAACAACTTAAGCTAGTGTCTAACAATAAACAGTGTATACACTTGCAGTTTGCTTATAATCATCATTAGTACTATCATCATCATTCATTATACTAATCTTCCTAATAAAAATAATTGACTATATATATATTCCTTTGTTCAATCAAGAGTTAATATTAGCTTCCTGTACCTCAAAGTCTATAAATCATATTAATTCTTTCACATTGTGATTAATTCATATACATAACAAACCTGGAAGTAACTTTACAATTCAAGTCTATTGAGTCACTTCTTCATTTAAAAAAAAAAAAAAGCCAAAGCCAAAGTATTTTCTACAAAGAACCTTATTATTCCACACCAGAAAATCCCACAACTTCCCCAACAAAAGTGAGTAAATTGAAATTGGTTGCTACTGTAAAACTTCTGGCATCATCTAGTATTTGTTTATTATAAGGGAGATGAAGATATTTAAAGTAAGTGTTTATATGATTTTGAATCCTTAAATATACAAATATAATTTTGAGCAGATTTATTTGAAGTTATTTGTATTAGGCATTTATCAATCGATTAATTCCTTAAACAATTTTACACAAGACTGACAAAATGCCTTCTAACATTTTTATTTACATATATTCTATAGGGTCACTAATAATGCAAGTTCTTCCATTCCACCCTGATTATATCTATGACAACTGTACATTTCAGTCTCACTGATTATAGCCCAAAGCCAAGAATAATCCCTAGTAATTGCTTACTTATTCAACTTGCTTTCTGGCTAAATATTCTAGTGATATTCTTATTGAAAGGTCAGCGACTTGTCTCCCATTCATTTCATTTGCTACAAAGGAAACATAGATTTCTATTACTTAGTAAGGACACAGCTCATAATCACAAGTGAGCGGTGTTAATATCTATTATTATTTAACATGACTCGCAGTGTTTCTTCATTTCATCTTTTATCAGAATTTTAATTGGCATTTTAATAAGAGTAGACTATAAAACTCTTGCATGATAAAGAAGACAATAGCTGGCAGGAATGCCCATTGTTAAGAAGCCCTTGAAGTCATGTGAAAATGGGGAGGAATGCCTTAAAATAGGCTCTTCGATGATAATTTTATACTTTTAAAAGTAGTTGTAAATTATCTTTTCATAGACACAGCAGAGCAAGAAGTCACGAAGACATGGTCTAATTAGGGAACTACTTAACTTTGAATGAGGAATGAAAAGGATTTTATGTATGTGCCTGTTAATCAGGCTTGAATGAGAACTATTTCCCATAGGTTTATATGCTGAACACTGAGTGCCCCATTGCTGTCACTATTTGGTAAGGCTGTAGAACCTTTAAGTGGCAAAGCCTTCCTAGAAGAAGTAGATCACTGGGGACAGCCTTGAAGATTTATAGCCTGGCTCCACTTCCATTTCTCTCATAAATTCCTGACAACTAATATAATATGATGGTCAGAGACCCAGTTCCCATCTCTCCACTCTCCTCAACTGTTGGCATATCTTCCTCACCCTAATACACTGTATTATCTGCAACTACAAGGCAGAACAACCCCTATCTTAGACTGTTCGTAGTTAATATTTGTCACGTTGAGAAGAAAGTAATTAATACGTCTACTTATATCATTTTTGTGAGATTTTCATTTCTTCATTTTCCTTATTTAATTTATCACCTGCCCCTGATAACACAGGTTCATCTGTATTTAATGGATATGACATATGTTTCCTTGATCACTTATTGGGTTTATGGTTAGTACTTGAGAATTACTTATCTTATTTGGACATCTACTTTCTTACCTATAATGGGATAACTAAATGAACTATAGTAATTCATGTGTAATGAGGTTAAAGTGAGGAATAAATAATAGATTAAAAATAAAGAAAAAATAAAAAAACTAAGCAAAGCAAAACAAAACAAAAACACCCTCTTCGGAGCTGCTTTATTTATAGTCAAGGCTAAAAAAGACATTAGTACTGCATTGCTGAATGGCACCTCTTAAATTGTTTCCCCTATGCTTATGATAAAACAAAATTTTTCCTGAATGTTTCCCATTCTCTCCATACAAGCAACACTTTTCACTATTATATCTAACTCAAATATTTCAAGTTCCTCCAGTGAGTTTCTCTGATAATTCCTATAAATTTATATATGCAATATTGTATGCTTTTCATACAAAATTTTAATTTCTCCATTTTTCTTACATAATTTATCACCTGCCCCTTATACTACCAGTCCATCAGTATCTAATGGATAAAAGTAATATATCCTTGACTACCTTTTGGCTATGATAAGTACCTGTGGATTTACTTTTTTTTTTCTCATTGAATATATGCTTTCTTACCTATAATGGGATAATTAAATGCACTCTAGTAATTGTGTAATGAGGTTAAAGTAAGGAATAAGTAATAGATGAAAAAAGATTTTTGCATGTTAAAAGTTTTTCATCTTTATTAGAACACTCTATTATGTATATTACCCTTCTGCAATGTAATAAAAATACTTTCTTTTATTTGAAACCCAAGTCTTGGTGAAAATATAGTGTAAAAATTCTGAGATTCACATATTTTATAGGACAGATATACAGATATACATATGAGCTTGCAAGAAGTTCATAGCCCAAATTGTAAAATAACATCTCTGACTATTGTAGATACTCATGACACCAGCCTTAATACAGATAGAAAATATAAACTAGAAACTTCAAACTGGTGTATACCTGATTTTAAAATGTGTAGCCCAGGGTGGCCTCTAACTCGTGATCCTCTTGCCTCTGCCTTTGCCTCCTTCAGCAAATCCTACCAGTGTGCACCACCACAACCGGCTATACCTGATTTTAGTATAAGTAAAACCTTACATTTTTATCCTTTATCCCAAACATTACAGAAAAATGTACATATTGTATCAACACAGATCTTTTGAAGCTGGTTCAGGAGAAGAAAAGACTAATACTAGCTTGAAATAACAAAGGTTGAAAGAAATGGATGTTTTGTAGTAAAAAATAATAGAAAATGAAGCTAATATTGTGAAAAATTAAAATATAGATAATATACCAATAACTTGTTGTTATTGTAGGCGTAGCAAAACCATGATTGTCCATGAGAAAAGATGAACAGTGTTTGGGCATTCCAGTGTGCAAGACAGAAAGGTGAAAATGTTGAGCTATGAAATTATCATCCACTCCTCATTTCTGTAACTGGAACAAATAGTAGAGTCCACATTCCATCCATCACTTTTAAGCAAGTACAATAACTAAATAACTGTCAGCTATCAGTAAAGATAATAGAACTATTAACACTTAGCATACATAGACAGGTCTACTGCTGGTAATATAAAGAAATAATGAACTAAACACAATTTATTTTCCCCTTTGTCTTTTTTCACTGTCACATGCATCCAACATATAGCAAATGCTTGGCATCTAGGGGAAATGACTCACCAGACAAAGCCTGAACAATTCTACTGCCCACTAGGGAAATAATTTAGCTCATTAAACTTTATAAGGAGCTTTCAAAGAAAGACACAGGACTGTGGGAAAACAGAGTGATGAACATAGTGAGGGGGCCGTGAAGTAATGGACAAGTGTATCATGTCAGATACACTCAGGTAGGAAAAGTAATTCTTCCCCAATCCAGGTAATTTGGAAGATTTGGAAATCCTGAGATTAGCATAGTGATAAGGCTTCTTGACTATAAATTCAAAAACCTCAATTTTGTTCTTTGTTTTCTGCCATTTTTTGTTCCATTCTCTTTTTAAAATTTATCTTATTTTTTAAAATGTTTATTTATTACTTCAAGTTACATCTCCATCAGAGTCCCCTCCCTCCACCCCACCTTGCCCCACACTCCTACCCTCTCCCCCCTTCTCCTAGAACCCATAGTTCTTTTTTTTAATAATTAGGCCATGATTATGAAAATTATAAGGTATAATATATGTTCCCAATATCCAGTCCATACATATTTGGCAACTGATATTAATATTCTATTATCCGTCTTACTCCATGACTTTAAAGTTCTATACCTAACTCATTTTCCATCCTAAATTGCATTACCAACTTAAAAACACTTTCTTAGACCTAGAACATCCTTTTCATTCTTAAACAACTTAAAATTTAACTGTGAGACTATAAGGAATTCCTAATCTCATTTTCTCTGGCTCTTAAATATAATCATAGTTGCCTATAAACAATTTTAACATGCTCAGCTGAGTGATATTCCACATGTACAAATGCAAGCCTCTTCTGGTTTACTAAAAGACCTGTATTTCTTTATTTGGAAGATGTCTTATGTCTTTTATTATCCTTTACCATATAGATAAGTTTAAAAAGTGCTAGTCATAAAACACTTTTCCAACTCTCATATAAAATGAATAATATAAATTTAAAAATCAGAAGTCAGAATTTCAAAACCAAATGATGCCAATTATTCCTCCAAAATCTCAGTGGAGAAACTCTTTGATGAATTCTAATTTATAATTTGAGAAAAATTCTAATAATAGTACTGAATCTAATTTAGGTCAAGAGTAATAGATATATGTATATTAAATATATATTCACTATAGTATATATGTCTATATATGCATATATTAGTATATACATATTCAAATATATACATATATATTCAAATTATATGCAAAAAGTCCTGTAGCTATATAGTATTTTCTATTGTATACTTGAGGAATCTGGGAAATGAAAGATCTTCTCAATCAATACTTGAAAGAGTCAATTATAGAGCATAGAATAAATATATTCAAAATATGGACTTAACATTTTTTCCAGCCATGGTGTAACCAATGATAAGGAAGAATATGTAAAGCTCTCCCCTTAAACATTATCTCTTTAAAATATAAGAAGTATAGCTTACCTTTCAATACATGAAATAATGTGTGTTGAACTCCTACTGTGTGTTTTGCCACATCACCATAGCTATGACCAATCACATCTGTATTTCTACAACGCTCAATAGAATTAGATTTGCACTGCTTGAGTGAAAAGATAGTATCATTTTGCTAACATTGTCTTCATTTTAACCAGAAGGCTCTAGGATTTTAGTAACAGCACCGGATATTAAAGGACAAAACAAAATAGTCAGGTATTTACTTTTAAAATTACTAATTGATTGTTATTGTTGTTTACCTGGTGGGATTTACCTATATTATTTCACTCCACTTTAAAATTCACATCAACTCAAGCAAAATTACAACAGGAAGGCATGTCATTCAATGTGAAAATATTCATCAATAACCCAAAATTTTAATTACTGACATCTTAGTGGAATGATCAATGCACAATTCACTTAACAAATTTATAGACCAATATCTACTCAAAAACATATTCTCAGATCTACAGTTTCAGGTTGAAACTAGTTCATTTCCCTAGGGTATACCTGTTTATCATGTGTATATCTTTTATTTTGAGAGACATCTCAGAAGTTTATTGCCCATTAAAGAAAAAAAGTTGAATTTTGCTGCAGAGTTTTGAAGTTACTGATATATTCTAGAGAATGACCTCAGGTCAGATAGTTTGTACAATATTATTTTTAAAAGACAGTATTTATCATATAAATTAGTTACATTCTAAATTTTGACAAAGCATGTTGAGTGATTTTCAATTTGGAAATCATACAGAAATAAAGGAAATTTGTTTCTTTCAATAATGTAAATATGTTTATTTAGTTGAGATTGTACTCAACTTACTAAAAATGTTCTGTGGTTGATGAAAATAAAACTCTATGGATATATGGCTGCCAGTGACTACAGTTTGTGTTTATAGTAGTACTTAGATAGTTTGGGCATGATTGAAACACTAAACATCATGGTTTTTAAGCAACTCAAATAGCAATTTGAGGCAGACATTGGTCTTCCTGGGGTAAGATGGCATATGGTAGATGGGCAGTTAGTCTTTCACTTCAATTATAGATTATTCCATAAAACAGAATTCAATGGAAATGGACAATTTTCTTCTAAAAAATAATTCACCCATGATACAACACCACATTCCAGAGGGATTATACTCTGTATATAGAAATATAAATCAAACATGAAGTGAATGCTGTATCTTCTCCTTTGATAATTTTCACTTTTAGAGAGACAAAGTGTCATGTAATAAATAAACTACAAATAGATGATCATAATAGGGCTGTAGTAATAGATGTGGGAGTGTCATTTAATGAATTGGAAAAGCCATTTAGAAGACAGCCAGGAGTATAGGTTTTATTTTACAAAAGAGAGAGAGAGAGAGAGAGAGAGAGAGAGAGAGAGAGAGAGAGGAGAATGGAACAGAACCTATGTTGCGGGCACAGTATAAAATGGCTGTGGGAATTACAGTCTCTAAACAGGTTGCTATAGTTGAAGCAAATATTTATTTCTGAATTCTGACCAAGGACACGTCAGAGTTTTCTCTGGTACATCTGGAGAAACTGACACACTTTTCACTTCTATTAGATATTACAACTTCATGTCAGTGGGACAGATAGATTTACCATTTGGGGCTTCTTCTGTCAATGTGAATGACACAAAAATAGTAATAAAGATGCTCACACCAACTTCTATAATTATGTGTTATTTCTGCCATTAAAATTTAATGATGGTTGGGGTATTAGACTGGATTTTGCTAGCCCACGAGGTAATGCAATGATATTTTATTCTCTTCTTGAAATAGATATATAGAGTAGTAGTCTCTGATCTAACCTTCACTACAAAGAAATAAGATATCAATTTATGCCATGAGCAAGGGTTGTGCTGTGGAAAGGGTTTATGGATAGGGCTATTGATGGACCTTAAATTATTTTGCAATTTGAGGTAGTTGTTTGTTATTTTGCTATATGAACTGGTTGTGTGTTAATTGGCAAGACTATTTTTTTCAATCAGTAAGAACACCTTCATCATACTACAAATACAGAGTGTGGGGCTGCATATGGGATGGATGTGTCTGATGTGCTGATTCTAAAATGCTACAGAAATAAATAACCATTTTCAGAATATGTATTTATCTGAAAGTGACCAATTTAAATTTTATGTGTTATTGTGTTTTAAAATTGTTTATTCTTGTACAGATTATTTTTCTTAGTAGTTATTTCTGTTTATATAAAAAAGTTAAAGGCTCAGAGATTTATCTCTTAATAGTTGTGCAACACATGACTGCTGCAATTTTCTTCAATAAGTAATCAGTGAACAGTATGAAGTTGTTTTGACATTAATGTCATATATGAAAAACTTTTGCTAATAACTGAGATTATTTTTGTCTCAAAAGTGGTTAAATATCAAGTCAATTGTTTGGAAACTGAAAATGTGTCTAAAATTATTTAGGTTTATCAGTAGCTGACCAACAGAACCAAGCAACATGAGTTACACAGTACAGTCTTCTGAAGTGCCCTGGTCAGAGAATTAAATATTCCACTATCTGAAATCCATTAGCACCATGAGTGCAAAGTAACCTACTGTGCCAAATCCCACACTGTGGCGCTCGTAAAACTGATAAAAATCCATCACTGTACTTCTCTTGATGTTTCAGGTAAATGTGATATTGGTATCATTTTAAAAAATTAAATAAGAAAGTAATGGACATTTCTTTCTCTACTCAATGGAAGTTCTAACTTTAGAAGCACCTGTCCTGAAGCAGAGAACTTGAACTGAACTGTTCATTTGGCTGGATCTCAATCCTTGGTTCCATTTAGCTGGGAGAGAAAGAATTTAGGCAGAAAGCCAATTTGGACATTGCAAGTGTCTTGTTCTTGGGACCTGTAGTCTTATATAGAGGGGAAAAAGGTTTTCAGTGTTTTTAAAAATCATAATGTAAAGAAAATGAAGCTAGGTGTGATTTTTATGGATACTATATTTGCACTCTAGAAGTAAAGGAAGATATTAAGTTGGAGGAAAGAGGCAGGAGGAGGAGAGGGAAGGACAAAAGGAAGGAAATAAAGAAAAGATATGCTGTTCCATATGAAATTGAGACTGGCTCTTTCCAAGTCTATAAAAAATTGTGTTGGTATTTTGATAGGAATTGCTTTTGGTAGGATGGCCATTTTTATTATGTTGATCCTACCTATCCATGAGCATGGGAGATCTTTCCATCTTCTAAAGGCCTCTTCCATTTCTTTCTTCAAGGGCTTGAAGTTCTTGTTGTACAGGTCCTTTACTTGCTTGGTTTGAGTTACCCCCAGGTATTTTATGTTGTTTGTGGCTATTGTGAAGGGGGTTGTTTCCCTTAGTTCTTTCTCAGTATATTTGTTTATTGTATAAAGAAGGGCTTCTGATTTTTTTGAGTTAATTTTGTATCCAGCCACTTTGCTGAAGGTGTTTATCAGCTGTAAGAGTTCTCTGGTGAAATTTTTGGGGTCGCTTATGTATACTATCATATCATCTGCAAATAGGGATAATTTGACTTCTTCATTTCCGATGTTTATCCCCTTGATGTCCTTTAGTTGTCTTATTGCTCTAGCAAGAACTTCAAGTACAATATTGAAGAGATATGGTGAAAGTGGACATCCTTGTCTTGTCCCTGAGTTTAGAGGAAATACTTCAAGTTTCTCACCATTTATTTTGATGTTGGCCACTGGCCTGCAGTATATTGCCTTTATTATTTCTAGGTACGCCCCTTGTATGCCTGTTCTCTACAGGAATTTTAGCATGAAGGGGTGTTGAATTTTGTCAAATGCTTTTTCTGCATCTAGCGAGATTATCATGTGGTTTTTTTTCTTTCATCTTGTTTATATGGTGAATGACGTTGCCTCTTCAAAAACCTCAAGAGACCTGCAGAATATGGCATTCAAAGATGTTTTCGTAACTTTAGATTTTTT
>CAJQZJ010000165.1:2490620-2691344 GCA_907164525.1 Lophiomys imhausi
GGACAGTTCCCATTTTCTCTCCATACATTACAGCATCGCTCTTCAGTTGTTTGGCCCCGCTTCTCTGACAGACATTGATTGTAGTGCAGGGGTTATGAAGGACTTACCTACCCTTTCTCGGCAGAGCTAGGCTGTCGATTTACCTGCTTCCATTTTTTGTCCTTTTTGGACAGCATTCTGTCTACAGTTGGAGCAAGGGGCTTTTCCTACCCAGAGATAGGCTTGCGACTAATTCAATCATCTCCCACTGGAGATTCTTCGATGCTCATATTCTATTTGGAGGAGAATAGGGGGTGCTGTCAGGAGTTGATATGTCTTGATATAAAAAAATCTAAAGTTACGAAAACATCTTTGATTGCCATATTCTGCAGGTCTCTTGAGGTTTTTGAAGAGGCCCTATCTATCTCTTATATTAGGGTAAGCAGATGTTGCTTATCTCTTAGCAGGTTTATTTCTGATTAGCTTAGCAAGTAACTATAATAGGCTGTCATAGTACCTAACAGAATGACTGGCTTGCATAACCATTAATTTGCATTTCTTAATTATCCTAAACAGTTCATGACAGTTAGTAGTAAAAGGCCGAAACATCACATTTCATTTTTTTTCTTTACCTCCTAACCCTTCCATCCCATTTCTCTGGGGTGGGGTGTCCTTATATAACAGTTCCTCATCTCAGTTGAGAGGTCGTATGAGGGCCAAGAGCCTCTTCATTCATTGGGGATCTATGAAGCAATACCATCAGTGAAAAGTGTCTTGTTGCCCGGGAGAGAGAACTACTAAACAAACAAACCAATAAGCATACAATAGATAAAAGACTAAAAAATAGAAAAAAATATAGTTAATATATAAAAAATAAATAAAGAATAAAAATTAAAAATAAGAAGTCTATGTCCAAGTTCCCTTTGGTGTGTTAGTTGTAGTATTGATACCTTCTACTATATAGCTAAAATCCTACTATAAGTGAATAGATGCCATATGTGTCCTTCTGAGTCTGGGTTAGTTCACTCAGGATGAGCTTTTCTAGTTCCATCCATTTGGCTGCAAATTGCATAATTTCATTGTTCCTGATAGCTGAATAATATTCCATTGTGTAGATGTACCACAGTTTTTTAACCCATTCTTCGGTTGAGGGACATCTGGGTTGTTTCCAGTTTCTAGCTATTACAAATAAGGCTGCTATAAACATAGATGAGGAAACTTCCTTATGATTCCGTGAAGAGGCATTTGGGTGTAAACCCAGAAGTGGTATGGCTGGGTCCTGAGGCAGAGCTATTCCAAGTTTTCTAAGATATTGCCAGACTGACCTCCATAGTGGTTGCACATAGTGGTGCTGCACTCCCACCAGCAATGGAGTAGGGTCCCCTTTCTCCACACCCTCGCCAGCATGTGCTGTCATTTGAGTTTTTGATCTTAGCCATTCTGACAGGTGTGTGATGGAATCTCAGAGTCGTCTTGAGTTGCATTTCTCTGCTGATTAAGGATGTTGAGCATTTCTTCAAGTGTCTCTCAGCCATTAGGGATTCCTCCTTTGTGAATTCTCTATTTAGCTCTGTCCCCCATTGTTTGATTGGATTATTTGGTTTCTTGGCATTTAATTTCTTGTGTTCTTTGTAGATTTTGGATATTAGCCCTCTGTCAGATGTGGGGTTGGTGAAGATTCTAATATAAGAAAAATCTATTGTGTGACTTGATGTGAATGACATTCCTAAAAAGATAAATTTATTGAGTCAGGAAAAAAAAGGCATCAGGATTTTCAGGGCTTAGACTAACTTCAATTGGACATGAGGGAATTTTGTGCTGGAATAAAAATGTTCTATATATTGATGTTGTTTTTTGTTTTTGTTTTTTGTTTGAGACCAGATTTCTCTGTGTAGTGCTGGCTGTCCTGGACTCACTTTGTAGTCCAGGCTGGCCTTGCACTCTTCCTGCCTCTGCCTCCCAAGTGCTGGGATTAAAGGCGTGTGCCACCACTGCCTGTATATCTTGATGTTGATGACAGGTATGTGAAGGCATACTTCTGTCACATCCTTCAAATTCCACATTATGACAATATGAAAAAGGAGAAGTTTATTGTCTGTAAAATGTATCTTAACATAAAACATGTTTGAAATGCAAAGGATAAATGATAATGGGTAGTGTATGGGAAGAAAGTTTTATTGAAATCATTTGAAATAATGTTGGGGTATATATGAATCAATGATAATGAATATCTGAGTAAAACTCTATTTTGAGCTTAGGAACTGTAAAAGGGAGCATTTGGATTTATGTGAGTTGATATTTATTGCAGAATTATTTGTTTAAAATAAGACTTTGGACATAAAGGTAAGAAATTTAGAATTTTGGATAGTTTTCCAAATGAAGAAAGGGACAATTTATTTATTTATTTATTTATTTATTTATTTATTTATTTATTTATTTATTTACTTATTTTTGCAAAAGCAGTGTGAGATGAAGCCGTGAGGTAACACTGCAGAAATAGATAAAAGCCTATTTGAGACTTGTCATGTTTGACTTAAAAAGGGATTCTTTCAAAAATTCATTCAGTATCCCAATTATCTTGCCTACCTGGGACATATTGAGAAAACAGAAGTCCAGTGTCTTCTTCAAGCCCTTTGAAAATTACAATGTAAGCTGTGGCTACTGTCAGTGAACTCTGAAAGTCCAAATGGGATGAGGCCTGCCCTTGTAAGGCCTGGTTGTGATCTTACAATGTAACAAGACGTGTGTGACATTGATTTATAGCTTAGAGATATCAAGGTAAGATTCTTGGAGATTTTTAGCCTGAACACTAGAAAAATGCATGAATGTTGACTAATTGGGGTACTCTTAGACCTTTACTTTATTATAGAATCTTAGTGATGGGATGAAAAGCATCAGCATTCTAATGAGCTTCCTTCACTGATAACAATGGCAAAGCCATATATCGATTGCTTGTAGATAATTATTGCTGCTCTCCTTTAATGGCCAATGGCTTCCCAGGTAGCCAAAGGGTCTCACATTCTCTAGCACATGACATCTGGTGAGGATTAAGAACACAGGAAGCCATTGCTTCTTGTAAAAGGAATATGCCAGAAGTACCTGTAATGGGAGGTAGATTTCTTTAGTAAGTGTATAGGGGCTTCTGAAAGACAATCTTGTAAAAGGAGGCATATGACTTGTGGGAAACACCAAGTAGAGAGTTAATGGTCCTGGGAAAGACATATACCTCAGGAGGACTAATGAGAAGGCACATTGTATGCATAATTAGTGAAATGCCAGGAAACTGAAAAATGGCTTTTGGCTTGGCATTGCTTTCAGCTGCTGGACACTGCCTCATTTTGGCTGAAAATAGACTAAGCCCAGGCTAGGCTACAACCAGGAGAAGCCTTATTTTGGAGCCTTAAATCTAGTACCCTCAAGAGGTGTGAAGATAGCACCCTGCTCAGGGGAGTGGCTACAAAAAAACCGCGAAGCTAAAAAAGATGGAGGCACAAACCTCATTTTCATTGGAGGAGCAACACCCTGTGGAATGGCATTGCCAGTGTCTTCAAGAAACCCCAAGAGCCACCAATTGCTTCAAGAGCAGTGCCCTACTTAAGTGCATGCCTGTAGAGCATGAGATGGGCAAAAGAGATGAAGGTATGAAGCAGATGTGCTCCAACTGCTGGCACTGAGGAAAAGGCTGGACTTCAAGCAGAGATGAGCTAACCAGCCCCTAACTGGAAGTGGAGGCCAAGAAAAGGCCATTGAAAGGGGCTCTTGAGGAGAGCTGCAGAGGGCTGACGAGCAGAGTGCCTTAAGTCCACCTCCATCCATGGGCCCACAGCTTCTGAGCAAATGAGTGGAGGCATGAGGCAAAAATGCTCAGAAGCAGTGGGTCTGAATGACCACAGAGACAGAACCTTGCTAAGGGGCATGCCTGACGAAGTTAGGGACCCTCCAGAGGCCTCAATGCCAGGTGGGCATAAGCCACTGCTGGCGGCAATGGCAAGGACTAGACCATGAGGTACAACATCTGCCCCATGTAAGTTTGGCAGTCTCATATGGCACTAGTGGCCGACCCCAAGCAGAAGTGATGCTGCCATAACAATTCAAGAGCCAGGTGACCACTGATTGACTGCTGTTTCAGTGTTCCTAGAAACTGACTGCTGACCAGTTGCCCTCAAAGGACAGGCATGTGAGGATTGGTATCCTTTCTAAAAGGTTAAGGTAGATCGGGTGGTAGGTGTAACTGAACATTTTTAAATTATTAAGTATTTATTTATTGATAACTATATTCACTTATATAAATATAAGCACTTAACTACCAATTCTACAAATTCCTACAACCCCTGTTACGTAACCACTAAACCCATTAATAACTATTACAACTATTTGCCTAACCTTTTAGAAGGATACAGTCTCTGGGGCAGGTCCTTAGTCATCAGGAACACAGTCTCTGTAGTAGACCCTTTAACGCACTTAGCAGTCCTTTTTCTGGAATATCTCAGATGTGGATCTGTCAGGGTAAATTGGCTATCGCAGTCTCACCTTAAATAAGGCTTGAGGCTTTCTTCTCTCTGGGATACTCCAGCCGTCTGTAGGCCAACTTATTTCCTTCCTATCAGCAACTCTGCCACTCTCCCCCAGTCCTTAAAGCCTGCCACAGTTTCCTTTAGGCCACTTTTCGGACAGGTCAAGGCTGAGCCACAGGGTTTAGTCCTTGGTCTTTTGCTGTCTTGCTGAGGCTTTCTCTGCTCATCAGCTTTTTTCTGCCTCAGGGAGATCTGACCCTCAGTTCACCAGTAGTTTCTCCATCAGATGATAAGGATTCACTAGCATCGAAGCTCTCTAACTTGAGGGTCCTCTAGGATGGGACTCCCTGGGGCTCATCCACTTGTCCTTAAATAGGATCTCTTCTTTTTCTAACTGTTTAAACTTAATTTTGTCTCCACCCACTTAGCAGCTGAAAACAATGCCAGGCCAAATACTTTGTTTCTAGTCCATTAAGTCTTGCCTGACTTCAACCTTGTTTTTCAGTCCATTAAGTCTTTCCTGTTTCTTGTTTTTAGTCCACAAGCTGATAAGCTAATTGGTAACAGCCAAGTTGATCTTCATGCCCTGAATTAAGAGACTGTATCAGAAACTCCTAGATATTTTCTAAATCTAATTTAATTAATCTAACTCCCTACAGGTAGGTGATAATAATTATTAATAAATATAATTTAATAATTTATTTTTATAAGTACCAGATCTGCCTATCCTGCATTTAAATGGCCTAGATAACTGTATTAAGTTTGTACAGCACAGCTTTCAGAAGCTATATAATGTCAGCTCTGCAAAGGACAATGAATTTAGAGTTTGTTGGAGTCACTAGTGTCTGGAAAGTCCAGCATGTAGTAATAAATATTCACATCACTGGTCTATAGTCTAGAATTTATAATTCCAATTCTTTCTTTAGAATACATGGGACACTTACAGCCAACATGGCTGGTATAAATATTCCAAGAAGTAAGAAAAGAGGAAAAACGATAAAGTCTCTCCAGTGAAGGATATTCTGAGAAGAAAACCAGATTTTAATTTAGACAGATGCTGGAGTTTTCTGTTTCAGAGTCCAAGCAGCCTGCAGAGAAAATTTGCATTGTTTAAGCAATTATGTAACCTCAGGATCTATGTGGCGATGTGCAAGATACATTTTGGTTTAAAATTTCAGACACTAGTCTCCAAGAATGCAAATCAAGGATTCCTGAGGGTCTGCAGAAAGTGACCATTGTCAACAGCAGGAAGGGAGATAGTAGCACCAAAGACTCCCCGATAATCTCCCCCTCCAGAAACATCAGACTTGGTCATCTTGTTTATTGTGGGAGACCCCAAACTATACCCTCCCCCCAGGGTCACTTCAAACACATGAACCAAAATGGTGTTCTTTCCATCAGTTCTGAATCACATACTTCTAGTGCTGTAGAAGGAGCAAGACACTGAAATGAGTCTTTGACAACCATAGGTTCTGAAGTACACAGGTGACTATCGACCCAGAAGTGTAGGTTAAGTAGTTAGTTTCTGCTGTTACCCTAATATGGCCCCCCTGAGCTAGCATCATGCAAACTAAGGAATGTAATATTTTAACATTATTCATTGGAAATATTCCAAAAAAAGTAATTAAAGGAAGGAGAGAAAATGCAAGTGTCTAGAGACAAGACCAATTTTTATAACATTTAAAAATTCTCTTTTTCCAGTGTGTGTGTGTTGTATGTATTCATGTTTTGCATGCATCTGAATACATGTGTTGCCTTGGCATGTTTACCAGATCATGTGGAGGACAGGGGTTTATTTTAGGAGTCAACTTTAAGTATTCTTGTAAAGTATTAAGGCAGATTATCCCACCCACCTAGAAATCACCAATATGGCTAGTTGGCTAATTAGCTAGATCTGAGGATCCCCTGATAATATCTTTAGAGGCTATAATTTCACATGGAGTTCATGTCCATCCAACATTTATGTGAGTTTCTGGTGCTCAAACTTCAGTCTTCAAAATTGTGTTCAATTCTAATACTGGTGCCCCAGATTGCATAGGAGCCCAACACACTGAGAATGGACAGATAGAATATAGAACTCTCTGTTTCTTAAATGTCCAAGAAAGAGGGATGCCAAGCAGAAGTACACAAAAGCCTACACCAAAAAGAAATGAGGAGCCTTAGGTATGACAAGTGGATAAAGATAGTTAGCAGTCTTGAACTCCCTGCAAATTATATTATGTGAAATATTTCAAGGCCTTAAGACATAGATGTGTCTCAACTTGTCTGATATATGACCTTGGGTTGATTAATAGTCACACAATGTGATCCAAAGTGTGATATCCCTTTAATGCAAATGATTTAAGTATGTACTTAATTAGATTCTCAGAGTGGCATTGGCAGACCTCTACCTATAATCTCAAAACTGAGCCCAGATGCCATGCCAATCAGACAAACGAAAATAGAATTTATGGAGTTCTTCCAGTCTTCATGAATCAGAATCTTGCCTTTGATACTCTTTCTTGAAGAATAGCAATGACTATTTCAGCTCTATGTCCACTGATTTATCCTAAAAAACAATAACAATAAGAAAATAAGAAAGGTGTCATATTTATGATTAGCCTCATAGAATAGAATAACTATTGATTACAAGGTCAAGAAGATACATTTTGTTGAAATAAGTTAAACTCAACTGAATGCATTGTTTGGGGACCTTCTCTGTGAAATAATTGTCTGCTCTGTACATGTTTAACTTAGACATGGATACATAACTTCTCCTGGATAATAAAATGTGAAAGATACATGGAATTTACTATTGTCTTGGAGAAAATGTAAGAAAGGATGAATCTTCCAACATTTCGCCCTCTTTGTTTGTGGAATCAAAGAAACATATGTCAAGACAGAACATCTACAAGCCTGTGTACTTCAGGGGTGATACAAGCAAAGTGCACAACTTGGTTTATACATATATATGTATATGGACCAAGGAAGAGAAATATTTAGTGTTAATAATCCTTATGGGTGTTTGTGGATTTTAATTTTGAAGATTATTTTTAATGGTATAAATTAAGGTAACAATGAGAAAAGAGATGGTGAAAATACAGCATTTCATCCTGAAAAGTGATATTAGATCATAATCAATCAACTCTTTTAAATACAAGCTATACTTCCTTTACATTGATGCATGATGTGGATTTCTTTTCTTTCATCAAATGGGTCCTGCAGCTCTACATATTTATAGTAGACCACAAGATACTTCTGGCAGATGTCAAGGTGCTGGACTCAAGGTGCCTAGTCTCAAATTTCATAAGACTATACTATTTTTGGTATTTGTTTTAATTTTTTAGAGCTAGGATCTTACTGTGTAGCCCTGGTTACATTAGAACTTTATATACAGACCTAGGCTACTTTTGAACTCACAGTGATCCATCTTCCTCTGCTGCTCAAGGGCTGAGATTAAATATATTTCAATGTATTTTTGAAGAAATGGGTATTTATTGATATGTTTATTCCTCATATGCATGATAGGATTCAGGAAGATGGTAACTCTGACAGAGTGGCTGAGAAATCAGCTCTACACAGGGTCTGAAACAAAGAACATCAAAACTTTGGGAAAAGACAAGACATCGGAGAAACACCTTGGGTCCCTAAAATATGCAAATTGTGGGAAAATAAGCATGAAGAAGCTAATGGCTGATGAAGACTATTTGACTTTTGATATTGTTTGTTACAATGAGATGTCCATTACTAACTGACAAAAAAATCAAACCAGCATGGTATTATTATTTTACTGAGAATTTCTTGTGAATGTGAAGGCTGTAGTATTCCAGATCATCTCAAATGAATATAACTGTCACAGCTATCTGTCCTGGTTATTTCAAGACAATCCTGATTGCTTATTTAGAGATTTTCCCCTCTTTTTCCTTCATTAATTAATTAGTTTGGATGGCAGATTGTATGGTCAGTCAACATAAATTTGGATATAATGCCATGTTTTGTAAATGATGAAGGTAAATATAAAAGGTTTAAACAATTGCATCAAAAGCCACAGCACATTACAAATTTATTTCCTTTGTGTTTCTTTTTCATGTAATGAGTCATTGGCATATTTTGAAGTTTTGTCACATTTAGAGGAATAATTAGAATGTAATTCCAATTTAAATTCTGTTACACAGTTTCTCCGAATTTGAAAGCAATGAGGAAAAGTTTACTAAATCTTAGAATATATATTGGGTTTAATGTTGACAATCATTTTTCTTGTTGTTGCTAGGGGTGGGTGTGGGGGCTCTTTCTTATCTTTTCTCATTGGGTCATATGCCCAGGATCTTGACAAATGTTGACAAAAAAGAAAAAAAAATTCCTTGTAAATTTCCTACTGCTGTAACAAAGTGTGTCACCATGAGTCACTTAGAGCAGTGCCTGTCTGTTACTTTCCAATTCTGGTCATCAACTGAAGAGTGATCTGAAACTTCCAGATCAAGAAAAGGCTCTCAAGTGTTTTTGAATGTCTAATTAGTGGAGACACCAAAATAGATCACAACCCAGAGTTTATTTAGCACCTGTCAATAAAATTGTGTTGGATAACGAATGCTAAAATTAGAAACTTTGTGCTCTAAGAGCATACGTGGTGTGTTTATGGAGAACAGACAACCAAAATAGTCTGAAAGACAGCGATTAGAATTTCATTAAGGAATTGTGAATCATCTTGTTTCCTGAACACTTTCTGGGTTAGCTATCCAATGTGTGATTCATAGTATATGGACATATTGTGAAGTTTTTGTATTTAATATAATCACAAATTTTACAAAATTCTGGCTATTTGTGAACCATCAAGATTAGGAAGTACATCCAATCTTCTGCATGATAGAACATTATCCCTATGTTTTATTAATGGAAATAGACAATTTCAGACATTTTCAAACTATAAATACAAGGCAATATGAAAAGTCTATGGCTCAGACCTTGAGTTCTTATCATATAGAAAGTTTAATCATGAAATCAATATTTTGTGAAGGAAAATTCTAGCTAGCTCTGTGTGCCCGGGGAGAATATTTCATGGCTCAGTGATGCTGCTAAGTGAGTGAAAGTCACTGAGGTGGAATCTGAGAGGGAATTCGTAAAATGAGCATTCAGCTATTTTTACAAGTTATTGGGCAATGTAAATTATGTTTTTGTCTGACCTTAGTGATTTTTTAAAGCACCAATCCCTATATAATGGCTTGTCTGAACAGTATCACTTGTTTTCAGTTATTCTTTTTTTAATTGTGTTGAGTTTATCTCAACCTAGTTTTCCTTTTTGTCTAGTCATTTTATATTCTTTTCATGTTTACTTATTACTTCAAATTACATCTCCATCACAGTCCCCTCCCTCCACCCTTTACAGTCTCATCTTCCTACCCTCTCCCACTTTTTCCACCGATCCTACTCCTCCAGTGTGGGGTGCCCCTATGTATCAGCCTCCTTCAGTTCAGAAGTCATATGAGAGCCAAGAGCTTCCTCTTGCCCTGGGGGCTTACATGGCAGTTCCACTAGGGCAAAGTGTCCCACTAATAAGTAACAAAGTCTATGTTCCTGTTTCTTTCAGTCTGTTGGTTGTAGGATAGTTATCCTGTACTATAGGGCTAAAATCCAGTTATAAGTGAATAGATGCCATGTGCATCTTTCTGGGACTGGGTTAGCTCACTCAGGATGAGCTTCTCTAGATCAATCAATTTGGCAGAAAATTGCATGATTTCCTTATTTCTGATGGCTAGGTAGTATTCCATTGTGTAAATGTACCACAGTTTTTTTTTTTTTTTAATCCATGCTGCAGTCGAGGGACATATGGATTGTTTCCAGTTTCTAGCTAATAAAAATAAAGTTGCTATGAACATAATTGATGAGAGGTGCTTGTGGTTTGGTGAGGAATCTTCTGGAGGTATGTCCAGGAGTGGTATGGCTGGGTCTTGAGGTAGAACTATTCCAAGTTTTCTAAGATATCGCCAGACTGATTTCCATAGTGGTTGCATAAGTTTGCACTCCTGTCAGCAATGGAGGAGTGTTCCCCTTTCTCCACAACCCCACCAACATGTGCTGTCATTTAAATTTTTGATCTTAGCCATTCTGACAGGTGTGAGATGGAATATCAGAGTCATCTTGAGTTGCATTTTTCTGATGATTAAGGATGTTGAGCATTTCTTCAAGTGTCTCTTGGCCAGTAGAGATTATTCATTTGTGAATCCTCAGTTTTACTCTGTTCCCCATTTTTTTGATTACACTGTTTGGTTTCATGGTGTTTAATTTCTTGATTTCTTTACAAATTTTTGCTTTTAACCTTCTGTCAGATGTAGGGTTGGTAAAGGTCTTTTCCCAATCTGTAGGTTGCCATTTTACATAACTGGAATGAGATTGAGTGACATGGGCATTCAGTCAGTAATCCAGAGGGGAATCTCATGTCTCTCCACCACCCTCTGAAGCCTGGTAGTTCAAGAATTTTGTTACACAGGAAGACATTACTTTCACTGATGAAGCCATGTTGAGTTATTCAAGCTGCAGTGAACAGCATGATACCTGTGCCCAGAAAACTGACCCTAGTTATATCCAGTGAGCCATAAAACAAAAGCAAATATAGGGGGAGGTAAAGCAAACACATGGAAATGGGACAGGCACCATGTGAGAACCAGGGACTGGTAGGTGTGGGAGAAAGAGAAGACAATAGAGAGGGGTGTGAGTGTGAACAAAATTTGTTTACATGTATGAAACTATCATTGTAAGAAAACTTTATAAAAGAGAAACCCCAATAAATTCACACAAAGAGTTCCTCTCTCATAAGAATAACAAGTTTTAGAAACATTCAAGAAACAGTGTGAGGTGAAAATATACTGGCATTAAATGAGGAAAATGATAACATTCAATGCCTTTTTCAAATAAAATTGTGGCTTTGTTGACCTGATTTAAGGGAAATGCATGACTTCATTTCTTTTCTGTTCCATTGAGACTTCATGCTTTTCTCAGGTTATCTTACCTGTTATGCCTTTTTTTAAATATAAGTTACCTTACTTTTTAATGGGGAGAAATGGAGTCCCAAATGGACATCTCATGACACCAACTGAAGCCTATAATTCTGAGAATGGGTGTCAACTAATTGGGTTGTTTGCCAAAGAGGCCATGTTGAAACTCTGAAGCAAGACTTTGGGGTTTCAAAAACCACTATTCCAAGGCTTTCCCTCCACAAACGGACTACTGCCCTATTGCTGAAGATAACACTCAAACAACTCATTGAACAAAGTGCAGTCAAGCTGGTGCCTCCCTAGAGCTTTCATACCTTCTGATTAGTGTCCATGGTATTAGAAGGTGCACTGTATGCTATCAAAGGAGAAAGTAAATACCAAACCAGCCACAAAACCTTCAATCTGCAATGGAGACCTGCTTGCAAGATGTGTTAATGCAATAGTGGCACAAAACCTATGGAAGAACAAACAATTTTTGATTGGACTTAAGGCCCACTCCATGAGATGGCGACCATCTCTGACACTAGTTGGCTGGCCCAGAACCTGAGACTGGATAGGTCATAGATCTATGGGGGAACCAAATATTATTGTTTGTTAGATGAATATAGCAATAAAATGACTCTTATAGATACCCAGCTATACTTCTAGATAGTGTCTTGCTCAGCCATTATTAGAGAAGCTTTCTCTTGCACTGATGAGAACAAATACAGAGACCCACCAATGAACAATGTGGTAGAGACCTTGGAACACTCAGTCCTGATGGGATGTTCCCACCAAATCACTCCTCCTCTGGGCTCAGGGAAGTCTGTGGAAGAGTGTATGAGCCAGAGAGGGTGTAGAACACCAAGGAAACAAGGGAAGAATCCATGTGCATAGAAACTCACATAGTCTGTGGCAGCATTCACAGGGCCTGTACAGATCTGGGACAGAGGGGTCTTAAAACTCAAATGGAAAGTATACAGAAGTCCCTATTGCTAACCTGGAAGATGTCTCAATTAATAACTACCTGCAATTACAAAATTAGTTTTATTCAGTGGAGTCTCACTGGGAATATAAACCATTCTGAAGGCTAGGCCCCATGTCCAGCAGTAGATGGTGAACATAAAACAAACTCAATGATATTTTTGGAGGCTTCTTGTCTCATAAAGCTTTGTTGGGTCCCCCCTCCTTACAGGTCCTTTGCATATATGCTATGATTTCTAGATTTATGTTATTATTTAAATGGAGAAATGGGGAATTTTTAAGAATAATTGGGAGAGGGGATAGTAGTGTATGAAAAAAATCTGTATTTAATTAAAAATTTCAAGGAAAAGTTAAGTAAATATATAGCTAATTAAAAAAATTTCCTTACTTTTAATTGTGTGTGTGTGTGTGTGTGTGTGTGTGTGTGTGTGTGTGTGTTTAGGTGTTATTGAAAACCACAATGGGCTATCAGATCTCCTTGAGCTGAAGTTATAGGGAGTTTTAAGCTACCTGACTTGGGTGCTGGGAACTGAACTCTGGTCCTTTCTAAAAGTAGCACCCACTTTTACTGGCTGAGCCATCTATCCTGTCATCCCCTAGCCTCTGTATTATTTCTCTTGAGTCCAGAGATTTATAATTTCTTAGGTGGAATATCAAGCCACAGGTGGTTATGGCATTCACCAAAAACTGAATCAGTTTCCTTTCCTTTAGCAAAATGCACCTGTGTGTTAGTATCTCATTAAACCTATAGCTGATCACATCTTAAAGAAAGTACCTATTCTCAATTTGCGGGCAAAGAGAGGTGCTGCCCAAGTGTTTCCCATGGGAGCACTGCCTTTCTTCTGTAGTGTCCTCAGAAGCCTCAAGCACACATATGTTTGGACCAGCCTCGGTTGCCACCAGGAACCTTGCTAGAGGACATGATTATCCTTGGGCAGCTCAAAACTTGAAAATTCAACCAGGTAGTGCTTGCTTCTACACACCCCTCTAAGTTATTCTTTGAACTTCCATTGCATCCATGTCAGAATCAGCCTTGTTACTCTATTGAGTCCTGATTCTTACCTTTCCTTTTCACAAACACTGATCTCTATTACATTATTGTGAGCAAACTTGGTTTTAGTTTGTATTGATGAAGCTCTCTAGTTTTGTGTCACTGACTCTTACTGAAGTGTTGGGAGAAAATGAGTTACTTTGCTTTGCTTCTTGGTGGATTGCACTTTAAGAGACATCTGAAAATGTAATATCTTTATCCACAATTAATGAGTCTAAAATCTTAGAATCATTACAACTTTGTGTGCAAGAAAGCTACCCAAAATGCAAGAAAATGCTACTTATGATCATTTTAATCATCCCCATTAGGAATCTCATTATTCTTTTTCCAACCATTTTATAAACATAGAAAAATGTGTAGTTATTTTTATGAAAATCAAATTCTTCCCCTGTCATGAGGATATTTAATTATTTCAAAGATGACAATTTGCTAGACACTGAACTCAAGTATGTATTCATTATTATAAACAGATCATTGTAGCAACCCCTGTCAAATTATGAATACAAAAAAAAGTAATAAAGAGCAAATGTTCATGAATAAAATGAATATAAATAAAAGTAAATAAATCTGGATGCAAAGCAAAGGCACAGATTAAAATAATAATCTGACACATTTACCCATGACAAGACCTACAACTTGGAAGATGAAACTCAATAGATAGAGAAGTTGAGAGTTGGTATGAAACTACTTCAGAGCTACATTTTCAGGGGTTATCCAAAAGCAATGTCAGATACTATAGAAACTTGCATCAAATATAATTTAAAATATTTTAAATTATATATCTTAATTTATATTACCTATTTACAAGCTAACAGTTTTAAGAATATGTTAAAGGTTGACATTTGCATCAAGCTGTTATTAGTTTATTAAAATGCAAATGAAAGCTTAATAATCTCACATGTTTGTTGATTCTCCACACCAGGAAATACCATGTGAAGTAGAGAGGCATTGCCTCTACTGAAGATATAATTTTCATTCAGTCATGTTTCCCAAGTATGTAATAATATCCTAATAACACATCAGGATGGTCACCTTGGCAACCAACACTAAGCAGCCACATGTACATTAGGATGTCAGTAGGCTCTGTGATAGCCGATTCCAGGTTGACAAAGAGATAGAACTGGAATTTGGATAGGAGCCAAACAGGAAAGCTCTAGAGGTCGGCAAACAAATGCTGCAGAAGAATCCACCCTTGTAGTCCTTGCAGCAGAAATCATTGCTTTTGAAATAACTACATCAGTTTCTGGTGGGGCTTTCTTAAATACTAGGTATTATATGCAAATTTCTCACAACATTTATGCTGCTCTTGGCCTTAGCCTTCACTCCAGGTAGTCATTGACTGGTTGTGCCTCTGACTATCTCAGGGTAATGCTCTACTTCCATGAACAGCATGGGTGAAGGGTCATTTATGGAAGCATGGATGGTAAATGCATTGCCTTATCACTGAAGAGCCCACAGCATTGTCAAAGTGCTCAGAGTCATATGCATCTCCGCAGCTCCCTACACTATTGGAGGCAGCTCGACTTGGCCTAAGTCTTCCCCCTCCCCCCGCCCCATCACTGTTACTTTTTCCTTTGGGAACCCTGGAGAGGAGTCTTGTGAATCTTACAAATTTCTGAGATCTGGAGCTTCATATATTCCCTTGCCTTTCTGAGTTTTAGGAGACTTCCTCTGTCCTCCATAAGGGAATGTGTCAATCAAAGCAAATAGCTACCAACATTGTGAAACTGGAAAACTGATAAGAGGGCATTAAGTCTTCATCTGCCCAGCAATGAGATCTCATCAGCATTTTGAACTCTGATTTGAAAGACTAAGCTTCAATTGATAGTCTACTGGGATGGATAAATACCACAAATTTGCTGGCCCAGTCTCACTCTACCTGCTGTTACTGGATCAGTAGCTGAAGGTAATTCAGTATATAAGCAATCTACAGGGTTGCATACCAATAATTATATGTTATAATTTCAGTATGTCCACACATCTGGATTTTAAGTACTACATGATAACTATAGTCTTTGTTCTGATACAATCCCTTTGTTTGGGCTGAATTTTGACATAACATAACTCAGAAACAAGTACTGTGTACTCCTCACATGGAATCATTAAGTGCTGTTACAGATCATGGTATCTGCTACTTAACCTCCTTTGGTCTGACTTTTAAGACAGGATGGAGTACTTTTTCTATCCTGTGAAAGAAGCTAATAACACCCAACATTTTATTTTTTTCTAAATTTTCTATAATTGATTTTCTTGTCTATAAATAGATGTTTATTAAATGAATGAATAAAATAACAGAGGGGATACATAGATTATATTTTTGACTCCCACTGTTGACATTTTTGCTGAATTGTAATTCCCCCTTTCTAGTGTTGTTTCATCACTAGGAAGTCCTGGTAACGTGGACTATGCAGTCTACATTGAAATAAATTAATCATGAGGGGGCATCTATTATCCTGCCTTTCCTTTTTGATATTTTTAATAGCTATGATTGTACTGTCATCATATTTTGTTATTTGAGTAATAATCTTGCTTTTTAATGCCCTTTCCTTTGGCAGAATCCAAGGATATACACTTGAGATCTAAGATCTTAATTTTTGATTATCACACTGAGCAGATAGACTCCCTCAGTTCCTTGTCTTAAGGCTCAGTTCCATGATCTGCTTATCTGAGGTTCACCAAGGTTGCCTAACTTTAGAGTATAACTGTGTTCTCATACTGGAAAGATTGACTTAAAGTCACACATTAATACAATAAATAGAAAATTTCACATTCTTCCCTTTGTCCTGTGGTCTGCAAGTGTCCATAAAATGGAAAATTGCATACATATTTAAGATAAAACCTATCCTCTCTGAAAACAAAATATACAGACACACTACTCCATTTTTTTCTCATTTAGAAAGAAATATACTTACTTGGAAGATATCACTTGATCCTTATTTTGAATGTTCTATTGTTGTCAGGACAAATAGCATGTGCCTTATTTTGATGAGCCTAGTTAACTACTTGGAATGTGTGAACCAATTCTGCATAAAGTCTGGTTAAAAATTCATATTCACCTCTGCCTTGGGACTGCTCTTCAAATAACATTCCCTGTCACAACAAGGATCATCAAATTTATCAATTTCACTGGGGTCATAGGAAATATTTAATCATGTTTTATTAAATGAAAAGTATTATGATTGGAAAATACTTTTGGAAATGTTTATATTTTATTTACATATGCTATAAAATTTTGTCTGTGTTATTTTTATTGGTGTGATTTATTTGTATAAAAGGTATCCTACATGCAGAGATATTCACAGTTTAATTTAGCACATTATTTTTTACAGGAAGTTAATATCCATATTTACTGTGTTATTTCTCCCCCAAACTAATGCAGTTTATTTTCTACAAATTTATCTTCTATGTTCATTAGCTCAGAAGCTATATCTTAATATGCTTCTTTAGAGACAGACATATAATAAACATTTATTTAAACTTATATGATATAGACAAAACAAATGTCATATTTTAAAAATTATAAGATGACCTTTTGAAACAAGCCTAATGATCTAATACCAAAATATATAAGAGACATGGAAGACATCACTTTTCATTTGTCATGTACTGCAACCAGGGGCATGACATTTGTATTTAAAAGGTCAGGATGGATAGCATAATTGTATACTAAGGCTAACACCCACAAAAATTTAAATTAGACTCATTACAAGTATATCATTGAATTTAATAATGGCCCTGAGACAATTGATACTGCATTATGAAATTTCCCTATCTTAATATTTCAAGGTCACATGCAAAGGACTCTACCATCAAATAAGCTATCTGGTTTCAGAACTTTTCTTCTGTACCATACTTGTACATGCATTAAAATATCTTTATATCCCAGTCTGTAGAATATTTATGGTGACTGGTTTATGAGTACAACTTACCTGTTAAATTATCACCACAAAAACTCATCTTCTGGGCAGATGCTTTATATTATATTGTAGATAGATAGATAGATAGATAGATAGATAGATAGATAGATAGATAGACAGACAGATAGATAGAGACAGATGGAGAGATGATAGAGAGATATGATAGAAGATAGATCGATAGATGATAGATAGATGTATAGATACTTATATGTATAGTTACTGAAGTGTAAACTTCTTTCTGTTGATTATAAGTTAGTTCATATTTTAGACTTGGTGAGTTTCTCAACTCTTCAGGGATAGCATGAAAACAGCCATGAAAAATACGCAAACAAATGTTTGTGTGGCTGTATTCCAATAGCAATGTGTTTAGGAAGCAGATGGCAACTGGATGGCTGCAATCTCAGTCCTGATAGAAAACCAGCACAGTACAGTTTGAGAGATAAAAATTCCTCTTCAACTTTATAGTGAAAATTATCATTTAATCTATTCTGAACAATATTGCTCATGATCCTCCACAGAAGGAGAAACAGCTCCATATATTGTGACCAGTTGCCTGTTTACCCAAGTCTCTTGAGCATTCTTAGGTTGTCTCCAGTTAAAATAATTTTGGGATGATGTTAGAATAAAAACATGCCTAGAAATTTTTTTCTATAATAGGAAATATCATTACATGCTATGATATGCACTATGATTCTTCAAAAGAAAAAGGGAGAATGTTTCTCAACTTACTTTGTATAAAAATAATCCACTTGATTTACTTCTTTCTTAAAAAAAAAATCTGTCTTCTCCCTTACAGTGACACTGTTTTATAAAAATGTTGCTTTTATTTTAATTTTTGAGAAGGTTTAATTATTGAAAATACTAGCAGAATATGTGTTGCTTCTTTCTATATAGAATTGGCAAGAATCCATATTAGTTCCTAAGAAAGCTGTACGTCATCTTACAAAATGTGTCACATCTCTTTACCTTTACAGATGGCTTAAATTTAAGGTAACACACAAAAAAGTCATACATAAACCTATTACTATAAAAGCTTCCTGAAATAAATCTTTACAAATACATAAAAGGTTATAAAATTGAGTTATTATATAACAAGGCATACATGCCCCTGTTAGACACAAAATATTAACAAATAAAAATTGCCATTGCTAAGAATGGGGTACTTCTTTTGGAATTGCTGTCCAGTATGTGCCATAAAGGCCCAAACATTACATGGTATGTAATGTTCTTGGTTACCTTCCAGAAAATGATGGTAAGACCCTTTTTTTAAGTGTACCAAATACTTGAATACAAAAAATAATTAAGCCTGTACTGACCTACAGACATCATGCTTATTGGCCAGCTTTCATAGGACTGGAAGACATGAGCATGTTACTAAAGGAGAAGAGCAAGCATCAGCAATGCTCTGCTCTGAACCTTATGAGTGACAATAATTATTGCCATGGTAAGACATGCCTGTAGCTGACCTCAGCTACACTGTTGGTTCTTCTTTCTTCCACCCTTCTCCACTCCCTTTCTTCATCCCTTTCAGCCCTTAACACTATATATGAGAGAAAAAAGAATACAGAAGAAAGGAAAGAGATCCCTGAAAAAGTCAGTGGTCGGAAAGGGGTGACATTACTGTTAGACTACTTCTTGCTAATTAAGGGTATTGAGCTCCTTGGGGCAAGTTTGATATTTTCAATCAGGATATCTAATTTCTTCTTGTTGTGTGTTCTTTGTGCATGACTACTTAACAAACCACAACCAACAGCAACCAAGAACAACCATCAGCCAAGCAACACCCCCATCCCCAGGTGTTTCAATGTCCTAGCATTTAATTACCCTCTGAAAGGCCCCAGAATTTTAAGTGTCACACAATCACAGAAACTACTGAAGGTGGCAAAATCATGTCTCTGCTAAAGCACTAGGCAAACCATAATCAGCTGCTGTGAAGCAGCCCCATATCCCCACATCTGGGATTAAAACAAAAAAACATACTTTTATAATATTGCTGTGTTTTTAAGGAAATCAAAATTCCAAAGTTGTCACTACACATGCCTACTGGTGCAATTGTGGCATGGACATCATGGGACTTTTCAACCACTTTCTAATTGGTTTTAATGCCTGCTCTACAAGTTGAAATACATACAGTCCAGAATTCTCAGAAAAAGAACATATGGCTAGGAAGGTCATAGGCCATAGGAAAGAACTTACTTCAGGTGAAATGAAATTAGTGAGATGTATCCCAAGGACCATAAGATGTGTGAATTGAGGTAGGTAGGTGGCTTTTAGAAGAAATCTGGGTTATGTAAGAGAAAATATGATAAAGGGGAGGAACTCGACTTACAGAAAAGTATAGAGGCAAATTGAAAGAGGTGAATAGACACTAGAAGTATAATAAGTATTTCTAATATGTTTTCTAAATAAAAAAATGGATGATACGAGTTTATAGGCAATATGATCCAGTGATTAACGAATGAGCACTGAAGTAAGGTAAAGGTGGTAGGTGGATAACATCAGGGCTGCCTGGAATAGAACACTGCTAACAGGATACAAGGGAAGAAAAGACAGGAAGAGTGTGTTTCAATTCCATAATTAGAAATACAAAGATTAGTAAGGCACACTATCAATATATCAGGGAAATCAAATAATTGGAAACTATGTGAAATTGAACAGAACTTATAAGTTAAGTCTTACCTAACTTTGAGGCCATTTAATCATGAACTTACTTCTTGAATTCAAAGATATTTTTGCCATAAACTCAGAAGAGAGAAAACTGGGTGAGGCCTTCGCTAGATGTTGATCATGCTTACTTTATTCTATTGATAATTGCAGGAGGTTACAAGTGAGTTTAGATTTCTAACTCTGAGAGAATTTAAGGAACCATAAAATTAAACAGATGAATTATCACATCCATCATTTAGTTAAAAAGATAAAAAACAAGCTCCTCAACACCTAGCCTTGTGATCTTTTCAAAATATGATATAAAACCATCTTCTTTGTTTGAAGAAAATATCACAGCATGTGGCTATAAAGTGAAGGAAATCCTTGCCAGAATATAGGAATCTTACTTCCTTTCCTTCTGATCTGCTATGTGAATTTTTGACACTCAGAGACTATGCTTATTTATTTACTCAAAGATCTAGACTAAAGAATGGATAAACCATTAGAGTGCAAAACAATGGGAGAGAATATGCTTATTACCTTACTGAAATAAATTTAAAATTATATTTGATAAAGTCACTCTTTAGACAACTAAAGGCCAGGCATGGTGGTACAGTCCTTTAATCCCAGCACTCAGGAGGCAGAGTCAGGCAGATCTCTGTGAGGCCAGCCAGGTCTACAAAGAGAATCCAGGACAGCCAAGGCTATTACACAGAGAAACCCAGTCTTGAAAAAAAAATCAACAACAACAACAACAACAAAAAAATCATCTTTAAACCTGGATAAAGACCTTTCTAAACTGATTTTAAAACTACTTAAGCATATATTTTAAAATAAACAATATGCTAAAACAAAGTCTAAATATTCAGCCCAGCCATATTGACAGGGATGAACATATATCAATAAAAAATAAACATTTAAACTCTGTCATATATTTTTGTTCAGTCCTGTTGATAAGAAATAGTAAAAATTCATGGTTTTCCTGCAGGAGATGTTACAAGTGGGTAATGTGCTTGCTGTACAACCTTGAGGACCTGACTTTAGGTCCTTAATATCCACTAAATGTCTGGTATGGGGCTCTAACTATAAAACTGAGGAGGCAGACAGAGAGGAATCACTGTGCACGTTCTTGTTGAAATAGTAAGTTCCAAGTTCAGTGAAAAAACCTACCTCAGAAAATAAGGTGGGGTGTGAGAGAGGAAGAGGAAAATACTCTAAATTGACCTCTATCTCCAAAGTTTGTGATCAAACTAACTCACCTGTGCACGTACACACAAACACACCAAACACATACAGTGCACTAATGTCCATCTTCAAATATATAGAAATCTTACTGTCTACTTAGCTGATGTATTTTGAAAAATATTTACTTGAAATTCCTGAGTTTTTTTTTTTCACTTAAACCCTCTTTTCTTAATGTTTCTCCTTTGAGGAATCTGGATATGAATTTCTAGATCAAGGTTTAATAAAGGATTATTCAGTTTCTGGAACACAATGAAGACATCTTTTCTCACTAAAACACAATACCTGAAACAGACAGGTCAAGTGTCTTATCCAGATTGTGACTTATAATTATCACTCAATATCAAACAATCTCTCCCCCCCGCACAACAAAATTATCTCAAAGCAGTCATAGAAGATTAGCAATATAGTAGTGTCCTGAGGCACAGCAAATAAAGCTATTCACACTTCCCTGGGACCTATTTAAATCATAACAAAGGAATTACCTAAAATAATCCTTAAATTTTTTTTCTAAACAGTAAGCAAATGATCACACGTAGTAGAGGATGCCTATATAAACAAAATGTAATAATCACATTCTAAAAACATAATTTAAAACTAATGTAAACTAAGATAGAAATGGAATTAACTTATGAAGATAAAATCCAATTTCAGTTACAAAAAATCAGAAAAAAATTAGAAAAATATAGACAAAGCCTAAGGCAATATCAAGGCAATATGAAATAAAGTAAAGACAAGTATGTCCATTGTAATTGGCTAGCATTGTGTAAGAAGCAACTTTACAACCTGATGGCTTAAATAATAATCATCTTATTATCGAAATAATATGCCATGAAAACAGGGAGGGATCTGTTTGGAAACACATCCTAGTCTAGTCTCCCTCAAGAGAATTCATCTCCTGCCTGGCCTGGCCTAGAAGATTGATAATAATTTCACTCACATAAATGTGACAATACTGGTTTATTGTCACAGGGAGTGTTGGAAGCCCATGAATCACCTGTGTGCAATTCATTCTCTGTGCTGCTGT
Organism: Lophiomys imhausi; assembly: GCA_907164525.1. NCBI lineage: Eukaryota > Metazoa > Chordata > Mammalia > Rodentia > Muridae > Lophiomys > Lophiomys imhausi. Next base: position 2,512,928 of record CAJQZJ010000165.1, read on the forward strand.
ACTCATCTCCTTGGAGACTGATTACCCTGCCTTCACTGTGGTGTAGAGATGCCATTCCTTTTAAAGATGGTGCCCGTGAACTGGGCATTCATTACTTTGTCCCTCATCCTAGTTCAAAGCATTCACATAGGGTACAAAGGTAGGGACCATAAATCACAACCCGATTAAAAGATGTCAAATGATGTGTGGATTTTTTTTTTAATTTACTATGCAGACAGGCTATACACTTTAAAAATAATAACAACAAATTGAGAAGAGATTACAAATACCTATGACAAAGTTAGAGATGTATGGATAGCACTGCCTTTACCATTCTTAAACCAATAGTTCATGCAAAGAGACAAAACAGAGGCTGAATTTGAAAACAAACAAACAAAAAAAACTTAAAAGATGGTAACTATTTGAAAATTTTATTGTTATAAATCACAGTCTTCTATACTCATAGATTAATGTCTTGCTCAGCCATCATAAAAGAACTTTCCTCATGCAGTAGATGGGGATAAATATATAGACCCATAGCTGGACAAATATAGAGAGTGGGAGACCAGGGAACACTCCCTCCTAAATAGTAAATGTCTATCAAATCCCTGCTCCTAGGGCTCAGGGAGTCAAGCAGGAGAGAAGGCAGAAATATCAAAAGAGCCAGAGGGGATAAAGAACACTGAAGAAACAAGCCCTTCTATCACAGCAGGACTGACACAGGTATCAACTCACAGAGACTGAGACAGAGTGCACAAGGCCTGCACTCGTCTATGCCAGATGTGGCGCTAGGACTGAGAGGAGAGATGGACACAAGATACTATCCCTAACCCTGACACTGTCTGCCATGATAACCACTCAAAACTATAATGTTAGTTTTCTCCAATTGAGTCTCACTGGGTAGACAAACCACTCTTAAGGTACTCCCTATGTCCAACAATGGATAAGTACAATGGTATTTGCAAATTCTTTTTTTTTTTTTTTTGGTCTCATATGAGACATATGAGGTACTTAACATTAACAATGGTAAAATGTGCTGACAAAATAGGACACATTGTGGGTACATTATTTTCTAACCTTGGACTTGTACTTAGGAAGATAAACACAGGAGAATCAAGTGTTGGGGTAGAGTTAAGCATTCTAAATGTTAATTGGTCCTGTTTGCTGTCTGTTACTTATATTGACTCTGATTGGTTAAATAAAATGCCAAGGCCTGAGAATGGGCAAAGACAGAAAAGGTGGGACTTCCTGGGATTAGAGCAGGAAGCCTGCACTTTAGACAGAGGATTCAAACATTCCAGCCAGCAGCAGGAAGAAGAAGGCATTCCAGTCAGGAGCAGCAGGAAGGAGGCACACACCATGGGATAGAGAAAAGAACCTCATTCCACATGGCCAGGGACATCCGCACATCGTGGAGAATGGCAGTGCAAGGGGACGTATGTATATATGGGGTCATATTTGGGCAATAGAATTAAGAGCTAGCTTAGATGGGCCAAGATTCCACAACTCAGGCCAAGGCTTGGTAAAATCCATCCTGTGTCTCTGTGTGCTCATTTATAATGTCTGGATGAGAATTAACAACCACCAAACCAATTACAATAACATAAATACTGGCTAAATACTTTAATTAGCCATATATTTTTTACACATATGGCGCCCAACTATGGCAATTAGAATACATGCTTACAGCCTGAGAAGGCCTGTGTGAAAGCCAGTTTCCTAGCCAAAGAGTGGGGAACTGAACCCAAATGCATTTCAAAAGTGTGGCTAACTTAACAAAAGCTGTTGCCTTGCAGCAAAGGCGGAAAACTTAGCTCTCCTTACATACTAAAAAACTGGCAGCCTTCTAAACAGAGCTTGAGAGTGGAATTAACCACCTAGATTAAAAATGGAGGAATTCATAACGCCTCAATACTTTTGTATTCCAATTGAGTTTGTTCCTCTTAGCATGCAAATGATTTTTACCCTGACAATTGTGGTTCTGTGTATCGTTTTTGAGAAAGTTCAGACTAGGATAGTCTTGAAGGAAAGAATTTACAGATGGAATCCTAAATTGCCAACAATGATAATGAAGGAAAGAGGGAGGCCTTTCCTGATAAATAATAGAAAGTTGGTGGCAGTTGGAGCTAAGCGCTCCCTGGGTACTAGGTTCCTGTCAGGAGTTTCTGGTATAGGGCTGCCAATGAAATGCAGCCAAAACTAGACTCTAAGTAATAATGAACAAAGCTTTAATTGCAGCATGGGATGGCATGGTTAGACATGCCAAGGCTTTTGGAATGTTGTTTCTTTGCTTGATTTTTGTTTAGATGTCTTTGATTTTCCTATATCGGGAGGTAGAAAGGATATTTTTCTGGTTTGCATTGCTAAAACATAAAGAGATTTTTGAAGATTTTGGGCAGATTTCGAATTGTCACTACAGTTCAAAGTTGCTCTCTGGGTTACAGAGTTTCTAAAATCTGGGATTTAAGTGAAATATTTGAGCAGGGTGGTACTGGCACATGCCTTTAATCCCTTAATCCCATCACACTAGAGGAAGAAACAGGCAGATCTCTGGATTCTAGACCATCCTGGTTTAAACAATGAAGGCAGAGCGGGAAACCTGCTGATAAGATAAGGCTGCTTACTAAAGACAGTCTAGAATTCAAAAATGACACATTTTTTCCTTGATGTTAAGTTTAATAATGTCCTTACTGATCTAATGGATGAATACACATAATCTTAAATTTGTGTAAAGAGAAAGGACCCTTTTGTGAGGATGTTTCCCCCCAAAACATCTGAAAATTTTTCCACTCAAAACTTAAGGTTAAAAAGAGGAAAAAAAAAGAAAACAAACAAACAAACAGAAAACACACAATCCCACAAACCACCCAGCCATAACCACTATCCTTTATCCATCATTGGAGTTTCTTTTAATTTTATAAAAAGATTAATAAAAATATTGAAAAATTATTTTCTCATCTTATAGTTGTAAAGATAATAGAATTCAGAAGTTCCATTGAAAACAGATCAGAAACTGACCTCCAGTTTCCACTCCTTTTGCTAAGGACCAGCAGAATTACAAAGTTTGGGATACTGGAGCTGCTGGTGGAGGATGGGAAGCCCAGCCCAGGAGAAATCAGACAAGAGCAGGGTGCATGGGGGAGGCTGGGAGCAACTCCATGTGATACATGGCTGTGTAGAAAGGGGAACACAAGGTGATCAGAAAGGCCTTAAACTCCTACTTAGCATACAAAACCGGTTTTTACAAAGATCCAAGCAGTTTGGTCCCAAACTGAGGTGAACACTTCAATGTTTATTCCCATGCTTTGTTTTCTCTTAAGAATCAAAGTTGCTACATTATGTAGGGACACTCCACTCCAGAGGAGTGGGATGGAAGGGATAGGGGGTAGAAGGTGGGAGGGCGGGACTGGGAGAAGTGGAAAGAGGACACTGTGATGGAGATGTAACCTGAAGTAATAAATAAATATTAAGAAAAATAAAAAAATCAAAGTTGCCCAAATTAAATCTTTCTGCTAATATCACTACATATCTATTAAAAAGGGAAGAAAAAGAAAGAAAATTGTAAGGACTTTTAAAAAATTGGGGCAAGAAGAGACTGAAACGCAAGTTCATCCTCTTAGCTCCAATTGAAATGAAATTAAGGAAAGTTGGTTTCCAATAGGGGTGGGGAAAAAAACAAAGCCAAAACCAAACCAAACCAAACAAACAAACCAAAATCCAAACACCAGCTTCATTCTCCCTACCCTGTCCCCACCCCACACACCAACAAATGAGAAACAGCAGGAGTCCAGTGTGTTACAGTCTGCTCAAAACATGGGCCTGATCCTAGGTTCTGTGGCCAGCATTCTCTGTCCACGGCAGGGATACACTCTGCTGTCATTAGATTCTTTGTGGCTGGTAGGTTGTGGGGTGAGGTTTTCAGGATCTTCTCAAGGTTCCTTGTTTAGCTCCACCAGCCTCTCTCCCAGCGCCTTTCTCCCCTGGGCAAGGGCTCCATCAAGAGTGGCCCCTACTCAGCTGTGGGCTGTAAACTGTCCTTCTCTGTTCTCTGTCCCACCCTCGTCATCTTCAATCTTTCCTTCCTCCCCACTGAACTTGTGGTGGTACTTCTTATTTAGAAGGGAGTAAAAGTTTCAGCATGTAGATTTCATTTTTAAGAAAGAGCCTGTCTTGTATCTTATTTATATTTCTGTGGTATTAACCCAACATTAACAAAATCTCAAATAGGTTAGGCTTCTGATTCCCTCGAAACTAATTAAACTGTTGCTCTCTAAATAAGAATGTCTCATTTCCTGTCATGATAGAACAGCTATGCTGAAAACTCTCATGACCAGTGCATGCTTAGCCCATCCCTTGCTCTAGGGCTTATATGGACACTACACATAGATGTCTTGAACTTCCAGTCACACCATGCTGTCATCTTCATTTTATTCAGTAAGACATGAAAGCTGTGCTAGGGACCATAAAATGTGACATTAGCTTGTTTCCATGGCTAATACAGAACAGGCCCTTCCTGGATCCTATGAACTGAACATCTGCCTGTATCCTGTACAATGAGCTTCTGATTTCAAAGTGATTTTCCTTGGTCAGTTTTGTGATGTATGTGATGCCTCCTTGTTATTTTTTTTTCTTCGTTATGTCAGTTTCAGGACCTTTTATAGTAGCTTATCAGCATCTTCTTAAAAGAATATTTCCCAGCTGCATTTTTTTTTCCTTGAACAGTATTTTTCCTGCTAGGAAAACTCAAATAGAAAACTCTCTGCTTTAGTTTGCATTGAAATTTTTGGTTTGTGAGAACATTGTATCCTGAAGTGTGAGATAAGCATAAATTTGTGGATAACTTTCTATCCTCTCATATGTGTATTTCTACTTATATTTACCAGACTAAATGCTTATTATGGAGCAAGTCATCTTTTTATCTTATCTAATTTAATATGTTGCTTTTCATAATTGAGTCAATATGTAAATTTTTCATTCTGTCTTTATGCTTCTATATTACAAATCCTGTGGTCCTTTCCATTATCTTTCTTTCTTTTTAGTCTCCATTTTTTTTCCTTTATTTTTTATTTCTTCAAGTTACATCTCAATCGCAGTCCCCTCCCTATTCCCCCTCAGTCCCAACCTCTCACCCTCAACCCCCTACCCTCTTCCCTTTTTTTTTCTTTTAAGTTTAAGGTATATCTTATTTACCCCTACAGTTTCCCCTTTCAGTCCAACAAATGGCTCTTTCTCTTATAATAATAAATACAATACAAAACAACAGAGGTAATTATGCCACAGTTATGAGGGTTATATGGCTTAGCGTACATTCCCAATATCCAGTCCATATGTATTTGGTACCTGAATTTAACATTCTACTATCTAACCATCTCCATGAATTTAAAGTTCTATATCTAACTCAACATTTATACTAACTTGCAACACAATTTTAAAAGTATCTTCTTAGATGTATAACACTCTCTTGACTCCTAAACAACTCAAAATTAAATTATGAGACTCTAGCTATCTGTTCTTCAACCACCTCAGAGACCTGAGAGGGATAAATATATCTGATTTTATAGGAAGTACAGGGCCTGCAGCTCCCCAAACTAAGAAATGACATACCAGTGGCTGCCTGGACAGTTCCCATTTTCTCTCCATACATTACAGCATCGATCTTTAGTCATTTGGCCCTGTTTCTCTGACAGTCATTGATTGTAGAGCAGGGGTTATGAAGGACTTACCTATCCTGTCTTGGCAGAGCTAGGCTGTCAACTTATCTGCTTCCAGGTTTTGTCCTTTTTGGACAGCATTGTATCTACAGTTGGAGAAAGGGGCTTTTCCTACCAAGAGATAGGCTTGCGACTAATTCAATCATCTCCCACTGGAGATTCTTCGATGCTCATCTTCTACTTGGAGGAGAATAGGGGGTGCTGTCAGGAGTTGATATGTCTTGATATAAAAAAAAATCTAAAGTTACAAAAACATCTTTGAATGCCATATTCTGCAGATCTCTTGAGGTTTTTGAAGAGGCCCTATCTATCTCTTATATTAGGGTAAGCAGATGTTGCTTGTCTCTTAGCAGTTTTATTTCTGATTAGCTTAGAAAATAACTATAATAGGCTGTCATAGTACCTAACAGAATGACCGGCTTGCATAACCATTAGTTTGCATTTCTTAATTATCCTAAACAGTTTATGACAATTAGTAGTAAAAGGCCGAAACAGCACATTTCATTTTTTTTTCTTTACCTCCTAACCCTTCCATCCCATTTCTCTGGGGTGGGTTTTCCTTATATAACAGTCCCTCATCTCAGTTGAGAGGTCGTATGAGGGCCAAGAGCCTCCTCATTCACTGGGGGGTCTACGAAGCAGTACCATCAGTGAAAAGTGTGTCGTTGCCCTGGAGAGAGAACTACTAACCAAACAAATCAATAAAAAGACTATTAGATAAAAAAGACTAAAAAATAGAAAAAAATGTAAAAAATATATAAAAAATAAATACAAATTAAAAATAAAAAGTCTATGTCCAAGTTCCCTTTGGTGTGTTAGTTGTAGTATCGATACCTTCTACTATATAGCTAAAATCCTACTATAAGTGAATAGATGCCATATGCGTCCTTCTGAGTCTGGGTTAGTTCACTCAGGATGAGCTTTTCTAGTTCCATCCATTTGGCTGCAAATTGCATAATTTCATTGTTCCTGATAGCTGAATAGTATTCCATTGTGTAGATGTACCACAGTTTTTTAACCCATTCCTCGGTTGAGGGACATCTGGGTTGTTTCCAGTTTCTAGCTATTACAAATAAGGCTGCTATAAACATAGATGAGGAAACTTCTTTATGATTCCATGAAGAGGCCTTTGGGTGTGTACCCAGAAGTGGTATGGCTGAGTCCTGAGGCAAAGCTATTCCAAGTTTTCTAAGATATCACCAGACTGACCTCCATAGTGCTTGCACAAGCCTGCATTCCCACCAGCAATGGAGTAGGGTACCCCTTTCTCCACACTCTCACCAGCATGAGCTGTCATTTGAGCTTTTGATCTTAGCCATTCTGACAGGTGTGAGATGGAATCTCAGAGTCGTCTTGAGTTGCATTTCTCTGATGATTAAGGATGTTGAGCATTTCTTCAAGTGTCTCTCAGCCATTAGGGATTCCTCCTTTGTGAATTCTCTATTTAGCTCTGTCCCCCATTTTTTGATTGGATTATTTGGTTTCTTGGCATTTAATTTCTTGAGTTCTTTGTAGATTTTGGATATTAGCCCTCTGTCAGATGTGGGGTTGGTGAAGATTTTCTCCCAGTCTGTAGGCTGCCATTTTGTTCGAATGACAGTGTCCTTTGCCTTACAGAAGCTTTTCAGTTTCATGAGGTCCCATTTATTGATTGTTGATCTCAAGTCCTGAGCTGTTGGTGTTCTGTTCAGGAAGTTGTCGCCTGTGCCAATTAGTTCGAGGGTTTCTCCCACTTTTTCTTCTAGTAGATTTAGTGTGACAGACCTTATGTTAAGGTCTTTGATCCACTTGGACTTAAGTTTTGTACAAGGTGATAAGTATGGGTCTAATTTCATTCTTTTACAAGTGGACATCCAGTTGGACCAGCACCATATTTTGAAGATGCTGTCCTTCCATTGTGCCGTTTTGGCTTCTTTGTCAAAAATTAGGTGGCCATAAGTGTGTGGGTCTATCTGGATCTTCAATTCGATTCCATTGATCTACTGGTCTGTTTCTATACCAATACCATACTTTTCAAACTCTTTCACAAAATAGAATCTGAAAGAACATTGCCAAACTCATTCTATGAGGACACAGTCACCCTGATTCCTAAACCACACAAAGACCCAACAAAGAAAGAGAACTTCAGACCAATCTCCCTCATGAACATAGATGCAAAATTACTTAATAAAATACTTCCAAACCGAATTCAAGAACACATCAAAAGTATCATACACCATGATCAAGTAGGCTTCATCCCAGGAATGCAGGGATGGTTCAACATACGAAAATCTATCAACATCATTCACCATATAAACAAGATGAAAGAAAAAAAAACACATGATAATCTTGCTAGATGCAGAAAAAGCATTTGACAAAATCCAACACCCCTTCATGCTAAAAGTTCTGGAGAGAACAGGCATACAAGGACCATACCTAGAAATAATAAAGGCAATATACAGCAGGCCAGTGGCCAACATCAAAATAAATGGAGAGAAACTTGAAGCATTTCCTCTAAACTCAGGGACAAGACAAGGATGCCCACTTTCACCATATCTCTTCAATATAGTACTTGAAGTTCTTGATAGAGCAATAAGACAACTAAAGGAGATCAAGGGGATAAACATTGGAATTGAAGAAGTCAAATTATCCCTATTTGCAGGTGATATGATAGTATACATAAGCAACCCCAAAAATTCCACCAGAGAACTCTTACAGCTGATATACACCTTCAGCAAAGTGGCTGGATACAAAATTAATTCAAAAAAATCAGAAGCCCTTCTTTATACAACAAACAAATGGGCTGAGAAAGAAATAAGGGAAACAACCCCCTTCACGATAGCCACAAACAACATAAAATATCTGGGAGTAACTCTAACCAAGCAAGTAAAGGACCTGTACAACAAGAACTTCAAGCCCTTGAAGAAAGAAATGGAAGAGGCCTTTAGAAGATGGAAAGATCCCCCATGCTCATGGATAGGTAGGATCAACATAATAAAAATGGCCATCCTACCAAAAGCAATATATAGATTCAATGCAATTCCTATCAAAATACCAACACAATTTTTTATAGACTTGGAAAGAGCTAGTCTCAGTTTCATATGGAACAACAAAAAAGCCCAGAATAGCTAAATCAATCCTGTACAATAAAAAAAAACATCTGGAGGTATCACCATCCCAGATTTTAAGCTGTACTACAGAGCAATAGTTGTAGAGTAGTCTTTAAAAGAATACATTATAGGTTGAGGAGAATTCCTTCCAATATTAAGAGTACATGAGGAATGAATACCTTGGTGGTAACCAACAGCTCTCTAATTCAACTTAAGTCTTGCTCAACAAGAGAGAAACCATGCCTAGTACTAGAAACCAACTAACTACTCAGTGCTATTGAGTTCATGGTTATTGAAAGAGAATCTACAATCACTAATTTATTAAACCACCATAAACCCGAACAACAACACATGCATAAGTATTTGTCCTTATACCCAAGGTACGTATTGTTTCCATCCCTTGTCAAGGAAACTTCTCTTTGCAACATCAAGATAACTACTTAAAAGCAAGACTAGTCAAAATGGCCAGTCCCATGGGATACATCTACAAAACACCCTGTCACTTAAGTCTCAAAGAACACTGCAGAAGCAAGGAGAAAAGACTGTAAGAACCAGAGGTTCAGGGAATGTGTTGTGAGACTGTGACTCCTACAAATCTTAGAAGCTACATTCAAAAATCCTCATCGGGGCTGGAGAGATGGCTCAGACATTAAAGGCTAGGCTCACAACCAAAAGTATAAAAATCCTCATCAACATAACTGGACTAATATGAGCTGAACAAGTATGACTCCAATTAACATACTACATGGATGGGAGAAAGGCTCGCAAGTCTTCAACCATACACACACAAAAAACAAACAAACAAACAAAAAACTATAGGTAACTGAGGGACGCCTAAAACAAAGAGTAGTCTTCCCAGGGAAGAACACATTAACTGGTTGTTGCAAACAGTGCTGAAAGCACACAAAGAGGTAGCATCATATGGATTGAACAGGTAATATGGGGGAATATGCATATTTATATCAATAGATATATGCATGTAATAACAATTAATAAAACCCCAAAACTACAACAACTAAAAAAAAGGCCATGAATTTGAGGGAGAGTGGGGAGGGATGTATGGGAGGGTTTGGAGAGAGGAAAGGGAAGGGAAAAATATTGTAATTAAATAATACCAAAAATTAAAAAAATCTGCAAAAGGATTATATTATTCTGAAAGTGCTAGCCTAGACAGCTAATATAAAGAAAATAATACAACATGGAAACATGTCAAATGTGTGATAAATTGTTAGTTTGAGATGATAGAATCTGTATGCTTGAAATTCTAAAGGAGATTACACACAAAAACAGTAGTTAAAACAGGTAAGATAACTGAGTGGGTTGGCTCGGCATGTGATCAGTATGCATTAGACTTTATGACTAACAATGATGTGAAGTTATTAAGGAGCAAAAGACAACATAAAACTTTTACAAGAACAGTACTAAATGACATGTGAAGAAAGGTTTCCAAAGTCATTACTAAAAATATACTGTAGACACAGAAAAGTTGGGGGGAGAATGTCCTAATGTCATTTCTGCTGCTGTGATAAAACACCCCAACAGAAAACAATATAGGGGAGGAGAGGGTTTATTGGGGTCACAATTTCAGTCACAGTTCATTATTTCAGAAAAGTCAAAGAGGAACTTCAAGCAGCTGTCAATCCACAGTAAAGAACAGAAAAATAATAAGACCATGGGTGCTTGCTCTCAGACAGCTTTCTCCTTAGTTATACTGTTCAGGATCCCTTGCTTAGAGAATGGTGCCACCCACATGGTCTGAGTCTTGTTACATTAGTTAGTAATCAGGACAATCCCCCACGGACATTTCCATAGTCCAATAAGATCTAGATAATCCCTAGTAAAAGTCTTCTCAGATGACCCTAAATTGTGTCAAGTTGACAGTTAAAGCTGACCAGTAAAGAGAAAAGAACATTATGTGTGTAAGTCAACTTTATTCAGAAAAGCATAAGCAGTTAGGAGATGATGGAAAACTGGAAATTTATGAAAGAAATTAAATCCCACTAGAGCCTTACATGCTCCAAATCTGTATTGCAGAATGCCAGAGACATATCTGTAAACATAAATTAGACAATATTTGTCAAAATTATAAACAAATATCCTTTTAAGACAGTAATTTACCTCAGAACAACGCATCCCTTAATTATCAAACCCAGGACACCATTTTTTGAAAAAAAATCAACTCTTTACTAATAGGGCACTATTTAATAAATGTGGTATTGACGTGAATACTGTGTATCTTATATATTTACTGTGATAATTATATTCAAGACCCACCAATTGAGCAACAACAACAACAAAAAAATACATTCTAGATAATGTACTAATGATCCATTTACTCCTCAAAGAAAAATGAGTGCTTATAAAACTACTTGTTGATCCATAAAATAATGCTAAGAAAGAGTACAGGGAAATAATGCCACATTCTGCCCGTAATAGTGAACAAGATCTCAAACTGCAAGCTCATAACAACCTTTCATCACTGCATCATTAAGTAAACAATTCTGAAATGTTTGAACTAAGTAGTTAAAGCTTCCCACCCACACTGTATCTCACATTTCAAAGCCCCTTAAAAGTATAAAGTTAGTCCCATATCTGCAGTCTCTACTTTGAAGCCTTTGCTTCATGTATTTACATATTTCTATGTTAAATTTTCTGATGCATGTTATAATAGGCTTCCATAGCTCAATTTAAAAAATTGTTAGCTTTATGTTATATCTTTAAATTAGTCAATATGCATTGCCACCTTTATAATACTTGAATCAACATTATGTGCTTCATAACACCCCTCACCATAACTTTTTAAATAATTTGAGCACTTTTGTAAAAGGTAGCAGCAATGTATATACTACATTTTTAAAAATAAGATTTGAAAGTGAAAATCATTTGGAGATAATACTTAGGGAGAACTTATGCTAAAAATCCTGTCACTTATTCCTGCCTGAAACAGAGGAGATATTTGCCATAAAGTGCCTATTATGTAACCATGAGATAAGGTTTCAAAAATGAATGAACAGAAATGTTGACAGTAACCAGCCACAGTTTCAAGCCACCAATTAACCTGGAACTAAATATTTTTTCACTTCTTGTTAGATGAGAGAAGTAAAAACTAATTTAGATATACTCATTAGTTCAACTTTCTATTGCATTTAACAAGATTTATTCCTAGGTGAATACAAATAATATGTTGTCTTATTTTGCATTACAGGGACAACTATACCTTACTGATTCCCTCAACTTCTTCATGTATTGCGTCTCTCTGTTAAAGAGGAACAGGCTTCCCAGACCTCAGTTCCCAGCATCTTCCAGGCAAACTGAAAAATTATATTCTTTTATTGTGTCGTGTAGGTCTGTTTTGTAACAGCATCTCACTCTGTAAACTACGCTAACCTTGAACTTACTCTGTAGAATAGACTGGCCTAAAACTCACCATGGAGATCAGGCTGGCTTCAAACTTCCAGCAAGCTTCCTGCCCCAGCTTCCCAAGTGCTACGATTTTATGGTATGAGCCAAGTCTAGAATCACATCAGAAGTCTGTCTTTGAAAAAAGATTCATAAAAGATATAAGCATTATTTTGTAACTTGTGCTAGGAATAGGCCTCAGGCTCTTTTTTAAAGTGTGAAGAGATAGATGCTTTCTCCTCTGTTCTGTAAAACTCAGCCCTGGATATAATTCAGCTAAACCAACAAAGTGTACTTATTTTTAATTTATGTGATTTTTTTCTACAATGAACATATGTCCAAAGGGAGTAATTTTCAAGAAAATTCTCACAGATATTTCCCTGTAGATCAAGAAATAGGGGCAAGCAAACAGAGCGGCAGAGACCCTAAATGTCACACTTTGTGCAGGTAACCTTTAACTGCCTGCTTGGTACAACATACATAGAATCAATCAGCCAGAAGTAGAGTTTGAAGAGGAGTTGTTTAGTCTGGCCTGTGGGAATGGGTGATGGGGACTGGCTTGATTGTTGACTGATGTAAGAAGAACCGGGTCATCCTGGTCATTATCACTTGCCAGGCAGGGGCCTGTGTAATGTAAGAATGGAGGAACAGAGATGAGCTTGTTGGCAAGCAAGCAAGCAAGCAAGCAAAGATCCATCGATGCATTTATTCTCTCTGCTCTTGGCTGTGGACATGATGCCCTGGGTTCTTGCCTTGACTTCCTCACAATGATGCCACATGAACTGGAATAACAGGCTGAAAACCCTCTACCCATTTCTTCCTTAAGTGGCTTCTTTTTTTGGGGGGGTGGTGGTGGGGATCAGGATATTTCATCCTAGAAATGACAACGAAAACCAACAAACTAGAACACACCTTCCCCATCCCTCCAAAATAAATTGGAATTAATATATTTTGCTTTGGACACATCTACTTTGTTCCTCCCTTCTAATTATTGATATTGTAATCCAGTTAGTAATGCCATGTTCTTTTTATTCTTTATTCCCAAAATTCTCTCAGTGAATAATCTAGGTCCCAATGCCAGTAGGAAAGATTGCTCTTCTTTGTAGGTGTTTTTGGTTTTGAAAAATTCGAAAGAGACTATGAGCATGGGTGGTCTACCTTGATATCCTAGGTAGCTCTCTGTTGCTGACATAAACCACCATGACCAAAACCAGCTTTGTGGAGGAAAGCATGTATATCATCTTATAATTCCAACACACAGTCCTTCATTACGGAGGTCCAGCATGAACTCAGGTAGAAACTGAAGTAGGACACCCCCAGGACCCACGCTTTACTCTTCTTCCTTTCATATATAGCCCAGGTCTAACTTCTTAGGGATGGTATTGGCAACAGACAGTGGGGCCCTCCTATAGAAATTTGACAATCAAGGAAACGCTCTTAGAGACATGTCCATTGATCAATATTATCTAGGCAATTCCTCAACTGAAGCTTCTCCTCCAAAGTGACCTTAGTTAGTGTCTAAGTGGCAACATAAATTTACCGATGCTTTTGGTCCATGGTAAGATTACATTGTGGGTTTTTTTGTTGTTGTTTTCTGTTTGACTTGTTACAGTAATTCATGAGTCTCTGCACTTCTTTCATATCATTAAAACAATATTGGACTTTGGGAAGACCCTTGTATTCATCATGAAGAAGGTAAAGAAATGCTGATGGAAGGTGGCTGAGCTGCTGAGAGCTGGTTGGAATTTGTAAACCAATGAAGTACCTGTTATCAATAACTAGGTAGGTAATTCATCAATAGAATTATACAAAGCAACCAGTGTCACCAAGATATTTACCCCTTGAGAGACCAACTTTTCTTTTTCCTGAAAGCTAAAACATACATATGACAACCATACAGGATGTAGGATCCACTATGTAAAGCGCTTGGCTATTTCAAACACTCAAAGGGTGAAATGTGTCTTCTACATAGACATGTGAGTCTGCCATCCGGTAGCTAGAGAATTCCACTTCCTGGCAGAGGTTTGTTGAAGTGAAGTGTCCACTACTTTAAAGAGAGATTACTTGCAAGCAAAGTATCTCTTTGAGAAAAGTACCTTACTATGGTTAATGTACTTTTGCTTTAAGGAGTGAGTGAATTTACATGAGGGATTTAGTGTGAGTATGTAAGTAGCTTATTGTTGTTATTGTATTTTTCCACTCAGGAGTGTATGAGTGTGCATGTGATTATCAGCTTCTGAGTGTGTGAGTGTGTGCTTCAGTGTGTGAACATATGTGTGTGTTATTGTTAGTATGTGAAAGTCAGTGTGTGCTTTGATGTGTGATGGTGTGTGGCTGTGAGAGTGCAAATGTGTGAGTATGCAAGTGAACATGTGTCAATTTCTTTTTCTTCAATACTATATATGTATTTTAAAGATTTATTCATTTTATGCTTATTTATTACTTCAATTTACATCTCCATCACAGTTCCCTCTCTTCACCCCTCCAAGGCCCATTCTCCCACCCTCCCACTATCTCTCCTTTCTCCCACCTATCCTGTTCCTCCTGTGTGGGGTGCCCAATAAGTGTCTGCATGTTATGCTTGGATATGATGGGTCTGCAGTACCAGAAGTGGTCAGAATATGGAGGCAGATATGGTGGAGCTTGAGTTACAGAGTAAGGTGCTGAAAATAGAACTCTGGTACACTGGAAGATCATCAAGCAGCCTTTTACCATTGAGTCATGGCTCCAGTCTTTCCCTTATATTTTTAAATAAAAATTTATACCAGAAATTTATTTTATATGAAATATCAGATATTATTCTGATGCCTTCCCAAGTTCACACAAATACACACATGCACACACAGACATGCACACACCCAGATACACATAAACACACAAATATATTATAACACTTTTAAGCTTCCATCTTTTTATGTTAATTCTTCTACTGATTATTGCACTATTGGCTGCTAAATTAGTGACTTATCTTTCAAAAATTTCTTTGCCCCAGAGCATTGGTTTTTGTTTTAATATAGAATGGACAAATATCTATTATTATAAGATCTCAAGGATACTGGACTTTTTTCTTCCATATGAATTTAGTTGTATGTTCCATTTCTGGGCTTTTAGCAATGATAATAACCAGGTGATCTGTGTCAGTGGTACCCTCTATCATCCCACCTACATATCTGAGAAGGAACCCATCCCTAAGTTGCTGAGACCATTTCTCCCTATCAATATACTCTTAGATTTTATGATTTTAACAGACTATGACATTTAAAGTATGCATGTTTAACAACTTCTAACTAGAACTTGACATCATGCCTTAGCCACACTTTTTGATCTAACTCCCCACTTCTTTCACTATTTTGTAGTCAACTTGCCCTTGTTGGTGTTTTAAGAATAAAAAGCAACTGGATTGTTTTCCATACAAAACAGTGCTAGATCCTAGCATCACTTTTAGTGTTTCCATGGCAATTTCATTAGTGATGCAGAAGTGTATAAATTAACGGCTGTGAGTGTATTCAGTGTGTGTGTGCCTGTCTGCAATTCTGTTGCACAGTTACTTTTGTTTATGACTGTTTTTGCATGTGTGGGAGGGGTTATATGCTGTTTTTGGTAGGTATGGTCCCCTGCATGGTGCATGTTCAGGAAAGAGCTCTGGTTTTATCATTCTGCCTTAATTCTGAGCAACAGTCTCTCACTCAAACTGAAGGTTGGAATTTAGGCTATGCTGCCTGGCCAGAAAATCCTGGGGATGGAACTGCCTCTACCCCTTCACTAGGATTACCAACATGCACAGCCATACTTGTTTTTTATGTAGGTCTTAGGGATTCAAACTTAGAGCCTCAAGGTCACACAGCTAGGATTTTTACCCACAAAGCCATCTCTCCAGTCCCATAGTACATTTTTGTTAGAACATATTTCTCAAAATTTACATATTTTTAAGAAAGAAGTTGACATCAACTGTTAAAAGTCTGGTAATTGCTTACCAGTTTCTAAATGAATATATGCAAAATAGCTCTGTGCTTTGAGCTAGGCTTTGATAAAATAGAAATAATAAAATAATAAAGTAAAAAAAATGTTGGAAGCTTCTCATAAAACAAAAATGGAATTACCGTATGACCCAGCTACACCAGTCCTAGGCATATACCCAAAGGACTACTATAGAATACTTACATATACATATTTATCACTGCTCTATTCACAGTAATAAGAAAATGAATCAGCTTAAATGTATCCAACAGATGAATAGATGATATCACACACACACACACACACACACACACACACACACACAAAAGCATTCAACCAGAGAGTAAATGAAAATTACAGGAAAATGGATGGAAATGGGAAACATAGAAAGTGAGGCAACCTCCCAGAAAGCATAGTGCATGCTCTGTGAAGATGTGGATTCCAGCCACTGCTAAGCACATATATATATATGGTTTAGACCAGGAAACTAGACACCAACCCAAAGACTGGAAAACAAGAGGCTTTAAGGAAAGGGAATTATAAAGATAATGAATCAAAGTGTAAGAATGGAAGACAATACACGAAGGGCAAGGTGGGGAAGGAGGGATAAAGGAATGAAGGGAGAGCCAGAGGTAGGAGGGAGAGAATCAACCAAAACAAAATATGTATAATAATATCACATGGAAGCCCATTACTTTATATGTTAAATTAGGAAGCAAAATAAGGTTGACAAAGTTAAACAGTAAAAAGAATTATGCTTATAAATTTACTGGAGCTAATTTTTTTGTTTTTCTCTTTTTGTTTTTTTTTTATTTTTACTTTTTGTTAATTGCTTACCAAAGACTACCCTAAAGAGAACTTAGCTATGAATGCAAGCACATTGACTATGAGGGTCCGATAGAGGCCAGAGATGTACATCAGTACAAGAGTCCTTGGGAAAGTAGCTTTATCATTCCCTAACTCTCCAGTCTTGATTTTGAAACACAAAAACAAAAACTACAAACAAACACAAAAAAAACAATGTCAATCAACTATACTTTCCTTTAGTTGGCTGAATTTCGTCAAGTAAACCTTAATTTTACCACCAGAAATTCCACTGAGATAATTGGTAGAAAGGAGCCTCTTCCAGAGACCACATTTATTCCTCAGAAAGTATGGCTTATGGAGAGAATATCTACAGAACACAAAGTCCCATTACCTCTCAGTTCACTAGGCCTACAGAGCTCACAGCTCCTCACTTTTACGCTAACCACATGGCCAAATTCGATCCTGCTCTTCCTCAATTGATTTGATACTCCTGTGGGGGACAGGGGAAGGGTCTTCTTGCCGGCTATCACCTCTCTGGGGCTGTGAGGAGAATCTAAAAACTGTCATTTCCTTGTGCTCCTTATACATGGTGCCATTCTTTTGGATCTTTACAGAGAGATAAAAATGCATGGGGATTTTCTTAAAAAATTGACTCAGGAACCTGAGAAGAAATTTCATACAACTTAATCCTCACAACTACCTATGGGTTGAATTTATTAACTCATCTACTTCTACCTAGGAATTAGAATGAGAGTGTAGGCCAATGCACATGAAAACACAAAATGATGAACTTCTTTGCTATGAGGATCATCTTTAATATCTATTTCTATGTGGATAAGAAAACTGACAATTATTAATAATGCACGCTTGTGCTATTAGTTAGCCTATGTGATGCATTTCTGTTCATAGATATTCTGAACCATGGTTTTTATTACAAAAAGTGTTTTTTTTATTCTTGAGAAATAATCCTTCTTTCACTGTTTCCAAGTTTCCACTGTGAAATCCAAAAGCAAATTTTAAATATGCTTTGTTCTGCACATTTTGATATGATACTTTCCATAGCAAGAACCGATTAATCATTCTTCCTGAATAAAAAAGGACAATAGACAAAAAAAAAAAAGATTGTGAATGAAAATGAAATGTCTCAGGATATAAAAAGATCCTTGGCTTAAAATGAACATTGTTGAAGAAAATAAACTAAAAGACAAAAAGCTTCACCTTCCTGGTGCCAGCATATTTGTGGTAGATGGGGCCCTCCAGAGACTCAGAGCCAAAAGCAGGAAGAGATTTATTATGGGCAATTGACTGGCCCCATTATGGAGGCTACAAAGTCCTGGATCTGCCGTCTACAAACTAGAGACCCAAGAGAGGTGGGATTGTAGTCCATTCATGTTCAAGTTCAGCAGAGAATAAAATTATGTGAACGGTAATTTTATTTTCTAATGGGTCACTAAGGACAACAGTGAGCATTGCCCCTTTCCCTTCCACCCCCTAATTCCTGGACCCGTGAATCCTTGTGGGAAAACATGTACATGGTATGTGAAATATTGGTTCAGCACAGCATCAGAGGGGACATAAACAAGCCTGGAAAGGACTGGCACTCTGATGGGTCCTGTAAGTCAGTTTTAATGTCCATTACCTTCTGGCAATCTGTCTGTTGGAAGATGCAGAAACCATTGCCAAATATAGGGAACATGATATAAGGAGGGGAATCTGATGATGTGCAAGATGCATGATAAGATATAAGCAGAATGATACAGCATAGGGGACATGACAAGTTGGGCCCATTTTCATACTACTTTGGCTATGACATGAGTTATGTGGCCATATTGAATGCCCTCTGGAGTAATATGATGGTGCGTAGGGGGTCCAGAAAGGCAGTTTGCACAGAAACATTATGCACAGTGCCAGTCCAATATCCAGAATAAAGGTTTACTCCAGTAAAAAACAAAAACAAAAGCCATCCTTTCCCAGATGCAATAGATTTATCATAATCGTCTTTCCCCACAGCTGGCCAATCACTCCAGAGAATCATGCCTAATATAGGATGCAGGATCTACTGCTGACAAATTGAGCCTACAGCAGTGGCTATTCCAGTTTGTTCACACTAAGCATATGTGTAAATTTTATTCCTGTCACAACTGACCACTTTGTTCATGAGTACATTGACTAATTATATGGAGTCCTGAGGAAAGAAATCAGCTAATATCCCCAGAGCAGGTCATCCTATTCTCTTTGTTGTGGAAATCTTACTCTGGCAGCATGAGCCTCCATCTCCTTCAGAGAAATCAGATGGGCTTCTCAAATTTCTTTCACACTAATTACCCAATTTCTTCTTTTCAAACTATTAGGCACAGCTCATGAACTCACACATATGTATAGGCCTAGTCATCTCTCCTCTCCAGCCAAGTGAATATGTAGGTCCCCTGTCTAAGTTCTGCAGTGTGGAACGTTTGCCATTTGCCTCACTCCTTCAGATATGTCCTATTGATATCTGCGTTTCATGCAGAACCATCTATAACCATGCCTTATTTTTCTCTTCCTAGTTCCACTGGTCATAAGGAATTATCCATGAAGCTGTAACTGTAGGTTTAGAGGAAGCAAGACAGCAGGGTACAGACAAAGACATTGGAGCCCCTTCAATATGGTTTTACCTATCCTTTCAGAGCCTGCTTCAGTCAAAGCAGAGGTCAAACTCCCCTACTTAATGGTAGATGGCTGCTATGAAGTCCAATTTTATGCTTGATGGGCCATTTTATAGTTCATGATGGACCACTGAGGTTTCATCACAACACCATAACTCACAGTTAAGTACTCATTGTTTACTAAGGTCAAATAAGAGGCAAATGAGCCAAGGTCATCTGCTAACAAAACAAAAGTCAAGTATGGACCTAGGAAGCCTAAAGGTATGACCAATGTGTGAGCAGCACATGGGCATCCCATGATTGTCATAGTCCCTTATGTTGTGCCAGAAAGGCATATACAGAGCCTGTGGGTCCCCCCCCCCCATTGGCTCTACCTACCAATATGCAAAAACTAAGCAACCTCAATAAAATTACTGCAGGTTTTGCAGAAGCCTGACTATAATTCTGATAAAAGCCTTCAAACAAAGCACAGCACAGTCACCTCCCTGGTCTTCATTCCTCTGGTCTTTTGAACACAGTAACTTTGCTCACTTTGCATCCCTGTCCTGTACTCTCATCCATGTGAGAAAACATACTCCAGAGACATTGTGTCAAGTTGACTTTTGGGGACTGTTGATTTTTTAACAATTTACCCTCTCTATCACACTCATCTGGGTTGAGAAAGGCCCTGACACTCTCAAAGACTTGTATTAATCCTACATCTAGTGATTACAGTTGCATTGATTTGTACTGATTCAGTTGAACATGAATAATCACAGTCTTAACAGTTTCTTCATTATATTTGCCTTTTGAAGTTACTTGTCTAACCTACTTATCAAAATAGGAACTAGATACATCTGAAAGTAATACTGCGAGTCATAACTCTTCAAAACTCCATCTTTTTATGATTATGTTTATTTATTTATTCATTTTACATCCCAATCATAGGCCCCTCCCTCACCTCCTCTGGGACATACACTCTCACTCCCTTCCCCTTATACCCGTAACCCCTACACCTCTTCTCAGTAAATGGGAGGCCCCCCTTACTATCCCACCCCAGCACACTGAGTCTCATCAGGACTGAGCACATCTTCTTCCACAGAGGCCATCCACCACAGCCCAGTTAGGGGGTAGTTGTCAAAAAGCAGGCATCAAAGTCTATGTCAGAGAGAGCCCCCAGTCCACTTGCTAGCGAACCCACATGATGACCAAGATGCCCATTGGTTACATATGTGTAGGGGGGCCTTGGTCCAGTTCATGCATGTTTTTTGATTGGTGTTTGATCTCTGTGAGCCACTATGGACCTAGGTTAGTTGTCTCTCTTAGTCTTCTTGTGGAGTTCTTGTCCCCTCTGGATCTTTCTATCCTTCCTCCCCCTCTTTCACAAGACACCCCACACTCTGCCTAATGTATGGCAGTGAGTCTCAGACTCTGTTTGGATCTTCCACTACTTGGAGATTCTCAGATGGCAGTTATGCAAATGCTCCTCCCCAGAAGAATGACAGAGTATCATTAATATTGATAGGGGCTGTCTCTCCCTTGGGGTAGGTCTCAGGTTGGGCCCATCATTGGTTGGATATTCCCTCACTCTCTGGTATATCTTTACCTCTGTATTTCTTGTATACAGGAAAACTTTTGGGATGAAGTTTTTGTGGGTAGGTTGGTGATCTCCTTTCTCTCCTGGAAATCCTCTGTAGCTAGAAGGAGGCCTCTTTAGTTTCCATATCTCCCACTGCTAGAAAACTCAGCTAGAGTCACCCCCATATCCTTCCAGGGTCCTACCCTGTTGCTGATCTCCAACTTGTCTCAGAGATGCCTCTCCCTCGGTTTCCTATCTTTTTCCCAGTCCTCTCACCTCCCTTCCCCCTTTCCCCAAAACTGGTCCCTTTCTTTTCCTCCTCTCTCCATCTCCTATCCAATTCCCTCTCTTCATCCACTTCTGATGTCCATTCTATTTCTCCTTCTAGGTAAAATGCAAGCATCCTGCATTGTGCCTTCTTAGTTTCTTAGCTTTTACAGGTCTATGGTTGTAGTATGGTCATCCTATACTATATGGCTTATAAGTATCTGCTTATTACTGAGTACTTACCATGTGTATCATTCTGGGTCTGGGTTAACTCACTCAGGATGATCTTTTGTAGTTCTGTCCATTTGCCTGAGCAATTCATAATTTCTTTTTTTTTTTTGGATAGCTGAGTAGTATTCCATTGGGTAAAATATACCACACTTTATTCATCCATTCTTCAGTTGAGGGCCATCTAGGTTGTTTCCAGTTTCTGGCTATTAAGAACAAAACTGCTATCAACATAACTGAGTAAATGTCCTTGAAGTATGGTAGAGCATCTTTTGGGTGTATGCCCAGGAATGGTATATTCATGTCGTGAGGGAGAACAATTCAAATTTTTCTGAGAAATCACTAGGTTGATTTCCAAAGTGGTTGTACAAGTTTGCACTCCCACTAGCAATGGAGGAGTGTTCCCCTTTCTCTGCACCCACACCAGTGTGTGCTGTCCCTTGAGTTTTTTATTTGAGCCATTCTGCCAGATGAGAGATGGAATCTTAGAGTCATTCTGAGTTATATTTCCTTGACAGCTAAGGATATTGAGCATTCTTTAAGTCCTCAGCCATTTGAAATTCTTCTGTTGAGAATTATCAGTTTAGCTCTGAATTCCATTTTTTAATTGGATTATTTGGCTTATATTGGTGTTTACTTTTTGGAGTAATAGAGGGCTATTTTGGATAATAGCCCTCTATCCGATGGAGGGTTGGTGAAGGTCTATTCCCAATCTTTAGTCTGCTGGTTTGTTCCCTTGGCAAGGTCCATTGCCTTACAGAAGCTTTTAAGTTTCATGAAAAGGTCCCATTTATTGATATTTCATCTTGAGAGTCTGAGCTACTGGTGCTCTGTTCAGAAAGTTGTTTCCTGTGCCAATGAATTTAAGGCTATTCTCCACTTCCTCTTCTTATAGATTTAGCTGTGTTGGTTTTGTGGTGAGGTCTTCGATCCACTTGGAATTGAGTTTTTGAGATTGGAGATAAATATGGATCACCATCTTTAATACACTCTTTTAAGCATCTCATCAAAATGAAGTAAATGTTTGATATATGCATTTACAATTCCCACTTATAAAATACTATGCCTTTAAGTGTGTTTGTGTTAAAAGACACTGTTATGCTTTGTGTGTCTTGAGTGTTGTACTAATGATATCACACACATAGCAAAATTATATTTTTGGATTTATTGTATATCATATATGTCTGTTCTTTTCCAAAAGCTATAATCACTCTAATAGATATTTGACAGTATTCATATGACTTGCATGTTACCATTTTTTCATGTCTTTTTCTTAATGAAAAAACTTAAGTTTCATAGGCAAAAAATTACATTTTCAATTTTCAAAGAAGGTGTTTTCTCATTGTATCTTAAATTGAATAATGGTAGATTTTTTGTAAAATTATTTTTGAGGTTTTGTATACTTGTGGTGAATTTTAAAATTTTAATTATGGTTTATTTCCTTTCCATTTGTATTTATTATTTTTGTGTCTAATATCTTGTGTCTAATATTTTGTGTCTATCACTTGTCAGTATCAATGAGAACAATATTTTTACATACAATAGTTTAATAACAGTTATTCAGAATCAACCTGTTCATACAAATGCCTTACCATTACTGCTATATTGGTAAGATATTAATCATCTCACATAGACTTTACCTTTGATCTGGTTTTACTTTGAGGATGTCATTGTAACCATCAGAATTATTTGAATTTGTTTGCAAATTTGTCCTGACTAGTTTTAAGTCATCTTGACAAAGGTTAGAGTCATCTGAAAGAGGAGAAACTTAATTGAGAAAATACCTCTCTAAGACCCAAGTATACAGCATTTTCTTAGTGATTGATGGGAGAAGACCCAGCTCCTTTGTAAGTATTTCTATCACTGGACTAATGGTCTTGGGTTATATAATAAAGCAGGCTGAACAAGCCATAATGATTGAGACAATAAGGTGCAACCAACCCATGGCCTCTGCATCAGCTCCTGCCTCCAGATTCCTTCCCAGATTGAGTTCCTATCCTGGTATCCTTCAATGATGAACAGCAATATGAAAGTATAAGCCAAACAAACTCTTTCTTCCCTAACTTACTTTTTGGTTACAGTGTTTCATCACAGCAATAGAAACCCTTTCTAAGACAACATTCTCTCACAATACTTTGACAAGCATTTGGTTTGTGGGTTTTACTTCAATAGATACTCATTAAATACCACATTTGTTTAATTTAATTTCTTCCTTTATCATAACTTCATAAAATACTTAGAGCATATCATTCTACTTATGAGTAAACCTACCTTTTATGCTATTAAGTGCTACTATTTAATGGTCATTTTTCTATTTTCTAATCACATACCTATAGTATTATAAAAAAAGGTAAGGCATTAATCATTGAATGGGCAGGAACATACATGGGCAAAGGGATCAATATTTTCTTTCAAAAATTTATTCAGTGTATATTATTATTCTTTCTTTCTCTCTCTAATATTTTGTGTCTATCACTGTCAGTATCAATGAGAATAATATTTCATCTCTGTGTGTGTGTGTGTGTGTGTGTGTTTGTGTGTGTGTGTGTGTGTGTGTGTGTGTGTGTGTGTGTGCGTACAATCACATGCATACCATAAAACACATTTGGAGGACAGTTACCAGTTTTGGGAATCAACTGAGGGTAATAACTATGTATTCTGAGAATGAAATTCAGGTCTTCAAGATTACATGCCAAGGGCTTTTACCCACAGAGCCATCTAGCTATACTGTGATTGATAATTACAACATTGTATATGATCTGCCTGTCTATCCTACCTATTATTTTGGAGAAATCTTATATACATTCTTCTGAACAGCTGTCACCATGGGAAGATATGATCCCTGTTGACATGAATATTTTAATTTTTTTTGGAAATAGTGTTTGCCTCATTGTAAGCAACTAATCAGTCCAGCAGTTTATGTTTTTGCATTTTGAGGATCTTATGGTTTGTGTCAAGTATAAGTTTGACTCAGAGACTTCATATACATTTTCTATAATGGTAAACTGAAGGACCATAACATATAAGGAATTTTGTAGTTAGAAGGCCTTCAGTCGTTCTGTTACTATAGCACAAAACTGGCTTGATAAGTCATTCTCTGTGGATTCTAACAGCAGCCATGATCCTCCTAAGAATGGAAACTAAATTATATATTATCAGGGGAAATTTACAATCAATAATATGATTGAAAAATTAAATAAATGCAATTCTCAACCAAATTGATGGAACTAAAAAAGCTCATCCCGAGTGAGATCACCCAGACCCATAAAGATATACATGGTATATACACACATATAACTGGATATTAGCCATTTAGTACAGGATAACCATTCTACAACCCACAGACTCAAGGAGACAGGAACCTTTCATAACTGTCCTATGAGAAACTCTACCTAGCAATAGACCAAAACAGATGCCAAGACACACAGCCAAACATTCGGTGGAGCTCTGGGAGTCATATATAAGAGAGAGAGAGAGAGGAGGAGGAATAGAGAGACCTGGAGGGGACAAGAATAACATATGAAGATCGACAGAACCTACCAACCTAGACCCTTAGTGGCTTACAGAGACTGAAACACTAAGCAAAAAAAGAAGAAAAAAAGTATATTTAGAGGCTCCCTACACATATATAGACGATAGGCAACTTGGTCTTCATAAAGTTCCCTCAATAAGTGGAATGAGAAAACCTATCTTTGTCATGAACTCTGTTGCCTGTTAATGGAAGACATTATCCCAGCTGGGCTGCCATATTGGGAACCAGTGCAAGAGGAGGTTTTTAGCACTCATGTGACTGATGAACTGAGGTGGGTCTATATGTGGTAGGCTCCCCTCATTAAAGGAGAGAGGAGGGAAAGGGGAAAGAGAGTGGTAGGGTGGGGCTGGGAGGAGAGGAGGGAGGGTGCTGCAATTGTTATGTAACTTGAAGTTTTAAAAAGTGATTTTAAGAATCCTAAACAATTCAAAATTTAACTATGAGATTCTAGCTATCTATTCTTCAACCACCTCAGAGACCTGAGAGGGATAAATATATCTGATTATATAGGAAGTACAGGGCCTGCAGCTTCCAAAACTAAAAAATGACATACCAGTGGCTGCCTGGACAGTTCCCATTTTCTCTCCATACATTACAGCATCAATCTTCAGCCATTTGGCCCCATTTCTCTGACAGACATTGGTTGTAGAGCAGGAATTATGAAGGACTTACCTACCCTGTCTTGGCAGAGCTAGGCTGTCGACTTACCTGCTTCCAAGTTTTGTCCTTTTTGGACAGAAGTCTGTCTACAGTTGAAGCAAGTGGTTTTTCTTGCCAAAAGAATGGCTTACCACCAATTTAATCATCTCCCACTGGAGATTCTTCGATGCTCATCTTCTACTTGGAGTAGAATAGGGGGTGCTGTCAGGAGCTGACATGTCTCGATATCAAAAAAATCTTAAGTTAAGAAAACATCTTTGAATGCCATATTCTGCAGATCTCTTGAGGTTTTTGAAGATGCCCTATCTATCTCTTATATTTAGATAAGCAAATATTGCTTGTCTCTTAGCAACTTGATTTCTGAGTAGCTTAGAAAATAACTGTGAGAGACTGTCATAGTAACTAACAAAATGACACGTTTTCATGACTATTAGTTTCCGTTTCTTAATTATCCTAAACAGTTTATCTCGGTTGGTAGCGAGAGGTCAAAACTTGACATTTCATTTTTAAGTATTACTACAAACAATACCTTTAAGAAGCGTTACCCTTAATTTTGTATCAATATACAAAGATCAATACCAATGTGGCCAAATATAATCTTAATTTTGTATCAATATACAAAGATCAGTACCGATGTAGCCCAATACAATCTTAATTTTACATTAATATACTAGGGTCAATACCATTGTGGCCAAATATAATCTTAATTTTGTATCAATATACAAAGATCAATACCGATGTAGCCCTATACAATCTTAAATTTGCATTAATATACAATGATCAATACCAATTTAGCTAAATATAATATTAATTTTGTATCAGTATACAAAGGTATAAAGCTATATTCAATAATCTGACCTTTTTTCTTGTTCTTTCCTATACTATGTCTATGTCCCATTTTTCTCAAGTCTGTTCACTCCTATATAGGAGAGAAAGGAGGATGCAGAAGAGCAAAAGAGAGAAGTCCCTGGGTCTAATCTCCAAAACCCATTTAACAAGACCATTTAACAGCTTGTAGTCTTTTATTTATCACTAAGTATTTGTTTATTCATTTTACTATTATGTGTTTGACAGTTTGCTCACATGTTTATATGTGCACCAAATGTATGCCTGGTGCCAATGAAGGCTGGAACAGATGCTGGATTCCCTATAACTGGAGTTACAGAAGGCTCTGAGCTGTTGCATGGGTGCTAGAACCCATGGCCTACCCTCTGGAAGAGCAGACAGTGATCCTAACCATTGAGCAATCTTTCCTGTACCTCATTTGCATTCTTTATTGCCACAATATAGTAATAAGTGATGATTTAGCACAGTCTTAAACATTTTTCTATTTTTTTTGTTTTGCGTATGTGTGTTATGTTTTACTTTTCTTCTTTATTGTTCCTTATTATCCACATTCATTTAAATGGTTTTCCTCCTGACAATTCTGAAAAAGCAAATGTTTAATGTGAATTATGTAAAAAAGCAGTAGAATATTATCATATGTTCCTTTAAAAATTTAAATGGAATGTGCAAATTTATCAGATCAAGTATAGCAGAAATCTCTTGAAACCTGAGAAATAATTAGTGTCACTCAAAGATAATTTGTAGGAACCAAGATAATTTCTAATTAATAATTGACATTTCAGTAGAAGTAGATACATTAAATACATGAATTTTGGAATATGACTGAACCCAGAAGAAGAATATTGTGACTTTCAAAGTGTAAATTCTGTCAAGATTTATTATCTTTGAGTGAAGCAACTAAGGAATTTTAATACAGATTTAAGAAAAATTATTACACAAATATGATGCCAGTTCCTGATATATCTACTTCTGAGACACTTTGCTTTACACTAATTGTCTTGTGTTTATTTAAGGGCTGTGTTTGAAGGCCACCAGAGTGGTTCTGTTTATTCTGATATGCACATACACAGGCAGTTCACTTATGCATATTAATGCTAGGATAAAATAAATTCTGTCATTGCTATAGGCAATATTTTGTGATCAAAAGAAATCACAAAGGGGACAGTTTTTAGATCACATAAGTACTTTTTTTCCCTGTCTACTTCATTCTACATTTGTCTGTAGGCAAGTATCAGTAATGCTGTTTTACGGGTGGTTTCTCTCCCTTGAGAATGATTTTCCTAAATACTATGAAATCAGATGTTACTGAACTCAACTTGATACATGCTATTTGTACTGATTTTATTAGTTTCTTTATAGTTACATGTTCCTCCCTTGTTAAGAATTAAATACAATGTGTGGGTGTTTTTTGTTGTTGTTTTGCTTTTTATTTTTACTATGTTCCTGTTAAATTTTGGTGCTGGATCAAAATTATCCTTTGTGAATTATAATACTAATTATATTCATTAAATATGGCTCTTACTGATAAAAGAGTTAAATATTTTTTATTCTGTGTCAAATGTGCCCTTGATCATTTGTTTGACTCTGTATAATAAACATTTTATGGAGTTGAAATTTACTTCTGCAAGATTAACTTTATCATGAGTTCTATACACATGATCAACTATGTTGTTATTTACACTGTTAGAATCCTAAATATTTAAACTCCTCCTCACTGTAAATATAAAGACTATTATATTTAGAATTGATAGTATGATACAGGTGTCAGACTCACATTCATATGAGAGTAGTTTAACTTTAAAATATAGAAAGATAAGAGAAGTTTACATCAATGGGAATTTTCAGTGAAACCCATATAATAAATATGTGAAGAAATTGTTTTTCTTGAATGAGAAAAATAGAGAAACAATACTACTGAAAATACTTTTGTTTAGCATGTCCATATATAACAGACTCAGCAAAGATAAATGTGTGCTAACTCAAAAGCTTGATTAGCATGATTGAAGGTGTATTTATAGTTATATAAAAATTTCTATTTCCATTTCAATCCACTAACCCAAGGTATAGGAGAAAGGATGTTAATAGAGAGAGAAGAAGTAGACCTCTTTAGACACAGGTCCTTGGGACAGTCCATTAGGACTCCAGCAGTCCAGCTAAAACAGCATACACAGGAACAGGTACCAGCAGCAACAGGAACACAGCAATCAGCAGCAGCGGCAGTACTGGAAATGGCTTTTTTTTTTTTTTTAAGAACTCAAAACTTACACCACACATGATTCTTTTTTGATAAGTCTTTCCCATTTCATTATATCATTATGTGTCTTGCGGCTTTTCTTGGAAGAACATGAACAAGCATCTACTCATTCCAGTTATAGCACCAGTGAAAGAGAAAAATCAGTATTTCTATCAAAATTCAACTTGGCAAACCACTGAGTTTATTTGGGTGTACTTATAGCGCATTAGTACGGAGCTACATAAAACTTAGATAAAGCAAATAAACAAATAAATTTTTAGAAAGAACTTAGATAAAGCAAAAACAGCTCTATTACAAAAAACTGTACTCCAGTGTAAATGATGACTCAAAAGAGCTATACGATGTAACGTCTTGGCTCATCTGGTAAAATTGTTAGTGCTATGCAATGTTGTGAAGCTGGCTCATGAATCTTGTGATTTTCTTGAACTTTCTGGGTCTTGCACATTTGGTTTTCTTCCTCTGTCTTAGGAATCTACTTCCTACATTAGAAAAAAAAATGTTTCCATTTGGAGAAGATTACTACATAACAACAGGACTTCTGACAGATGGAGAGGTAGAAGCTGAACTGAGAGATTTAACAAATGTAAGTTTATTTTTCGTAGGAGAAGGGAAAGGGGTTATTTTGGCTTTAGAAGTTGAAGATCAAGTTCCAATGTGGTAATGTAGAATAATACAGATTCAAATTCTGTTCTTATTTGACTTAAATATAACTAACACATTTAAATATTTCTTTATTGAACTGATTTTCTGGGTGATTTTGTCTCAGTGTGGAGAAACTAATACAAAATACAATGTTTCAAGAAATAGGAGAATATTGAGTACAGTTAGTTTGAGATAGTTGGTCAGTGAAGCTGAAGATATGAAAATTGGAACAATCTATTACAAGTGGAATACATCTAGTGACTGAAGAATAGGGGGGAGGTGACTTAGACGTTTCCAGATGGTGTGATAAACCAATGAGAGTATCACTTACATGATGCAGGCTGGGCTTGTTTCATGTATATTAGCTTGACATTCCTGACATGGGTCTGAATATTGGAAGCCAAACTCAAATATTGGCCAGAATTGAAGTTGTCAGCATAGAGTTGATAACAGCGTTAAGTGGCCTTCTTAGCGATACATTCAGCAAAGAAAGACAATTGTTCAGAATACATTGTTCAGAAATGTAAACATCTGACATGTATTCAAAGAAAGAGAAAGTAAAGCAGCATGTAAGGAGATGGATCCAAGTGGATTCTTAGCTCCCAAATGCTCTAGAAACCAAAGAAAAAAGATTCAAGACTTTTCTTTTTTTTTCCAAGCAAATGGTGCTAAGTTATTGTAGAACTGATTTTGAATTAGCTTAGATAGAAATGTTAATTGGACTAATTATATTTGAATATAAAGAATACTGTGTTATAATATACTGAGAAGATAGTACCTTAATGTTCTAAACAATTTATCTGAAGAAAAATAGATAGGGCATACCTAGAAAGAGATATAGAAAAAGATTTGTGATGCTGGAATTTCTACTTAATGATGAATTTTCCTTGTCTTTGCCCTGTAGGCATTCAGATAATAGAGGGAAGGAGATGGGAGAATAGGAGAAAGACAATTAGAGAAAAGTTCTTGTGGAGAATAATTGGGAGAGGGGGCACTGAGAGCCCTACATGCAGATACTGTTCCTATATGAGAACAAATGCAAATGGAGGTTATCCCACACTTGAAGCATTTAACTACAAACACACACACACATACTCACCCACACATATTCACAACAATGGGACATATTACTTCATATTTAAATAATTTATGACGATGTAAACACAAAAAGAATCAAGAAATTTGATCATATAATTGTTAGGACTGTAATTTGACCAGATATCATAAATGCCATAAAGTGTCAAAATAACAAAACCTTGTTAGCGATGTGACACACAACACAGAGTATTTTATATGTTATATGCCATATAACATATATATTATATGTCATAAGCAAAAGACAAATATATTCATAGAATAAAAGACAAAATTTGAATTTATCAAGAAAAGCAATAGCTAAATGGGATATAGGAAGCAGTGGAAGACATTTGTTCCCATTTAATAAAGAAACAAAGAGCAACCTGCATAGATACCTACTTATTAACCCACTAGAAGTCCTGCAGGCATTCCAAGCTATAAACTTGCTTTGAGCACTCTCCAGAGATGTTAAGGAGTAGCATTAAAAAAAAAAAAAGCTTGTATAGTTGTATGATGAAATCTAATTTACTCACTGGGCCACCTTATGTGAGCTGTGACAGTCACAAAAGTTTCTTACCTTTATTCTCTGCTACTTATTTTCACTTTGTGTGAGTAAGGTGAGTTAGAACTTGGGTCCCATTACACCCATTGGCCCTGTGGTATTAACTCTTCATTGAGCTGTTTTTTTTGTTTTGTTTTGTTTTTACCAAATCTCAAAGTCTTGATTCTAATGAAATTGACTATTTCAGTCTGGAGACTGTGATTTTCTTTAGAAGGGTAAAGGATAAGCAAGAAAACGTTCATAGCAAGGTAGAATCCAATAAAGAGAAGTGGGGAGAATTTTGGAGAAGAGGAAGTATAAGCATTTCTAGACATAAAACAAACAAGGAGAATGTTCAGCAAGGGTGATCAGTGATATGCTCAAAGACAAGAGCATTACCTGGCCACTGGAGAGAACACATAGCTGGAAACATTGACAGCCCTCTCACTGCTGTTAAGTTTAAAGGAAAACATAAATGTCTGGATGTTAAAAACAATGTTTAGATTTGAAGAATTTAGTCTTCTCCACATTGAATGTGCATCTATCTGGTGCTGAACAATTTTTCTTTCATTTCTTTAAAAGTGGGAGAAAAGGGAAAAAAGATATCAGAAAAGATGATTAAATAGAGAATAGACAAATAATTTTGTCATAATTCAAAATAAGTCACTGCAATTCCTTCCATTTTCATGAAATGCCACAAAAGGCTTGTGAACAGTAATATCTTTGTATCTAAAATGATTTTTGTTCCCCTTCTTCAGCAGAATCAGGTCAACAGAGCATATACAAGGAAACAGTTGGAATGCATTTAATTTTATTCAAAGGCTAAAATCTAAGATTACTAATTTTCAGGTTCCATTAGTTTTGGCTCACTTCTAAGCCTTGGCAGGTGCCCGAGAATGCAATCTCATATATGCTTTTCAATGTCAAAAACTGAAAAGTTAGCAGTAGAAGTAATTTCAGACAACATCATGATTTATCATAAGTCTTAATTTGTATAGCACTCATTTAACCTTTTTATGTTGAAGGAATGACAGATTCATACTCAAATAATAATGAAATTCCTTAATGTCAGGATGCACAGAGCAATGACATTCTGCTTCTATTCTCATAAAGATGCTCAGTGACAGCTAAGATGGTGGATAAGTGAAACTAATTGGTATTTCTTTGCAGCAGCATATGTTCTACATGATAACTATGTGTGCAGGGCATTTTGGTACTTTCTTGCATCAGACACACATGTGGTATGTGCAACTGAACAACAAAATATGTTTGTAGCACCTAGATGTAATATTCTGGAAACTACATTACGGTCTTAGCTTTTGAGACACATTCGGAAGTAATGTAGAAAGTTATGCATTACAAATATTCATATTTTCTCATTCATTCATGGAAAAGCATAAATACAAAATAATTACTTTTATGAGATAAAGTCACAAATGCTATTGAAAATGTGTGATGACCCTGCAAGTCTCTCCCCTTTAAAGTGATATTTAAGTGACATCTTATTAGATATAGCCTTAATCCTGCTTTTCCTCTTCATATCTTCAAATAATAACCCTTTCTCCAGTGTACTCCCACAACATTGCCTAATCGCAATAAACATTTTTAATGGCTGCATACAATTATATTAAGTGGCTCCTCACCATGTACTTGGCCTTCTCCCCTGCCTGGAAATGTAGGTTATTCAGATATTGTTGTTATAGAGCCAACTATGTTTAATATCTCTATGCATTCTGATCTTCTCAATTTTTAATTCATTTTAATATAAACAGTTGTAAATTTCCAGAACACCCTCAGACATTCTTAATAGTTGGGTGTATGTTACCAAACTATAGTATTAATCCACACTCTACTCACCAATCTTAAAATTAACCTTTCTGAATACATTCCAGCCACACGCCTTTTTTCTGTTTGTTTTCTCTAGATGCATTTCACTGATGAGGGGCAAAGGCCTTGCTAATATGTTCTCTTGCTAATTCTATGAGTAAAAGAATTAACCATTCAAAAATTAGTAACACAGAGTAAATAATTACACTTATTGTTTTCAAGACTGACATTCTATAGTAAACTATGGCATATCATAAAAACAATAAAATCTTTTATATGCCTACATGCACTTGTGTGTAAATGTATATATATATATATATATATGTGCTCTGGTAATATGTACATAGATGTACACGGAGGTCAGAGGACCACATTGACTCTCATTCCTCAAGTATGCCCTACAATGTTTGCTGAGACAGGATATTTCTCTGACCTACATCCTACTGAGTCAGTCACATTGGCCAGTGAGATCTGGGATGGATCTGTCTCTAACTTTCAAGCACTGGGATTACAAATATGGTGCAACTTTTTGACATGAGTTCTGGATGGCTGGACTTAGGTTCTAATGCTTGTATGGCAAGGGTTTCATCTCCTGAATTATCACTACATCCCCAAATCAATGTCTATTCTCCACTCAATCTATTTATTTTGATTTTCATTTTATATATAGAAAATTAATATTTTTAGAAAGAAAATTCTAGCCAAAATAATTCATTGATATTTATTTGGGACATTTTGGTATTTAAAAAAATAAAAGATACTAAGAGCATCAGTGACCACAGTGGTTAATAGATTGTCACAAAACTATATAAGGTAAATTATGTCCTTCCTTGATATATACTTTCTCTTTTATCACATAATAATCTGACATTGAATAAATTCTATTTCCTGGCTGCCAGTTATTTTTTTTAAATCACTCTGGTCTTCTAATTTGACATCCATTTCACACTATTTAAATTAGAGTAAGCTAGAGCTTTCTTATTGCAGTTTCCGCCACAAATTAGAATTCTTTTTTGTAGTCTGCCCAGCTCACTTTGCCTGTTAAGCCTCAGAGTCTTTTGGAGAAAATTTAAAAATAAATTCTATTAGCTTACCAAGAAAATTGAATTAATTCATTAATTAATGGGACCTAAGATTCATCTAAAAGTGATTCCCTAAAATAAGTTAATAGCAAGCTATCATTTAATATCCTGAAGATTGCTTGAAAAAGTCACCTCTGTCTACGTAAGGGAAGCTGCCTTTTTTTTTTTTTTTTTTTTTTTTTGCAATGGGCAGTAGCTAAGACATAGATTCAACTGATCCCAGTGTAGGAATGAATGACTATGAAAAGCTCAGCCACAAAGAGGACATCTGTATCAAACCTCCAAGGAACATCTCGGAAGAGAGGGCAAAAATTATGTAGGAATCCAGAGTTTGGGAAGACTTCTGAAATACTGTCTTCTAGACATGACATGGCCACTGCACACATGTACTCACTATAGCTGCAGTTGCCAGCACAAGAAGTACATAAAATTAGTTCATCAGCATTTCATCATACATAAGGGAGGTTCTTCAGGTCCCACCCATCCTTGAAGGATGGTTGGAAGTAGTTGATGGGTACTGAGGGATTAATTTTCTTCAATGGTGCATCCCCTGGTAAGTTTCCAGTGGTGCAGTAAATAACCTCTATTCATGTTCATGTAGTTTATTATAATTAAATTCAATTGTCAAAAGAAATGACACATTTAAAAAAATATTCTCACTAGTATGGTTTGGGGGAAGTAGAGAAAGTGTAAAACCTGGGTGATAGGTTAGAGTGCTATGTAATGCTGTCTTCTGGACAGTCCATGGACATTTCACTCATCAACTCACAGAGTTAACTGCATAAGTCCTGCACGAGATCAAGCCAACCAAAACACCATTGTAGATGAGGGATATGTTCTCTAGGCCACATCCCTTAATGAACAGATACTAGAGAGTTAATGAGAAAGAAAAAATAATTCTTTATTGAGAATATGGCCAACAATAGACTTTCTGTTCTCTACTGGCTGACTGAACACCCATGCACATATAGACAAATCTAACAGAACTTCTTGGGTTATCAAAAAACACCCAACCAACCAACCAAACAAAAAAGACATTAAGGTGATGGGCTATATTAAGATAGATTATGGGGTAAGTTGGAGGGGGAAAATTAGAAGGTAAATTAGACTCATATTTCATTGTATATATCTATGACAATTTAAGAAATGATGAAAAATATTAAACGACAGCAAAGTATAAAAGGGATTATTGAGGAGAACAAGCTTTTGTTGGAGGAGAAAGGGGAATGAATGGATAATGGGGAGGCATTGAAAATGAC
Source organism: Lophiomys imhausi (assembly GCA_907164525.1). Classification (NCBI taxonomy): domain Eukaryota; kingdom Metazoa; phylum Chordata; class Mammalia; order Rodentia; family Muridae; genus Lophiomys; species Lophiomys imhausi. The sequence continues at coordinate 2,548,288 of CAJQZJ010000165.1, forward strand.
TCAAACCCAGTGTTACCTGTATAAAGTTGCCAAATTACAAATAAATAACTAAAATGCTTTCGTAAGCCATAGACTCTATTGTATGACTCTTCTGTGTCATGGCATGATTACTGATTATTACGTCTTACCAGTCAGTGCCTGAGAATATTCTGAAATACAGAAATTATAGATTATAGTAGTCATCCCATTGACTCATAATTAATATATGGAGCAAGTAGGACCCAAGATACCACACTGGATATTGACACATGCCCAAATCAATGAATAGAAAAAGGATCTGAGTACGTGAAAGAGTCACCAACTGTTATCTGTCCAGACATCAGAGTGCTGAATGTTTCCCAAACTATCCAAATACAGAAGATTGGACTGAAAGCTTACATAGGGAAGAGAAAGGCCTTCTTCTCATTTAACAGCATAAGCACTATCCTAACCAACAGTATCTGAGCTAGGTGGGAAAAGTTACTCTCCTAGTAGCATTCCATATCAATAATCACTACATAAATAATATTTTATCTCTGTGCAATATTCCACATCCATCTTAAGCAGTACTGTTCCTAGAATTATTATTTAATGATATTTATTTTTCCAGGAGAAGTATTATTAATATATTTTTTCTCATTCAGAGAAAACAAACCAATGATTTTAATAGTTTTCTGTTTGATTTGTTTAGCTATACCCTACTGATTTTATATACAGACTCTTTAATGAATTAATTCATGATGAAAATAAACTGTTAAGTAGCCAGGGTCATGATGAACACAGAAGGAATAAACATTTTTAAAGTATGGAATGACTTTTTTCTCTTTATTGAAAATATTCTTTTCTCATATAATATATCCTTCTCATATAATATATCCTGATTACAGTTTCCCTCCTTCTATTCCTGGTTCTTCCCTTCCTTCTCTCCCATCCAGATCTACTCCTTTTCTGTCTCTCATTAGAAAGAACAGGCTTCTAAGATATAACACCAAAGCATTAAAAAAACTATAATACGATAAAACAAAAACCATGACATCAAAGTTGGACAAGGCAAATCAACAGGAGGAAAAGAGCCCCAAGAGGCATTAGAATCAGAGATTCACTCGTTCACACACTAAGGAGTGCCACAAAAATGCTAAAATGAAAGCCATAGTATATACACAGAGAACTTGGTAAAGATGCATGTTGACCCGGTTCTTTCTGTTTCATCCTCTGTGAATTTGTATGAGCTTTGTTCAGATTATTTAGAGGCCTTGCTCTCCTAGTATCCTCCACCCTAGATATATCTCAACAGAAGAATGGATAAGGAAACTATGTTACATTTATACAATGGTGTGTTACTAAGCTGTTCAATAAAGTGACATCATAAAATATGCAGGCAAATGGATGGAACTAGAAAAAAATTCATCCTAAGTAAGGTAACACAGTCCCAGAAAGATATATATGATGTGTATTCAATTATTTGTGGGTATTAACACTCAAATAAATGATAAACAAGCTGCAATCCATAGTCCCAGAGAGGTGGGGACTAGAGGGGAAACATGAATCTCCCAGGCAGAAGGGAAATGGATATTATGAGTTTGACCAGGGACAGGGAGGAGGTGAAGGAAAAGGGGGAATCAGGTGGGAGGGAGAGAGAAGATGGGATTGACAAAGGGAATATGGGGAGAGACACTTAGAATTGAGAGGCATTTGAGGGATTGTGTGTGCAGTGGAAATTTCCTAAAATATATGGACCCAATCCTAATGAAGTCTCCAAATAATGAGGGGGATGGCATTCCAACAAATGAAGCTTTCAGTACTAGGACTGAGTTATATCCAATTGAGTTGCTGTCCAAAAGGGTCCCATGAAAATCTCCAAACAATCCAGGCTGTTGCTAAGATAATAGGTTGTTCATTGCAAAAGGACATCAAAGCCCTGTTGCTGAAGACAGCACCCACACAGCTCATTGAGCGTGGACCCGACTAACTGGTGCCTACATAGTGCCTTCACTCTCATCTTTTAATATATTTTTTATGGGAAGATACTCTGAAGATTACCAAGGGAGAACCAAAAGCATCAATCCAGTCACAAACTCCGTGTTTTAAAATGCTGCTCTACCTGCAAAACATGCTAGTGCAATGGTGGCACAAACTTGGGGGAGTAAGCAATAATGCCTGTCTGATTAGACTGAAGGCCCATTCCATGAGCTGGAACCCATACCTGACACCAGTTGCTTAACCAAGAATCAGAAACCATTTAACTCAGAGACCCAGGGTAAAACCAAATACTACCAGTTAAAAAAAATTAACAATAAAATGACTTCTAATAATATTCTGCTATAATCATAGCTCAGTGCCTTACTCAACCATCATCAGAGAAGCTTTCTTTTTCGGTAGATGGGGAAAATTATAGAGACCAACAGCCAAACATTAGAGAGAGAGAGACTTTGGAACACAGCTCTAAATGGGATGTTTCCATAAAATCCCTTCCCTCAGAGCTCAGGCAATCCTATGGAAGAGGATGTGAGAAAAGTAGGGAATAATTTAAAATGTAAATATATTAGTTAAAAAAACTACAGAATCAAGTTAAGCTATAAACTCACTTAAAAAAAGACCGATATGATTTCAGCAATTTGACTTTCTCCATGAATTACTACTGCATGCATTAAATTCTCAGGGGAAGATTTTATTTTAAGACAGCATTTTGTAAGTCTTTGTAAAAGAAAAAAAAGAAATTTCAAATAAAATTCTTATCATGGAGTTCAAACTGATGAAATGAGGACTGACAGCTTCATTATTTAATTAATGGAAGAAGGGGTATAAATGTTTCCTTGCCCTAATTGGTTTTTACAAGTTTCTCCAATATTGGCAATTATGCTAGGACTGAAAGGCAGGTTTATCGATACCCTTTGAGATGAAAGAACAACTAGGCAACTAACATAGTCAGCTTCCTGATTATTTGGCCTGACTCAGTGATATGATAAAAAGATACAGACAGAGTATTTAAGGACTGTGAGTAGTGTTAGCTCAGTATGGGCACAGCTGCCTCTTCCCCTTGTACTTGGAAGTCAGACAGAAGCAAGGAAACAGAGAACTGGAGAGCAGACTGGGCTACTCATCAAGGCCTTATGTCAAAATAAACAATAGTAATAATAATTATTATTATGCAGTAATTGTTACTGAAGATTCTTCAGTAGCCCAATAGCATAATGAACTCTTTCCATTTGACCTCTGAAAAAATTTAAACATGAGACATTTTAATAGTGTGTTCATTGATATTCGCTAAGTAAATGAAATCTACATATTTTACAATCTATGTGGCTGGTGAGTGTATAAAAGTGTCACTTTTCACTGGTGGTACTGCCTCCTAGACCCTCAATGTATGAGGAGGCTCTTGGCCCTCATATGATCTCTGAATTGGGGTGAGGGACTGTTATATAGGGGCACTCCACTCTAGAGAAATGGGATAGAAGGGTCTAGGGGGTAAAGAAAAAAATGAAATGTAAAGTTTCAGCCTTTTGCTACTAATTGTCATAAACTGTTTAGGATAATTAAGAAATGCAAACTAATAGTCATGCAAGCCTGTCATTGTGTTAGGTACTATGACAGTCTATTATAGTTATTTTCTAAGCTAATCAGAAATCAAGTTGCTAAGAGACAAGCAACATCTGCTTATGCTAATATAAGAAATAGATAGGGCCTCTTCAAAAACCTCAAGAGCTCTGCAGAATATGGTATTCAAAGATGTTTTCTTAACATTAGATATTTTTGCTATCGAGACATGTCAACTCCTGACAGCACCCCCTATTCTACTCCAAGTAGAAGATGAGCATCGAAAAATCTCCAGTGGGAGATGATTGAATTAGTGGCAAGCCTATCTCTTGGCAGGAAAAAACCCTTGCTCCAACTGTAGACAGAATGCTGTCCAAAAAAGGACAAAACCTGGAAAGCAGGTAAGTCGACAGCCTAGCTCTACCAAGACAGGGTAGGCAAGTCCTTCATAACCCCTGCTCTATAATCAATGTCTGTCAGAGAAACAGGGCCAAATGACTGAGATCGATGCTGTAATGTATGGAGAGAAAATGGGAACTGTCCAGGTAACCACTGACATGTCATTTCTTAGTTTTGGAAGCTGCAGGCCCTACACTTCCTATATAATCAGATATATTTATCCCTCTCAGGTCTCTGATGTGGTTGAAGAATAGATAGCTAGAGTCTCATAATTAAAATTTGAGTTGTTTAGGAATCAAGAGAGTCTTATGGATTTAAGAAGATGCTTTTAAAATTGTGTTGCAAGTTAGTATGAAAGCTGAGTTAGATATAGAACTTTAAACTCATGGAGGTAGTTAGATAGTAGAATGTTAAAGTCAGGTGCCAAATACATATGGACTGCACATTGGGAATGTATGCTAAACCATATAAGCCTCATAACTGTGGCCTAATTACCTCTGTTGTTTTGTATTGTATTTATTATTATAAGAGAAAGAGCCATTTGTTGGACTGAAAGGGGGAGCTGTTGGGGGGAAAATATACCTTAAACTTAAAAAAAAGGAAGGGGTTGGGTGGGTTGAGGTGGAAGAGGGTGGGAGGATGGGACTGGAGTGGAGATTAGGGAGGGATTGCGATTGATATGTTACTTGAAGAAATAAAAAATAAAGTAAAAAAAAACAGTAAAGGAAGAAAAAAAAGTGTATGTGTTAATTCCAGTTACCATTTGAATGTCTAGTTTTTCAAACAATGTGAGAGGCAGTGGTTTTTCAAGTAAATGTGTTTCTACAATTATGCCAGCTATATTGGATCTTGTGTGTTGGGTTTCCACTTTCCTTTAGTAAAGACCACTTACTTTGCTTCTGATACTAAAAAGATTCTGTCTCAAACAGATATTTTTATCTTTATAGTAGAAGGCAAGGGTGCATTTTACATCCACTTATTTATTGTCTGAAGTCAGATCTGACCTACCCCCAAACCACATATATATATATAATCACCCTCAGAAACTTCTACTTAACTTTATGTTGGTTTATTAAGGTTCTGAGGCAGAAGCTTAAAGATGTTTTTATTTAATGAATCCATGATGCTCATTCACTTTCAGCCCTGTCACAGCAATTACTTTAGTGTTTTTCTACCAGTAAAATGTGAAATCCAAAGTGGGGGGGAGGAAGCCTACTGATATCATTTAAACTCTAGCACACTGTAGTGTGTCAAGTTGTCTGCAGTACTGACCAGCTAGAACAAAGGAAATAGATAAGTAACTGTCAATGTAACTCATGTGTTTATTCACTAAATATAGGGTTGATTGATAACTGCTATTAACTAGTTTTTGATACTTACCTCTCCTTTGTCTAGTAATTTTAAAATGTGAGAAATGAATTTTATCACAAAATTAAAAACAGATAATTACTTCATCTGACTTTTAAAAGTCATTTATTTTATCAATATATGTAGGGAGCTAGATAAATTAAATTATATTTAGAAAATATATAGGGGTTTCTGATACTGTCTCTTAATTCGGGGCATGAAGATCATTATCAGCATGTGGACTAAAAACAGGAAACAAACAGGAGACTTAATAGACTGAAAAACAAGGTTGAAGTCAGGAAAAACAGGAAATACTCAGTGGACTGAAAAACAAGGTTGTCAGAAAAACAGGAAATACTCAATGGACTGAAAAACAAGGTTGTCAGAAAAACAGGAAAGACTTAATGGACTTAAAGAAACAAAGTATCTGGCCTGACATTGTTTTCAGCTGCTAAGTGGGCGGAGCCCAAATTAAGCTGAATCAGAGTTCCTCCTATTTAAGGACAGTGCATGGAGCCCAAAAGGAGAAGAGGCCCCTGATGCTAGAGAGCTCCGAGAGTCCTGCTGAAAAAAGTGCTGGCCGTCATTTGATGGCCAGATTTCCCTGAGACAGAAAGAAGATGGTGAGCAAAGAAAGCCTGAGCAAGACACCAAAAGGTCAAGGACTAAACCCTGTGGCTCAGCTTTTGCCTAGAGGGGTTTGATCTGTCCAAACAGTGGACTAAAGGAAACTATGCCTGGCTTTAAGGACTCTGAGGTAGAGGGACAGAGTTGCTGATGCGAAGGGGCTAAAATCTCCCAGAGAGAAGAATGCATCAAGCCTTATTTAAGGTGAGACTGCAATAACCAACTTACCCTGATGAACCTTCATCTGAGAGATCCAGAAAAAGGACTGCTAAGTGCGTTAAAGAATCTACAACAAAGACTGTGTTCCTGATGACTGAGGACCTGCCCCAGAGACTGTATCATTCTAAAAAGTTAGAAAAATAATTATCAATAGGTTTAGTGGATAGGTTAAAGGGGTTGTAGGAATTTATAGGATTAATAATTAAGAAATTGTTGGTGTTTGTTATAAGTGAATATGATAATAAATAAATAAGTGTTAAATAATAATTAAAAAGTTCGGTTACAAATATATGGTCCAATGTGGCTTGCATATTTGTGGATAAATGTTTACTTGATTAGAATTCTCATACACTCCCCATTTCTATAGGTAATAATTTCATCAAGGATTTAAAACCCTCTCTTCCCAGGCATAGTGGCTCATGCCTTTAATCCCAGCACTCAGGAGGCAAAGACAGGTGGATCTCTGTGAGTTCGAAGTTAGCCTGGTAAACAAAGTGAGTCCAGGACAGCTAGGGTTGTTACATGGAGAAACCCTGTCTCAAAATACCAATAAATAAATAAATACATTGATGAATTAATTAATTAATAAGAAAGAAGGAAAGAAAAGAAATCCCTTTCTTTAGGATTTACACTTAGGATTATATTTACCAGACATATTTAGTCATGTGCTTTTAAAGACAACTAAAGAGTTGTCATTTATTGACAACTCTTCTAATTTATAATTTTCAGGTTGAGATAAAAAAATACCAACATATGATGTTCCACTCCTCCTGCCACTCTGTAGAAATCTTGAGAAGTCATCTTCTAGTGATTCTCAACCTTCCTAATGCTGTGACCCTTTAATACAGTTTTTCACGTTGTGGTGACCCCCAACTGTAAAATAACTTTGTTGTTACTTCATGACTGCAATTTTGCAATTTTAATGAATTGTAATGTAAATATCTGATATGCAGGATATCTGACATAGCCCCTGTGGAGTCACAGCCCACAGGTTGAGAAGCACTGTTCTAGGCCTAGGGATGCAGGCCCATCCCAGCAACAGAGGGAAGCAGCCTCTCTTGTCTGTCATGTAAACAAGAAGGGAATCTCTGCTGTTTTTCCTATGAGGTTTGAGAGCTCTCCATTGCTGTCCCATCTTTATTCACATCTTATTAGTACATGGTCTTATACCTGCAGTCACCAGAAATAATGAACTTTATCTAAAAAATATCCATCTATTATTCCCTGTGAATTTATTTTTTAAATTAGTTAAAATAAAATAATTTCTTGAATTATACCACTTAATTAATATTATGGATAATATTAAGTGACTCATGTTTAATTAAATATTTTCTTCAAAAATTTATTTATATTGTGTAAGTGGAGATATGTGTGTGCCACAGGGTACATGTGGAGGCCAGGAGACCACTTGTTAGTTCTCTGCTTCCACAATATGGGCTCCAGGGATTTCATAAGGTTTGGTAGAAAGTTCCTTTACTCCTGCCCCTAAAGGCATTGCAGATGTGACTGCTATGTCACATGTGCATCAGTAGGTGACAGAAAGGAGAGAGGCTATATCTATATTCAGTGTTCTGACCTATGAACATCTGAATGAATAGTAGCCTAACATTCCTGGGGAGGGAAGCAAGCTGGATACCAATACCACTTTGGCACCATGGGGTAACCTGAGATGACTACAAGACTAGTACTAGGCAAGCACAGGATGGGCTTCCAGGACAGGAAACACACCAGAAACTAGAAGAACTCTGCCTGTCCCTGGATGTGGGGGTTGTGGGTAAGCCAGCCCTGAGGGAGTGAGTGTGAGAGAGCCAGCCCTGCCTCTGGTCTGCTATGTGGAGGGGTTGGCTAGGGAGAGATTCCCTCCCTCCCTTTTTCCCTCATGACCATTGGCCAACAGGAGATCTGACCCAGACGGGGTCACAAGAGCAGGAGAGCTGTCCTGTCCCTCACATGCTGCAGCACTTGGGAGAGTAGGCCTTGCACCTTGCCAGGAATGCACACTACAGCTGGTCCTGGATATGGGGCTCGTGGGTGAGCCAGCCCTGAGGGATTGTGGGATATGTCTGCTATGTGGTGGTATTGGCTAGGGAGAGATGCCCTCCCAGCCCTTTTGCCCTCACCACCATTGGTGGACATGAAGTCTACCCCAAATGAGGTAACAAGAGCAGGAGAGCTGTCCCTGCTCCTCACATGCTGCAGCACTCAGAAGAGTAGGCCCTGCACCTTTCCATAGCAGAACTGGCCAAGCAAGTGGGGATTGCATGTCAGAACCAGGGCTTTGAGTTAGCCCACCCCAATATCTACCCCATGAATAAACTGCTGGAGAGCAAGAAGAGGTCAGTTCCACAACCCAGGACTGCAGGATCTCCATGACACAGGACAGTTATGGAATATCTGAGAGGAGTTCCAGTGAGGTTCCAGTACTGACGGAGTAGTGGAAACCAGGGGCCTCATACCAGACCAAGGAGTCATTATAATGATGTGTGGACAAAGGGGACTATTGTGGGACATACTGAGATACATTGCAGCTTCCACAATGACTGTTATTTTTTTTATGTTGGGACAGATTGCAAAGGTAGAGGATGGATCTGGAGGGATGTGAGAGATGGAAGGGAACAGGGTGCATGATGTGAAATTCACAAAATAATTTTTTCAATATTAATAAAAAAAAAAGTTCCTTTACATGCTGAGCTATCTCACTGGTCCTTATGTTCACAGTTGCTTAGTTTTGCTTAGTTTTATTATTTGTTTGTTTCACTTTCTTTAGAGATCACAACATTTTCCATGTTGTATACTTCATTTACTTTTGAAGTTTTACAATATGTTAATGTTAATAAACTCTACCAGATATAATGACAAAAACGCTTAGTCCCATCAAATGGGGTTAGGAAAATCTTGCTTTATCCTTCCCAAGGTAATATTCACTAACAAAATTTTCTTCTACAACGGTGATATATAAAATCATATATATATAAAATCTATGTGTATTATAAATATTAATTATATATAAGTATATGTACATATATGAGACACACAGTGGATAACAAACATGAAAATCCTTTGTATGATGTATTTCAGAAATAAGTTTTGTTTCATACTCACATGACACATTAGGTAAAATGTAAATGAAGAAAGTTTTACTTACTGTCTAATGAAACCTAGAATCCATCAAACATGAATGGAATTAACAGGCTACAGAAATACAGAAAGCTCACCTGCCCTCTTCTACTTCTAGAGATGCATTGGGAAAGCAAGCCCCTTTCTCTTTCTTCCATTTTTTTTTCAACTACTCAAGGCAATGAATTTAGCTGATGCTCTGAAGAGGTTTGACACTGAAACTAGTGTGTTATCAGACAATATGTTTTAATCAAATTCCAAATTATTCAAACACAGACAAGAATGGAACCTCATTCCATTTCCTGAAACGCTTTTTCTCTCTTCAGATATTTTTCTCTTGTAGGCCATGAGTTTATTTCCATTATGCTTTTGTGGAATACATTCTCCATTAACATATTTGGAGAGTTCTGCTATATTATGGAATCCACCCAAGCTGTTACAACTATGCTTTAAATTAATAGAATTTTTCTGACTTTCCTAATTTGCCTCTACATACATACACACACACACACACACACACACACACACACACACACACACCAACCAAATAGATAAATACATAGAACACAGAAAACATTATCCAAACTAAGAAAGTGTCGAGCAATTAAAATGTATGCTGTGATTGGTCTTGACTAAGTTGCTTTGGACTTTTGAGGAGATTTAATAAATAAAAAAATTCTCCAATAGTTAAATCTTTGAGCTATGAAATGGCTCATTAAGGTGAACAGAAAATACTTTGTAATGATTTAAAGACTGAATACCACAAATATCATCATTTGCCTTTATTGTTTATGAAATGCATGATTTAGCCTTCTGAGGGTCCCAGTTTCACACTTCAATAGTAATGCTAAATCCATGAAGATGTCTGTTGTATTCTAAAGGAATTTTTTCTTGCCTGCTGTGAGAACTGGGAAGAGACCGATAGGAAAAAATTTCACCTGCATACTTGAACTATTTCCTAGTATTTTATTCAATCTATGGAATTCTATGGGGCCTGACATGGCAGCTCCGCTAGGATAAACTGTTCCACTAACAGGTGACAAAGTCCATGACTGAGACCACCCCCTACTTGCTAAGGGATCTGTATGAGAACCAAGTGGCCTATCCTCTGTACTTCTGTAGGGGCATCCAGGTCAAGTCTAAGTTTTTTCCTTCTTATTTTGATGTTTCAGTCCCTGTAACCCTCTAGGGGCCTAGGTGGGTTGGTTCTGTTGATCTTCATATGTTGTTTTTATCCTCTCCAGGTCTCTCTATTCCTCCTCTCTCTCTCTTATATAGGATTCCCAGAGATCCACCTGTTTGACTGTGTGTTTCAGCATCTATTTTGATCTGCTGCTGGATGAAGTTTTTCTTAGGACAGTTATGTTATGCTAGGTTCCTATTCCATTGGGTCTGTGGGTTGTAGGATAGTTATCCTGTACTATATGGCTAAAATCCAGTTAAAAGTGAATACACGCCATGTGTATCTTTCTGTGTCTGGGTTATATCACTCAGAATGAGCTTTTTTGTTCCAACCATATGGTTGCAAATTGCGCCATTTCCTTGTTTCTGATGCCTGAATACTATTCCATTGTGCAAATGTACCACAGGTTTTTGTTTTGTTTTGTTTATCCATTTGTCAGTTGAGGGACATGTGGATTGTTTCCAGTTTCTAAGCATTACAAATAAAGCTGCTATGAACATTGTTGAGGAGATACCCTTGTGGTTTGGTGAAGAATATTCTGGATATATGCCCAGGAGTGGTATGGCTCTATCACATAAAAAAAAAAAATCTACCATCACTTCTGTAATGTTACTTCCATTTGTGGCTTCTCCATCTGTAACAGATTTTTCAATAGAAAGGCCTATGATTCTTCACTTCTCCTGTGGCCACCTTAGTGGTGAGAAGCATCCTTCACTCAGAACTAATGAATATCCCTGCACTGTTCGTGACTATATAGAGAAGAACAGGTGTGCGTTTGTGATGTATGTGAACTTCAACCCCAGTGACCTGAGCTGTAGTGCTGACCCTTTGTCCTATGTGACCGCTTGCAGCGGAGTGCAGAATTCATAAGACTTACAAAGTAATCCAGGATAAATAAAAGCACACAGACACACATCCACACACACACACACGGGCATACACACATGCATATACACATACACATGCATACACACGAATACACACACATACACACACATGCATACACACACATACACTCACAGGCATACACACACACATTAAGACACATGCATACGCACATGCATACACACATGCACACACATGCTAACACACACACACACACACACACACACACACACACACACACACATACAGGTTCACACAGATAAAGGATCTAAGAGCCTCTGCATGTGCCCACACCATCTCAGAGATGCAATCTTATTTTCCTGTCTTGCCCTCTCACATTCTAATCCAGCTAAGCTATCGCAGGGCTTGGAAACCTAAGTAAATTCCTTTTGATGGAGGAGAGGTCTGTAGTTTAAGAACACTTATAAGCCTATTTTCAGAAGTTCTTATTTTCTCTTCCATATATTTTTCCCAAAGTGAATGGCATCAAGGCCATCCACTCCATTAGGAAAAACACCTCACCCTTTCATTTTGTGTGCTTGCTTTCTGACCCTGAAAAATCAGTCAAAACCTCTGGAAAAAATAGAGTCCATGAAGTTTGGAGTGAGTCAGAGTAGGGAGTAGTAGAGGGTACTAATTGGTAGTTTATGGATTTGATCAATAAACATTGTGTAAGTGTGAGAGATATTCAAAGAAAAATATTAAAAATAAATACAATAAAATTGGTACTCAGAAATGGTTAAATTTTCCCAATGCCTGGATTATTTGCTAGTCGGTAGCTATTGTTTTATTCAAGTTTTCTGTGTCATGTGTTATTTAAAATATTGAAATTTTAATTAAAAATTGAATCATTTACACTTAGGGAAAATGATGAAGAGTTAACAGTTAAAAGAGACATACTTTATTTTCAACCATGTTATACTTACTACTGTTTTCTTTTTGAACCACTGAGCTATCTGTTTTACTGCTTTCAACTATGAGATAGATAATATGTTCATATTTAATGAGGGACAGAACACTCTGAACTAGAAAGTAATTTTTGAATAGTACACACACGATACACTTTAAAGGGTGTTTTTAAGACATGGTATAATTTCAAAGTATGTCTTCCAATCATTTGTTCCAAAGGTTTGCATATGTGTGGTAAAATGATAATCCAGCAAATTGACATTTCCATCACCTCCCATACTTTGATTGGGGTACAGACACTTAAATATCTTTTTTTTAATACAAATCCTGCATAATTGAAGATAATTCCTATCTGTTGACCTACATCTTCCTGTTCTATCCTAGTAACAAGTAGTCTACATTCTTCTTAGGTTTCTGAGTTCATTTTAAGATTCTATGTGTAGGTGAGATCACAGATCATTTTTCTTTACATAATTGGCTTATATGATTTAGCTTAATGCCCTCTAGGTGCAGATATACCAGTGTGAATGGATGTATTTTTAAGATGTAGTGTAGTATTAATAATGTGTCCTCACCCATCAGCATTGAAGGACTCTTGCTATGTTTTCATGTCTTATTCATTATGAATAATTCTGCAGTCAACACAGAAGCACAGAACTTTCTGTGAGTTATTGATTTCACTTTCTTTTCATATGCATCCAGAAAGGTAATTTCTGAGTCATGTGAGGAATCTGGTTTTAAGTTTCAAGTAGCCTCCATACAGAGTCCCTAATGACTGTACCTTTATGTATTCCCATCAACAGTTCCCAACATTCTTGTTATCCTGTATCTCATATCTCTTTGATACCCTCCTTGCTCACAGGTATGAAGTGACATTTCATTGTAATTCTCATTTGCATATCCCTAGTGATTCAGCTATTTTACTTGCCAGTTTTCCATCATTGTGACAAAATATTAATGTCTGTGATAATCAAGTCAAAAAGAGAATTGCTTTACTCTGGAATAGAGTTGAACAGGTTTCAGTTTCTTGCTCTTTGGCTCCTTTTGTTTGGATCTTGTGGTTGGATGGACTTAATGATGGAAGAGTGTGTCAGAAAAAGAAAGAAAAAAAGAAAAAGAAATAAGGAAGGAAGGAAAGAAAGAAAGAAAGAAAGAAAGAAAGAAAGAAAGAAAGAAAGAAAGAAAGAAAGAGACCTTCCAGTCTCACTGAGGCTGGAAGTTGAAAGGAGTGAGAGAGGAAAGGGCTGTGTCCTCTTATTTAAGGTCATATCCCAACTACCTTCAACTGGGCCTCTCTTGCACATAGCTCCATCATCACTCAAGGAGGCTGATTTCCAAGCTTTTAGTACAAGGACCTTTGTGGTACATTGAAGATATAAGCCATTACAGACTATGAGACCTCCCATCTCTTCTCCTCTTTCTTCCTCCCCCCCTTACTCTGTCTCCCATCTTTCTCTCCCCTTTTCCCTCTCACCTCTCTCTCCTCCTTTCCCCTTCCCCTTTTGCTTTTTCTCCTCTATCTATCCACTGCCTTCAGCCTTTCCTCTTTCTCTTCCTTCTGCCTCTCTCCTCTGTACTGGGAAATGAACCAAGGACATGGTACATGCTTGGAAATTACCTTAAAATGGAGACACATGGCCACGTTATACTACAGTTTCTTAAAGATTCTTGTTTTTATTTGCATAGTTTAACTAGGTTAATTTTTACATAAAAGGGCACCATAAGGGAAATGTTAGCTGTTCATAAAAAGTACTTCAAAATTTCTTTTTATAGTAATTCTGAATTTTGCTGCAGCTCACAGAGAAATATGTCTAATAAGATAAAATGTGCAGGCTCAAGTGATCAGTTTCTACAACATAATATAAGAACTTTCATTAAAAGTGGATTCTTTTACATTTGTAAGCTGTTTTTTCATAATTACTGCATGCAACTTAGTCATTCAGTTACAAACTGGTTCTTAAAAGGCGCTAAATCACAACCTCTACTCTATAACAAATATTGTCATGGTGATTAGTTGAGAGGGGGAAGAATGCAGAGATTAGGTATATGTGTATGTGTGTGCATATGTGTGTGTGTATGTGTGTGTGTGTGTGTGTGTGTGTGTGTGTGTGTGTGTGTGTGTGTATGAAGAAATTGTGACCTATGGATGCAAGATTTAAAGACAGATGATATTTGAGTGTAATACCAGGACATTATTTGAGAGCAGCTACTTGTAAGTGAGGCAAATCATATATTAAGAAGTTTTGAGAATAGAATTTCTTCTATCTCTCATTTTAAAGACAACTGTAAGAATGTTCTGATTATTCTAAGTGGATTAAATGCCATGGAAAATACTTAGAAACATCATCATGAGTTGGAAGAAAGTCTTGAGACCAACATGATGAGTGTAATTCTTTTTTGACCAATGGAACCTGAAGCTCAAAGACACTGAACAATATTATGGAAAGCATGCAACTGGTAAAACTTGGGTGAGAGCCCACCAAACAAAACACACACACACACACACACACACACACACACACACACACACACATATATATACTTAAAGACTTACTATAAATCTGCACATCACACGTGTACTATTTTCCCCAGATGATTGGCAGCAGAAAATTTTGACTACTAAGATAGCACAGACTTCTCCTGACTCAACAAATGATTCACAGAAAAACAAAAAGAAAAAAAGTGAAATCAAAGTATGTATCCTCATCTGTGTTCACAGCAGCTTTATTTGTAATAGCTAGAAACTGGAAACAATCTAGCTGTCCCTTAACTGATGAATGGATAAAAAAAAATTGAGGTACATTTACACAATGGAATACTACTCAGTTAATCAGAAACAAGGAAATCATGCAATTCGCAGCCAAATGGATGGAACTAGAAAAACTCATCTTGAGTGAGCTAATCCAGACTCAGAAAGATGCACATGGCATTTACTCACTATAAATGGATTTTAGCCATGTAGTACAGGATAACTATCCTACAACCAATACACCAAAAGGATCAAAAACATAGAGTTTGTTACCTATTAATGGGACAATTTGTCTTAGGGGTGCTACCATGTAAGCCCCCAGTGCAAGAGGAAGCTCTTATCCCTCATATGACTGTTGAATTGAGAGGGGCTAATATATAGGGACACTCCACATTGGAGGAGTGGGATGGGTGGGAGAGGGAGAAGAGAGTGGGAGGGTGGAACTGGGAGGGGTGGAAGGAAGGCACTGTGATGGAATGCAATATGAAGTAATAAATAAACAACAACAAAATATGTAGATTTGACCATTACAATACAATTTTAGATCAATGATATCAAACTTGCAACTTAAGTAAAAATGGAGGTTCTACAAGATAAGTCTGGAATATTTTTTCCTCCTAAAATTACTCTAAAGTGTTATCTCTTCTCTTTTATTCTTAGTTATTTTTTTAAATTTATTTGTATTTCTTCAAGTTACATCTCAATCACAATTCCCTCCCTACTCCCCCCTCCAGTCCCACCCTCCCTCCCTCTTCCCCCTCAACCCCCCATCTTCTACCCTTTTTTTAAATTTTAAGGTATATCTTTTCCCCCCAACATCTCACCTTTTCAGTCCAACAAATGGTTATTTCTCTTATAACAAGAAATACAATACAAAACAACAGAAATAAATAGCCCACAATTATGAGAGTTATATGGCTTAGCATACATTCCCAATGTCCAGTCCATATGTATTTGGCACCTGACTTTAACATTCTACTATCTAACCATCTCCATGAGTTTAAAATTCTATATCTAACTCCGCTTTCATACTAACTTGCATCATAATTTTAAAAACATCTTCTTAGATCCAGAACACCCTCTTGATTCCTAAACAACTCAAAATTTAACTATGAGACTCTAGCTATCTATTCTTCAACCACCTCAGAGACCTGAGAGGGATAAATATATCTGATTATATAGGAAGTTCAGGGCCCACAGCTTTCAAAACTAAGAAATGACATACCAGTGGCTGCCTGGACAGTTCCCGTTTTCTCTCCATACATTAAAGAATCAATCTTCAGCCATTTGGCCCCGTTTCTCTGACAGACATTCATTGTAGAGCAGTAATTATGAAGGACTTACCTACCCTGTCTTGGCAGAGCTAGGCTGTCGACTTACCTGCTTCCAAGTTTTGTCCTTTTGGACAGCATTCTGTCTACAGTTGAAGCAAGGGGTTTTTCTTGCCAAGAGATAGGCTTGCCACTAATTCAACCATCTCTCACAGGAGATTCTTTGATGCTCATCTTCTACTCGGAGTAGAATAGGGGGTGCTGTCAGGAGCTGACATGTCTTGATATAAAAAAAATCTAAAGTTCAGAAAACATCTTTGAATGCCATATTCTGCAGATCTCATGAGGTTTTTGAAGATGCCCTCTCTATCTCTTATATTTAGATAAGCAACTGTTGCTTGTCTCTTAGCAACTTGATTTCTGATTAGCTTAGAAAATAACTGTGATAGACTGTCATAGTACCTAACAAAATGACACACTTGCATGACTATTAGTTTGCATTTCTTAATTATCCTAAACAGTTTATGACAGTTGGTAGCAAATGCTGAAACTTCACATTTCATTTTTAAGCATTACTAGGTACAATACCTTTAAAAATCGTTACCCTTAATTTTGTATCAATATACAAAGATCAATACTGATGTAGCCCAATACAATCTTAATTTTGCATTAATATACAATGATCAATACCAATTTAGCCAAATATAATATTAATTTTATATCAATATACAAAGGTATAAGGGCATATTCAATAATCTGTCCTTTTTTCTTGATCTTTCCTATACTATGTCTATGTCCCATTTTTTTCATGTCTCTTCACTCCTACATAGGAGAGTAAGAAGGATAAAGAAAAGAAAAAGAGAGAAGTCCCTGGGTCAAACGTCCAAAACCCATTTAACAAGACCATTTAACAGCTTACAGTCTCTTCCCCTAAATAACAAGATTTTCTATTATCCATCAAATGACCAAAGTGGGGGAAAACATCCTCCCCACCTTCTGGGGATGGGACATTGCTCTCTTAAAATGACTTCCTGCTG
Source organism: Lophiomys imhausi (assembly GCA_907164525.1). Classification (NCBI taxonomy): domain Eukaryota; kingdom Metazoa; phylum Chordata; class Mammalia; order Rodentia; family Muridae; genus Lophiomys; species Lophiomys imhausi. The sequence goes on from CAJQZJ010000165.1 coordinate 2,565,544, forward strand.
ATTTGGAACATAGTAAACCTGCTTGGGGCCCAAATAAGAATGGAAAATTGGTTAAAAATGTTAACAGAATCATTTGGTGTTCAGTCCTTTTGTGCTCAGCTATTTAGATGTCCTAAGAAGTTCGTAGACAGAAGCTGATCTTCAGAGCTTTACTGAAGTTCTGGCTGGAACAGTCTGTGGAGCTGAACAATCTTAGCGATTTTGAGTTGCTGTGGTTGTAGACTTTTGAGGAAACAGCTATTGAGGAAGTCTATAAGGCTGGATTGTCTGAGCTACTTATCTTCTTTGGTGTCTGATCTGTTTTCTTCTGAGGTTTCCATTGTCCAGTTGTCCCTGGATTCCCTGAATGGATGCTTTAAATCTCCTGGAAAGATAAGAACCAAGCCCTGTCCTAATCCTAACTCTGGGACACTACCTTTTTTGGGGGGCGGGGGGGAGGAGTCAGGTAATATTTTTCCTGGAGCAAATTCATCTCATTTTTCCTTTATTTGATATGAAATACTTAATTTTGCCTTTCTCTGAACAATCCTATGTTTTTTGACACTGAGGTGGATTTCTATAATTTAACTATTGTTAATAGTACTGCAGTGGATGCTGATGCAAAAATACATGTTTGGTATTTTGACTTGGAGCCTTTTGAGTAAATACCAAGAGGTGATCTAGCTTGGTCACATGGCAGTGAAAGATTTAGATTTTTGAGGAATCTGTGTACTGATTTTTAGAGTGGTTCTTTAAGTAGCCCATTATGAAAAAATTTATCTCATATATATATATATATATATATATATATATATATATATATATATATAGCTATTCACTATTCCAAATTTAAAAATTGATGTTCCATAATTTTTACTCCTGTCTGGTTTACAGTGCCCCATTATCTTTCAAACAAATGAATTCTTAAGCTCGATGTTAACTATCCATTATGAAAAGTGTTGATTTCAAAGTGTGACTCCATATTCAAAACTATATCCTACTAAAACTATTGTTACATCTATGCCAGCTGTTTATCAAGTGGCAAAATTAAATGTGAAAAACATTTTGAAAATGAAGAATAAGTTCATTAATTATAAAGTGGAAACTAAGATGCTTAACTCATAAAACATTTGCTGTGTAGATTTGCTGAGAAATCTAAACTTGATATTTACAGCCCACAATTAATTCTATAATACTGATTTATATATATGCCTTTTACTCATTCATTAATTCATTTTTTTAAAGCTGAGGTTAGACATTCAGGCTAGCCTGTCTGTAAGCTAACTTCTGATCCTCTTGCCTTCACCTTTCTAGTGCCGAAATACAAGTAATTTGCCATCACACCTGGACCTCTGTTTTTATATATTGGTCTGAACCTTGATTTGCTGAAGCCATTTTTTTATACTGTTTGTAGTGAATTACTTTTTCTTCACACAAGTTGTTCTCATGTTTCTTCTTTCAATTCAATCGACATCCTTTGCAAAAAATTTTTTCCTTGCCTAATTGCTTTAATAGAACCTTTAGTTAGCACTGAGCAAGTGAGTGATATAAGCAGATATCCATCTTTCATTTGTGATTGGAGGCTGAAATATTTGGTATCTTCCTACTGGTTGCAATTCTCCTCATCATTTCAATATAACTTTACCTTCTCATACTGATGTGACCTATCAGAAAAGTAAATATCATTTCTACTTCTCATTTGTGCAGCTGTATAATATAAAAGGCACAAAAATTTCTCAGTATTTTTCTATGTTTAATGTATACTTTTATTCTTGCTTTATAGGTTGAACTTGTTCTTGCAAAATATGTTTGGTTTTTATTTAAGGGTAATTCTAGCTACATATAATAAATTCAAAAGTTTTATTATCTTCTAATTTTTGGAAATAAAGAAATGTTAATAAATTATTTTTTTCAATATTTAGCACAATACACCAAACTTACCATCTGATCACGTATTTTCCTTAGAGGAAGACTTGTTTGTCATTGATAAATGACTCTAGTTTTTAAAATTCTGCCTAATTTTTTCTTCCTTTTTGAGTAAGCTTCAGTAGTTCTTGTCCTTGTAGGATTTTTTAAAATCTAAATTATGTAATTTTTGGAATATATCTTTTCATAATACCATATTAGGATCTATTTCTGTGATGTTGGTAGTAGTGCCTTTTCTTGAATTCAAAATTTTAGAAGTTTTAAGTAGAATTTTGAGAATTTTTTTCCAGCATGTTTACATTCAAAGTAATTTATACCTCCAAAGCTTATTCTTGCCTCCCTTTACTTACTTGATGTATATTTCCTCTTCTTTATTTTACACATTAATGTAGAAGGTGAGATTATTGACTTGAGATACATATTCATCTTTAAAATATTTTTACTTCAAATAAACTTCAATTATCATTGCTTTTTCTAAAATCTGTTTTTGTGTTTACATTTTAATGAGTTACTAATTTCCTTTTTTTTTTTCCTCCTTCACTGAGAAGCAACTGGTTTTCTTTATGATAACAAGATTTCTAAAGCTCCTGGTGTGGCCAAGTGTAAATCTTCTACAAGAGGCTCTCCCAATTGGAAGACTTTCATCTATCACCAAAGCAGACCAGTACCATGCTTCAGAGCCAATTTTCATTAGCACCAAAAAGGAGAAATAAATTGTAAATGTCTGGACTTTCAGAACTCTCTATTAGAAGGTAGTCTCTAGCAATAAAGACGGATTGAAAATGATATCTGCTTAAAACCACTAAACAAATATGAATAAGGATGATTCCATTTTAAAAGGGCCAGTCACTGAGATTGAAGATGCTCTCCTACTGCTGACCTATGGCAGTCTGAAGTAGAATAGCTGAGGGATTATATATCAATCTGTTTAACCATGCCCACTGAGTTTTACGGTGTATCTTGGCAACACAGTCTGACAAGCTTTGCTTGGGAAGGCAGGGTCTTTTCCTGAAAGAGTGAGATAATACACAATTATTGTCCAAATAGCAGCTTTAGAATCTTAGCCTGTTGTCTAAACAAAAGATAGAAAAGGAGATATGGAAAGGTTAAGGTTTTTGAATTAGAACTCAGAAAAAAAAGGCAAGCTTGGCTTTAAGAATCTGTAAGCAATTGCCTGGAGGGAGGGAGGACTTCCAGGGATACATAAGTTCTTTATCTCAACAAGGAGATAATTATTGATCACATATCTTTACTATTTATTCAGGTGAATTTTATTTCCTGAAAGGTGATCTCCTGGCTAAGTGAGTCACAATCCTAGTTGACTTAATTTTTAAGGGAGAGTATAACAATGTCTTTATCAAGTTTCCAAGTTTGTACATAATCAATAGCTGAATTCCAACCCTTTCATACCAGTAGAAAACCATGAAAAATTTATCAGCCTCTCTTTTGGGTTGAAATGGAGAGATTCAGTAATCATTTTATGCCCTATAGTCCAAATCCTTTATTCTATCACCTGTGAAGGAGTTGGTGACAAACACTATCAATTAGTAATTGTCAAATATCTCAGAATGGAGCTCACAAATATGCTGGTTATTTGGCTGTTGGCCTAGCAGCAGGTGTCTGCCTTTGCCTCCAATGGCAATTTGTGTAGCAGGAATCTCCCTAGCGACCTTATTTTCTTTCAATTTAAGACAAAATAATCAGGCCACGACTATGAGTCAGATTCTGTCACTTCCCATCCTTTCACTAGGCTTCCCCTGCCTAGTTCCTTTTCAAGTTCCCGCAGACCTCCAGAAACTTAAAAGGGGAAGTCAATGGCCAACAGTGTCTTACTGTAAAATGTCTCTTATAAGATGTGACCAAACCAGGAAAGACGAGAGAAGTTGAAACTAGTATCTCTTACCTTTATGGGGTCTAATCTCCTCAGTGTTTATTATGTTCCTATATGGTACAGCATTTTCCTTTTTCCTCTGTTAGCATATGTTCAACTTTTACCTACTATTCCTCTAGAAGATCATTTCTGGAACTTGATGTCGGGTGTAGAGATCCAGCCACTGAAAATGTTTGTGTGTAACAACTGCCCTGCTATGAAGTTTTGTTCTCTTGTTAAAAGAGCACCCTGTGCTATATTGCTTTTTGCTTCTCATAAATAAAAGTGTTAATGAAAATATATGAATTTGCACAGAATATACATTTTAAAGCTAATTTATTTGCCCTGTGATCACAGACAATTCATATTTGATCAAAATGAATTCATTTTACTCTTCAATAATTTATCTAAAGAAATTCATTACATGAGACTTTGAAATACTATCTGCCACGAATAAAGCCCTGATCAGAAGATCAGATTTCCTCTGAAAATTTCTAATTGAGTTAGATGTTATTTAGTATTATGATCTCTCATCTTAAATCTCCTCCTATTTCTGAAAATCCAACTCCATCTCTCCAACTAGCTAGAATGAGTGATGTACAACCTTATAATCTAAACAGTAACCTCAGGGAGATTATAGACTACTGACATATTTATGTGAAGATTGCATGATGACCATTTCAAAGCCTTAAAAAGTCCAACAACTCATGAAAATGTAAAGTTGTTAAATAGCAGGTGGTTGTGGCATTAGACAGCACTGAGACCCACGTGTTTTGCTGAACTTAATCCTTCTGCAAAGGGGAAACAGTGGGATGCTGATTGCCTCTCAGCCTTGTATCACACATTCAAAAGAAAACTGTCTTTTTAACTATAATTTATAATGCATTATGCAATTTGCTGCTACAGTGAGCGTGCAGAAAGTATTTGTTTAATTTGAAATTTAGGGACTGCTGAGAGTGGCCCAATTACTGTGACAAAGCAAAAAAAAAAAAAAAAGTCTCTTACTTTTCCACTTTCCACATTCAATTTCAATTTCAAACAGAAACAATGTTTTTCTATGTCATTTACTGTTACTACATGTCACTTCCATTGTAAGTGAAGTTCTATTAATCACAGTTTTGATGTTCATTTATACAAACAAGTTCTTTATAAAGCTGGGCATGACCCTCCATATACACTATGCATAACACCAACTTCTTTACCTGTTTTTATTTGATTTGATATATATATATATATATATATATATAGTCTGATTGTATGTCTACACATATATATGCCTGCTGCTTGAAAAGCCTGGAAGATATACTGGAACTAGGGGTATAGACAGTTGTGAGCCACTATGTGGGTGCTGGGAATTGAACTTGGGTCCTCTAGGAAATATATCAGTGTTCTTAAACTCTGGACCATCTATTCAGCCTCAAATTTACTAAAAGAAAAAAAAACAGATAATGAGCAATTGCATAATATTAATCAGCCTTTTCTTCATACATACTTTTTCAGTAATTAATACATAAGAAGTGTATTTTAAAATGTTATATGCATTCGTGATTTCCAAAAAATAATCACTCTTACTGTAATTGATGAGGATAGGCTGTATGTTCTGTTCTGTGTATGTTTCTTTCTCTCTCTCTCTCCCCACAGGACTTTGAATCTTCATTGTCTACCCTCTACTGGCTAGCTTTTGCAGTGCTGAAAAGGAAAAAAAATTCATCAGTTTAAACCCAACTTTGAACCATGTGAACTAATACAGTGACCATCTTGGCAAAATTCTGTCCACAGATAGAATAGTTGCATGAATGTTATAGGAGTAATCAATCCCTTTCTGATGTGACTAAAGGTTCACTCTGTTATCAGAGCCAAAAACCTTTGGCTAGACAGGTCACAGATTCTAGGGAAGGCCCGACTACTATTACTCTGAGAAACACACACGGTATTAGACCATTCATTTTGAGTATTAACAACTCAATTGGTAATCTTTCAGTTACTTTAATTTGACTGAACTTTAACTAATGTGAACAAATTCTTAAAGGATGTTTCTTAGGATTTGTCTTAAATGTTTACATCAAATCAACTTATGAAGCCACAGAATTTGGGACATTAGTCATTAGTAATTTCATAAAAATAAAAAAAATACCAAAATATTATTTTGATACTTGTTAGTAACTTTAATGCTGGTCATCAAGGTCTGCCCAAAATCCATGCAAACATCAATATCTCAAGCCAATGGCAACAAATTAAACTAGACAATAATGGCTACTAATGCTCTCTAGATATTTCTTATGAAAAATTGCTTGGACCACACGGTTTCAGAAATTGTACAATGTGTCATAATAAGGAACTTTAGTTACCCTCCTAATTTATTAAATCAACTGCCTTTGCTTGAACTGCCTGTAGGTGATATAGTGATTTGTTTCAGGCAAATTTAATTACATTTCTGTTGTGTGTGATAAGGATATTAAGTCTTCCACCCTTTTTCTTCCTCCTTGCTTCCATTCTGTCTTCTGAGCATATCCTTGTCTACTTACATATTCATTATTTCATTATCCTCACTTAATCGTATATATCAGGAATTTTCTTAACTTCAAATTAAGCTTTTTTAAAGGATGTCTTAAGCATTTTACTTTGAAATATTTGGCTAATCGTTCATTGGTTTTCATTCCTATCTAGATAGTGAACTTCTCCTCAGTTCTGTTTTGCTTCCTATGTTTAATCAGTTTAAATTCCCTTGCTATTTCTTCTTTGAATCACCCTCCATTTCTTTCACAGGTAGAAGAGAACAAAACATGCATGTTATTGTATATAAAACTCCTGATATTTCTTTACATTGATATTATTGATATTTATTGAAATGTTTTTATTATGTGAATTTCACATCATGCACCCTGTTCCCTTTCATCTCTCACCTCCTGTCAGACCCACCCTCCACCCTTGCAATCTTTACTAGCATAAAAAATAAAATCTCATTGTGGAAGCTGCAGTGTGCCTCAGTGTGTCCCACAATATTCCCTTTTGTCCACACATTTTGCTTGCAAATGTCCATTAAAATGACTCTTTGGTCTAGTATGAGGCCTCGGGTTTCTGCTATTTGTCAATACTGGGACCTCACTGGAACTCCTCTCAAATATGCTGTAAGTATCCTGTGTCATGGAGATTCTGTAGTTTTGGGTTGTGGAACTGGCCTCTTCTTGCACTCCAGCAGTTAATCCATGGGGTAGATGTTAGGGAAGGCCAACTCAAAACCCTGGTTCTGGGTCTGCAATCCCCACTTACAGGGCCAGTTCTACTATGGAAAGATACAGGGCCTGCTCTTCCCAGTGCTGCAGCATATGAGGGGCAGGGACAACTCTCCTGCTCTTGTAACCCCATCTGGGACAGATCTCACCATATGGCTGAATCTCCACAAACTCCACATCCAATGCCAGGCAGAGTTCTACTGGTTTCTTGCTTGTGTCCTGTCCTGGGATCCCATCTGGTGCTTGCCTGGTACTGGTCTTGTAGTCATCACAGGCTACCCAATGGCGCCAACATTGTTTTGTTATCCAGCTTGCTTTTTTTCCAGGAATGTTAGGTTACTAGTCATTCAGATGTTCATAGGTCAGAACACTGAAAGAAGATACAGCCTCTTTCCTCTCTGCCATCTACTGATGCACATGTGACATAGCAGGCATATCTGCAGTGCCTCTAGGGGCAGGTGGAATAGATGCTCTTTTTAAAAAATATTTATTTATTACTTCAAATTACATCTCCACTGCAGTGGCAGTGTCCACTTTCTGCCCCTCCCAGTCCTCCCTCCAACTCTCTACCCCCTATCCCTTCCATCACACTCCTCTGGAGTGGAATGCTCCTACATAACAGTCCCCCACTCCATTTCAGGCAGTTATATGAGGGCCAAGAGCCTCCTCATACACTGAGGGCCTACAAAGCAACACTACTAGGGCAAAGTGTCCCATTGGTAGGAAAAAAGTCTATGTTCATGTTCCTTTTGGTGCATTCATTGTAGCATAGTTATTCTGTACTATATGGCTAAAATCTGACTATAAGAGAATAGATGAAATGTGCATCCTTTTGGGTCTGGGCTAGCTCACTAATATTCTTATAAGAATTCTGCAAACTAGAAGACAAGTTTGAACCAGAAAGTACTGTGAATGAATGTGAGGACTCTTTCAACTTTTATATTCTATGTAATTTCTCTTGATGAGCAATACCTCAAAATTTGAATTGTTATACTAAAATATTCCTGATTTTATCTCACTGACTTTCATACTTTGATTTTATTTATCAAAGTGAATAATCCTCTTTCTCTGAGAAATATGTATTCTCTTATATTTATATTTTGCTATAAATATCATATCATTTTTTCTAAGTGGGGGGATTATAAGTACACTGAAAACAGGGATATCAAAAACATTTTCACTAATAAGATTTAAGACAATGACATGATAAGTGGCAAAATGAAGTCGAAGCAGTTTGTGACTTTCACCAGGATAACTGCTTAGGACCTAATCTACTGATTGGCTAAAGCATTTTGTTTGCAGGTCAGTCTTAGACTTTTTAATATAAAGTGCAAGTCCAGAACACTAAGTTCACAGCCTGGCTTATATAATGTAAGGTTTGATGACACAAGTATTTTGTACTTTTAAAGAAAAAAAAAAAAACAGATGATTGCAAATAATATCTTCTCCTAATGAAAATCTTCCAAAATGAAGAATGAATAGTTTCCCAGTGTGTACAAAGTTACTTCTTGTATGAAGCTTGGTCTTGGTCCCCCAGAACCACAGTTTTTAAGGAACAGTTCAAGTTTCATAGTGTTTATGTTTTTATTATGATCATGAAAATCAAACGTCTGTCTCCAATTTACTTGTATATAAAAGAGTAGCCATTATACTATGAGAGAGTCAGAAGTAACAGATGAGCAAGATATTGGTACTCAGATATTACAAAATTACCACTTATTACTATAAATACCATTCTTTCACTACATTCAATAAGGAAATGGTTGTCTGGGCCTCTGTAGCAAATAGTTACTCTTTACATATAACTAGCTCACAGGGTAATGAAAGAAGGATATATCTCTGTCATTTTATGTACTTCAGAATTGTCTTCACTCAGTCTATACTTCTTAACTAAAAATGAAATGAGCAAAGATGGTAATAAAACAATTAAATACTCTGCCTGTAGTAATATACCTTTAAACCATGGACATCTGACTAAATTAGCCTCTAAAAATCTCACTAAGAATCATTGCACAGTATCAATAAGATTATCTCTAATATTCTTTTTAGCCAAAATATTCTATAGTAGTGAGGGAGTTGAATGATGTGTGAAGAAATAATCTCCACATTCAGCAACTATTGAGGAAACTTCAGAAGAGCTATGACCAATTTCATCAATTAAAATAGTACATCTCAAGTATTAATATAAGTCATCTGAAAGAACAATATACCTCAGAAGTAGTAGTTTTGACAGGCGAATAACAAAGTAATAAACACTCATTATTTTGTAAGGTTTTTCTTACTTCTCTTTGCTGTGTTTTACCATAGCTATTCTGTGTTCAAACAAACAGATCTCCTTAGTGCCCCTTTCTCTTTAGAGTGCACAATCCTACCCATATAGGCTCTCCACTCCAACACCTAAATGTAATGAGATTTTAGTCTCCCTAAAAAGATCTCAATCCATATAAAGTCACATTGAGAGTTAATATGGATTTGATTGTTTGGAGTAAAATTTATTCCATAATAGGGAAAAACTTGAAGTCATTGAAATTCCATCCATCCAGTTATCCACTTATCCATTTCATATCTGATAACACACACACACACACACACACACACACACACACACACACACACAAATTTCTACCCAATATTGGTTTCACATAATTCCCTTCCTTTGCAGACTAAAGAGCTTGGATTGTAAAGAAAAATTTGAACATACTCTTATCAGTTAGTTGGTCACAAGACTCTTCCTCCAGAGCAAGCTTGTTTCATGAAGAAAGAATTTGCACCAGAAGGCCAAGGAGGATGCCAAAATATAATAAGATCCTCATCTGGTATTTAACATTGGATATTATTTTTGGTCTTATTGCATGCCTCTTTAAAAGTTTGTTCTATAGGATAGTAGTTCTGATGAAGTTGATGGTCCTTTGGGTTTTTAGGCACCCTCCCTTCATGGCTTGTGGATAGCATCTTGTCTGTACTCACATGGGCTTTTCCTATGAAGGTGCCATCTTGGAGTATTCTATTATTATACGAATACCACCATTACTGGATTATATACACATTCTCATGTCATCATTTGTCTTTACATTACCTCTGTGATGGCTGTGGTTTTTTTATAATTTATTTTTTATTTCTTCAAGTTGCATCTCAATCACAATCCCCTCCCTACTCCCCCCTCCTGTCCCACTCTTCCACCCTCTTCCCCCTCAATCCCCCCATCCTCTACCCCTTTTTTTTAGTTTAAGGTATATCTTTTCTCCCCAACAGCTCCCCCTTTCAGTGCAACAAATGGTTCTTTCTCTCATAACAATAAATACAATACAAAACAATAGAAATAAATAGGCCACAATTATGAGAGTTATACAGCTTGACTTAGTATACATTCCCAATGTCCAGTCCATACGCATTTGGCACCTGACTTTAACATTCTACTATCTAACCATCTCCATGAGTTTAAAGTTCTATATCTAACTCAGCTTTCATACTAAATTGCATCATAATTTTAAAAACATCTTCTTAGATCCAGAACACCCTCTTGATTCCTAAACAACTCAAAATTTAACTATGAGACTCTAGCTATCTATTCTTCAACCACCTCAGAGACCTGAGAGGCATAAATATATCTGATTATATAGGAAGTACAGGGCCCGCATCTTCCAAAACTAAGAAATGACATACCAGTGGCTGCCTGGACAGTTCCCATTTTCTCTCCATACATTACAGCATCAATCTTCAGCCGTTTGGCCCTGTTTCTCTGAGATGGCTGTGTTTTTAAGTGTAATTCTATTGAAGAGGAGAGCTTCTATAACAGAATTTTACAGGAAAAGGTGTTCAGTCTTTACCATTGCCCATATTCTTCTGCCTTGTAGCCAGATTGGGATTCCCATGCATAGAGCTGAAAGTGACCCTATGCTTTTTTTTTTTTTTTTCTGCTGATGCCTTTTCACTGTGCCAGGGATTTGGAATCTCTGCAGAAGGCTAGCTTTAAGGTAATCAGACAGGTCAATTGAAGAGATTAGAAGGTTAATGTCTTGAATACTAGCATATTAGCTTCCCAGTGTTTCTTCTACTTTATTCTATCATCAACCTAGTCAAGGGATGGCACACATTCAAATTGAGATGAGAAGAAATAGACTTCATGAACTCTGAATAGAATCAGAGGCTTCTGTCAATAGAATGCAGCAGATTGGTTATTTCTCCTCTTGGAGGCCCTACACCATGACAAAAAAAAAAAAAATCACTCTTTCCAATGTCAGTCAAACTAGGGAGACTAATAGGAAAATGTGGAATATGTTTCATGACTGGGATATTCATGAAGTCAAGAGACTTCTCTTTTTGAGTGATGGAATAAATACTGTCAAAATCTAAGTTCTAATGATGCCTGAAACAACCAGGGGGGAAAATACTGACTTAAATAGTGTGAAAACCTATGATCAATCTCATTGACTCTTCCTCCTCTAAAATTCCCATTCATTGTCTTACCCTTTCATTAAGTTCATTAAAATTATAGCCTGTTTTGGGGCTTTCTATGGAAGAAAGAAGATGATTCTGTCCTTCATGTGCTCTATTATAAAGGGCAAAGTGCTCTCCTTTGCTCACACTAAGTAGCAATTATTCCAAAGAAAGATCAATTAAGTGATATGTTATCCTCAATGGAGGCAGTAGTAAGGCAACATGAAAAATGATGGCAAATTCCCAAGGATGCAGTAGCTTTTGTAAAATTCTGTGTATGCTGGCACCTCTGTAATGTGGATACATGATGATACCATATAAGCCTCTGTCAATTATCAGATCCTACTAAGTCATCCTTGTTTCCCAATGCATATAATGCAAATATGTAAGCGCTGTAGCATACCATCAGTGGCTGCATAAGATCTTGAGTCTGTGGGTGGACCTACACTTGCACATTCTTAATAAATCATAGGATGTATCTTTTCTGGTTATGGGTGCCTCCTCCAGATTTCTGTGACTCTAATGCCTAACAGAAGTTGAAAATCATTGTTCCTGGCTTCGTTTACCACTGCTACTCTCATTATGAATTACCTTCAGGCTCATAGCTTACTGCTTTCTGAAAACATTCCATTCTTTCCCATTCCCATGCATTTCTCATTGTCTTTATCTGACAATGAGACACTCTAAGCTTTTCCTTTTTCCCACAGAAACCTTATACTTGCAATGAATGCAATGGTCCTCCTTCAGTGGATACTTTCCTAACAAGTCAGTCTTTGGACTTCATGACTTTGCCAGCTGGCCATGAGCTCTTTGATAGAATGTATTCTGTCTTGTATTCATCTCTAAGGGAAAAAACTAGCAGTAAATATTTTTAAGTGATTAAAGAATGATATCATTTCACATTTAGATTTTAAATGCAGAACTCTTTTCTGGCTCCAACCACTGTGAAATTTAGATTTTGAAGGAACTTGGCAAAAATCAAAAATTAATCTCCATATGGTCTTCCTGCAATGCATACGCAGACTGAATTTCAAGAAGAAGCTTCACATGACAGAGGTCTTGGAAAATGAATAAATCTGCAGGGAAAAGCCAATAATCATTTTCTAAGCTATGTATTTTTCTCAAATAAAAGAAATTTCAGTAAATATCTTATAAAATTGCTTTGGTTCAAAACGTCAGTTATATTACCCTTCCTTTGAAAAAGATATACATGACTAAATAAATTTGTTAAAATGCACTTTTTGACAAGGCAGTTATGACATTTCTTTTGCAAACTTAAAGTTAATAATTGGAAAGAAAATAGGGAGATTAAATGACATGGCACCCATGATAGGATAACATATACTACTACCCAAAAGGATATGTGCATTACAATGTGTTTTCTTCTCAATATACAGTCTTAGAAATGATATTATAAATTAATTTACTTGTTTGAATATAAGGAAAAATGACAAGGTATTTAGTTTTTTTCCTGTGGAGTGTTATTTTTGATACAACAATAAAGTAGGTTTACATATTGATCTGTATATGATCAATTACTTTGCTGCAAGCACACAAAATAAATTGTAGTTAGCTTAAAGCATGAGAGATATTTTTGAAAAAATATGATATTTTTCAATATAAGAAGTAAGGTAAGATAGATTAAAGATATTAACAGATGATGTCTTTCTGCTATAGTCGCTGACAATATGTAAGTAATTTCTCAAGTATTCTTTTGCAATTGGCTCAATTCCGAATATTTGAATTCTCCAGTCAACATAGAATGTCATCAGGGAACAGGAAGGCAGAAAATTCTAACCTTTTTACTTGTGCATAAAATACTTGTGATCCTCAGATAAAAATGTTTTCAAATACCTAGAGCGATAAGAAATGGGAAGACTTCAAACTCAATGAGTGCATAGGCTTATTTCAGTGTTTAATATTTGGAACCCCAAATTATGTAATGCAAAAGGTGATGGGATGTTAGAGGACTGTGTCATTTATCTGTATTTCATGAGAAAAGTTTATACCAAAGTGTTGTGATAAAATAAATACAGTGTTATGTTGTTGCAGGGATGATTTAAAGCATTCAATTTGTTTTTATAACATAAGATTCAACAATTACAGGGTTGGCATGGCAAAGGATAGCTAAGAGTATATTTTGTTTTAGTGGCATCTGAGGCAATAGCAGATGAAGCAGAAACTCTAGGGAAGAGTGTGCCATCTATTTGTAAAAACAAAAACAAAACAAGCAAAAAAGCAACCTAGTCTTCTTCAGACACTCCTCTTGTGAGTTGACTTTTCTTCTTTAACACACATGCTATCATTTAGCATTTAAAAACATTTCTCATCAAACTTTTGTAACAAATCAGATCACAGAGATGGGATGCTGGAGACTAGAGGCTGCTAACAAGAATGGAACTCCAGCAAGAAAGACCATTGGAGTGCTAGAAACATGGGAACACTTGAAAAGGTCTATAAATCATACATCTCACAGTTTACATACCATATCTCACAGTTTACATACCATACCTGTTCTTTTTTAACATTTATTTATTTATTCAAGTTACATCTCACATCTTCCTCTCTCAATCCCCCTCAGTCCCACCTTTTCCCCCTCTCCTTCTCCTCAATGAGGGGCTCTCACCCCAATCAAGCCCCTCCAGTTCATCAGTCACATGAGGGCTAAGATGGTCCTTTTGGACTGCTTTAGCTGTTCTTCAAGAGCCATTAATCATTAATCTATGTTGTAGAATCTGTCTCACCCCAACAGTTACTGAAAACTTACAAGCAGCAACCAAACATGCTAGTGCATGTCTATGATCTATCTTTGAAAATACCAAGGCACAAGGATTGCCTGGAACGTGAAGCCATCCTGAGCTACAAAGCTAATTTCAGTCCAGCCTGTCAGCTTGAGCTTCAGTGTCAGATTCTATCTAAAAAAAAAAAGAAAGAAATATATGTCAAGAAAATGCATTGTCATGTTTTGAGACACAATGCTCTAAAATTATATGTTTCCATATGCCACTTATTATGAAAATTAAAGGTAAAACTATGTCATGTAAAGCATTTTAATATTCATAAGATCAATATATTTAATGTGTAGAAAATAGTTAATAGTAAAGTTAATAAAAATAGATTCCATAAATAAAATAGTACCAATAACATGTACATGTTACTTATTTTTTTGAAGTCAAGTAAATGCAATTAAAAGCATGTCAGTGTAGAGTGTCGTAGTAACTACTTGAAATCTTACCATTCAAGAGAAGTCAGGAAGATTTCAAGTTTGAGGCCAGGAAGCTATAACCTTTCTCATATAATAAAACAAGGAAGAAATAACAAAACAAACAAGAGACAGAGAGACAGAGAACAGACACAGACAGAGAATGACACGCTACTGTGGCTCTGTTGTAAGCCCTCAGGAAACACAGAAAAGGACTTGAGTTACATACTACACACTTTTAAAAAGACATTCTTCTATAAAGAGGTCAGTTTCAAATCATAATGTGCATTGCTTAAAGTTTTGATGGATAGAAGACATTTTTATTAACTCTTAAAGGTACTGGTCTAGAAACAGACACATTATTCCATGGAATAATTTGAGAACCATTATATAAGCCCATGCTCCTAAAGCTATCTGATGTTTGACAGAGTCCAATGACACACATTGAAGAGAATATGCCATCTAAAACAAACCATGCAGGTAGGCTAGAGAAGCACATTTAGATGAATAAAACTAGATTCTTATGTACAAAATGGCTAATTAAATTATTTACATGCATTTATATTATATTTAATTGTTTGGCGTTTTTTTAACATTTATTTATTTCTTCAAGTTATATCTTAATCACAGTCCCCTCCTTCACCACCACCCCCCCAGCCCCATCCTCCTACCCTCTTCTCCCTCACCCTCCTATCCACTTTTTTTTTAATTTAAGGTGTATCTTTTCCTCTCAACAATTGCCCTTTTAGTCCAATAAAAGGCTCTTTTTCTTATAACAAAAAATACTATTCTATTATCTATCTAACTCAATGAGTTTAAAGTTATATACCTAACTCAGTTTCCATCCTAACTTGCTTTACCAATGTAAAAACATCTTCTTAGACCTAGAACATCCTTTTAATTCCTAAATAACTTAAAATTTAACTGTGAGACTCTAACTATACTCAACCACATCAGAAATGTGAGAAGGATAAATATATCTGAATAAACAGAAAGTTCAGAGTCAGAAGTTTCTACAACTTAGAAATGACAGACAACTGGCTGACTGGCCATCCCCATTTTCTCTCAATTCATTGGAGCATCTATCTTCAGTCTTTTGGTCCAGTATTGCTGACAGACATTAATTGTAAAGGAGGAATTGTGAAGGACTTGCCTACTCTGTTTTGGCAGAGCTAGGCTGTCAATTTACCTGCTTCCATGTTTTGTCCTTTTCAGACAGCATTCTGTCTACAGTTGAAGAAAGGGATTTCTCTTGCCCATTGACAAACTTGTCACTAGTGCAGCCATCTCCAAAAGGAAAATGTAAAAGCTCATCATCTAATTGGAGTACAAGGGGGATGCTGTCAGGAGCTGACATGTCTAAATATCAAAATATCTTAAGTTAAGAAAACCTCTTTGAATGCCATATTCCACTGATCTCTTGAGGTTTTGAAGACCAGCTATCTAGCTCTATACATTTGGATAAGAAAAAGTTGCTTGTCTTTTAGCAACTTTATTTTTATCCTTAAACCACCATTATAAATGAGCACACAGAGACATCTGATGGATTTTAACAAGCCTTGGCGTGGATTTAGCAATCTTAGCACATCTTAGGTAGCTCTTAATTCTATTCCAAAATATGACCTCATATATACATATGTCCCTTTGGACTGCTATTCTCCATGCTATGCCTGATGTTCCAGGCCAAGTAGAATGATGTTCTTTTCTCTAAACCACTGCATGTGTCCTCCTTCCTGCTCCAGATGTTTGTCTTGGAGGCTTCTTCCCAAGAACCTCTCTGCTTTAGAAGCTCACACCTTAGTCCTGCCTACCTCTGTCTTTGCCCAATCTCAGGTCTCAGTGCTTATTCAAACAATCAGGGAAAATGATTAGAAAACAAAGTAACAGACAGCAAGGAGGACCAATTAATTAACATATAGAATACATAACATCACCCCATCATTCTTCTCTCTCACTGTGAACAAAATTCCACTGACAAGGACCTCAAAATAAGATATGATACCTAGAATTTGACGGAAAAGAAAGTATGGGATGTGAAATCATGTGCACAGAAAAGGACTTTCTTAAGGACCCTGATAGAACATTCATTAAGACCAACAATTAAAAAGTAGACCTCATGAACCTAGAAACCTCTATTTCAAAGGGTACCATCATTAAAATTAAGAGGAAGCAAAATGGGAAAGACATTTTCAATTAATATTTGACAAAGTGTTCATAAATTAACACCAAGAACCCAATGAACCCTATTAGAAAATGGGGCATTGAACTAAACAGTTTTCAAAAGAAAAATATACAAATATCTGAGAAACACTTTTTAAAATGTTCAATATCCTCATTGATCAGGAAACACAAATTAAATCTACTTTGAGATATTATCTTACCAATCAGAATGCATACAATCCATGATAATAAATGCTGAAGTGAATGTGGAGAAATACAGATATTTGTTCAGAGCTGGTGGGAGTGAAAACTGATGTGTCCACTATGGAAATCAATATGGAATCAAAGGAGGTTGCTCAAAATTCTAGAAATATATTTACCACATGACCCATATATACCACTCTTAGGCATATATACAAAGGACTTTATAACTTACTACAGAGATATCTGCTCATATATGTTCATTGCATTTTTTTCATAAGAGCTAGTGTGATGGATATTCTTGGTTGTCAACTTGACTACATCTGGAATTAACTAAAATCTCAAAATGAAGGGCACACAAGTGAGAGATTTTTGCCTAGTCTGAAGTAGGAAGATCCACTTTATTCTGAATTGTGAGGTAGAACGACTTAAGCCTTTAAGGCAGACATACATTTAATCTGAACTGCACCTTCTGCTGGAAACCTATATAAGGATATGGAAGAAGGGAGATTTTGCTTTTTGTCTGCTTGCCCTCAACATGTTAGCAAGTCCATTACGGCACTGGCATAATAGTCTACTTCTTTGAGATTCCAAGATATACTGAAGACCACCTGAGCCTCCCAGCCTTTTGAATTGAGCAACTACTGGATTATTTCTGTTCAGACAGCCATTGTAGAATTAGCTGGTCTTCAACAACTATATTATTCTAATAAATTCCTTTTCTAAATAAACATAGATATTCATTCTACAATTTTTGTACTCTAGAAAACCCAGTGTAATACAGCTAGGAAATAAAAGCAGTCATATATCTATTAGTTGATGAATGGATGATAAAAATGCAGCACATTTACCCAATAGAACATTATTCAGCTGTTAATAAATGAACATTTGTCATTTGCAGACAAATGGATAGAGCTGGAAACAATAATTCTTAGTGGGACAACACAGACCCAGAAAGACAAATGTCAGATATTTTCTCTCATTTGTGGAGATTAGTCTTAAATCTTCAGCTATATGTGTTTCACTCAGAATACGGAAATATGGGTAGAGGTTAAGAAAATAGCAAAGGTAAAGTTCACAAGGGAGGAAAGACATAATGCAGTAGTAAAAGGAGTTAGAGAGGGAATAATGGTACAAAAAGAGTTTAGTGGGGATGAGGAGAGTAAGAAAGGGCAGATAAGGGGTTACTAGAAATGAAAACTAACATGAAATAGATTATTAAAATATCATACGGAAACCAACCAGTGTAGAATCTTCCAAAAACATTACAGGCTCTTGATTTTACCTCAGTACTTGACAAGAAGATCATATTGCTGAAGACACCATACACTTGCTACATAGAACATGGTAAAATCTAGCTTGTACTGACCAAGAAGCTTCATTACCACTGGCTAGCTTTCATAGTACTGGTAAGTGCTATGAATTCTACCATAGGAGGAAAAAAGTATCAGTTTTACCCAACTGTGAACACTGTAATCTACAGCAATGACCAATCTGTCAAGATATGTCCACAGGTGAAGTAGTGGCATGGATATTACAGAAGTAACCATCACTTTTTGATTTAAGAATCACTCCAGAGCTTTTTTTATCCATTCATTGGTTGAGGGACACCTGAATTGTTTCCAGTTTCTACCTATTACAAATAAAGCTGCCATGAACATAGTTGAAGAGATATGCTTGTGGATTGGTGAGGAATCGTTTGGATGTATACCCAGGAGTGGTATGGCTGGGTCTTGAGGTAGAGCTATTCCAAGTTTTCTAGGAAATCATCAGACTGATTTCCATAGTGGATGTACAAGCTTCCACTTCAATCAGCAATGGAGAAGTGTTCCCCTTTCTTCACAACCTCGCCAGCATGTGCTGTCATTTGAGTTTTTGATCTTAGCCATTCTGACAGGTGTGAGATAAAATCACAGAATCATCTTGAGTTGCTTTTCTCTGATGATTAAGGATGTTGAGCATTTCTTCAAGTGTCTTTCAGCCATTAGAGATTCCTCCTTTGTGAATTCTAGCTTTAGCTCTGTACCCCATTTTTTTTTGATTGGGTTATTTGTTTTCTTGGTGTTTAGTTTCTTGAGTTCTTTATAAATTTTGGATATTAGTCCTCTGCTAAATGTGTGATAAAGATATTTCCCAATCTGTAGATTGTCATTTTGTTTGAATGACAGCATCTTTTGCCTTACAGAAGTTTTCAGTTTCATGAGGTCCCATTTATTGATTGTTGGTCTTAGAACCTGAGCTATTGGTACATTTACACAATGGAATACTACTCAGAAATCAGAAACAAGGAAATCAACCAATTTGCTGCCAAATGGATGGAACTAGAAAAGGTCACCCTGAGTAAACTAACCCAGACCCAGAAAGATGTTCATGGCATCTATTCCCTTATAACTGGATTTTAGCCATACAGCATAGGATAATTATCCTACAACCAACAGACTGAAAGGAACAGGAACATAGACTTTGCTACTTGTTAGTGAGCTACTTTGCCCTAGTGGAGCTGCCATGTAGGCCCCCAGAGCAAGAGGAAGCTTTTATCCTTCATATGACTTCTGAACTGAAGAGAAGTGATATATAGGGCACCCCACACCAGAGAAGTAGGATAGGTGGGAGAAGGGGGAGAGGGTAGAAAGGTGAGAGGGTGGGCCCTAAAGAAGTGGAAGGAGGGAACTTTAATGGAGATGTAAATTGAAGTAATAAATAAACAAAACATATGAAAACAAGAATCACTTCAAAGGTTTAAATCCATACTTGGCACTGTTATTGTGGCCAAGACCTGTGCCAAAATAGGTGTGGACCTACTACTATTAGTTGGTTAAATGGACATAGTAGTAAACCAATTCCTAATGATGTATCCTTAACTCATCTGTTAGCACACTGCAAACCTTCATTATCAAAGCTTTGTTTTGTAGTGGGTTTTGATTAATTCAGAGAACTACTACTAGTCAAGGAGCAGAGAAAATGAGACCACTGAATGCTCAGCCATAAATAGAACATCTATATTCCATTCTCTCCTCCCCAAAGTTCAAGGATTATTGTGGAAGACGCAGCAGAGAGTATAAAATCCAAAGCCAATGATTGGTTACAAAGATACAGTATGTTTTTGAAAAGAGAAGTGCAGTTACACATATAAGTTCACAGCAATTCAGATAGTATGCACAAGACCTGCATAAGCTTAGAACAGACAAAATTCTGGCTTGGATCGAGTAGATGGGCACAAATTTTTACCCCAAGTTGAGGATATGTTGGTACTTGACAACTGATAGGAAGAAGGAAAATAGTTTTCCTTAAGGGTAAATCCATGGTGGGGTGAACTCCCTGCAATGAAGGCCACACATCCCAGAGCGTTTGGACAGCACAACATCTAGCTGATGGGGTTAAAAATAAAAACTAAACGAGGACATAAAATGTGGTGGATAATGTAGATCTGGGAGGTGAATCCAATCAAAATACACTGCAAAAGTCTCAAAAGACTAATAAAATTCCTATAAAAATAAATAAATAAGCTTAGTAGTTAAATTAATTTTCAATAGAAAAAATAACAATGAAAGTTTAATGAAATATTTGTATTTGAAGAAATGCTCCAATAGAGGTGAATTCTATATGTGATAAAATTATTCTTCAACAGTGAGAAATAGTATATATTAAACCAAACAGAGGGAACTTATCACTAGCATTTTTGTGATAAATCCTGCAAGAAACAGAAAGATAAATTCTCAACAAGAAGAATGTATGAGAAAGAAACTCATATACTTTCAGAATAAAGAACTTTGATGGAAAAGAATTAACTAAGGTAAAGTAAGCTCTGTTTTTTATTTATATTAACTAAACTAAATGGAAACTATTTAAAGTGATGATTTTTTATTATGTGCCTATCATATATAGGAATTAAACTGGATGACAACAATGACACAAAAAGCATTAAGTGTAGGAATGGGAAGACTATGATTGAAGTTCCACGATTGCTTATGAATTAAGATCAAATTCTCACGGAGTAGACTTAATTAGTTATAACTACTGGAGATTCAAGGGAGATTCAATATTTTTAAAAGAATATCATATAATAATAATAAGAGGACATAAATGCATTAAAATAAAGAAATGCTCATTTAAATAGGAATAAAACCCCCAGTCATGACAAAACGTGAGTGAATGAATTGTGTTATAGGAGTAGTAGTAAAAGGATTCCATTATGTCTAAAACAGTAAAACAGTGATTCTCTGATACCAATATGGGAGAGAGCATTAACAGAACAACCCATGGAACTATAGGAAATAGCAAAGCCTTCTCAATAATAAAATTAAATGCAAATAACCTCATTACCTGTTTGATAGATACAAAAGGACTGTGTTAATAATCAAGCTCCATTAATTAAGCTCCTAGATATTTAACCAAATAATTGAAAACTCCGATCTGTGAAATTACCTATATGTGAGTCTTTTTCTCAAATTGTTTATAATTGCTAATAAGTGAACAAAGATCAATTATATTATGAGTCTGGTCAAAAGAATGTGACTTAATGACTTAAAAGTAGGGATGGCAGACTGAAGAGATCATTATCTGATTACTATTTCTTTCCTGTAACTTTGAGCTACATTTATAGAATAAGGAATATCAAAAGAAAATAAAACAAAAAGCAATTGGATCAACATCAAAGGATTACTTTAGACATGAAATGTGGCAATTATTAATTGCTTAAGAATATGCCCACTATTCAACTCTTCAGTATGTACTATGTATTACTGCTCATTTTTTATAGGAAATTGATTATGATTGGGAAGAATAATTGATTCACCACATTATGTATATGTGTGTGTCTCCAAAGGAGACATTTTGGCAACACAGGACTCATAACTAATTCTAGAAATGGTTTAGGATGGACCATGGAGAATATTGTTCAGCTAGAAATAAAATAAACATGAAGAAGGTCAAGATGGATCTCTGTCCAAGAGATATAGGACCTACCAAACCAGTACCTAATTGGCAAATTCAGAATTGAGTAAAAAATGTCATGTAGAGACAAAATTAAAACTATAAACTAAGAAGTTTAAGCACATACTGGGTAAATATATCAAAAACTATTCAGCCTCCTGGGAAGGTTCATGCTGTTAAAACAAAGTGAAAGAAAGCTGTAATCATCTAGTCATCCCACTGGAAAGGCAAGTTGACAACTGACTCCTTTCAGTGAGGTTTATCACAATTAAATGACCTGGAGGGTAAAAATCAGGCTTCAGATGGAATGGGTGGGATGCAAGACCAAAACAATAAGATGTCTGGAGATTTCAAAACATGACTGGGCCTTAAAGAGGAGGAGCTATTTCCCTTTAAACCCTGGAAAGAAACTTAATTAAAAGTGGGAGTGATAGGAAAGTAGAGCAGAGGCCGGGGAAGTGGGAAGAGGTACCTAGCAGGACAGGGACAGGGAGAGAGAGGGCCCTTGAAAGGTATGGAGTTGGGAAGGCTGAGGAGACTACTAGAGTTGCTTTCAGTTTTCTTCCTCACACAAACCCCACAATGAGTTTTTGATCAATTACCTTGACGAGTCTTGGTCTAACCTTCCAGGCATCTACCTGAGGAGTCTTAAAAATCCCCAGAAGAGAGAGGTTTGACTTTGAGGCTTTTTAAAATAATTTTTCAGGGGTGGCAGAATTTTTCAAAGCAGGAAATTTAGTTCAGCCTTATGTAGATGACAATGACCACGGAGGAGCCACGTACCACAAACGGATAGCTTCTAGGACACAGCACAAACTGCTTATTTAATTCTGTCCCTGAGACACCTGGAAGAATGACTCAGGTGACAGGCTATGGACTGCAGGCTTGGGCTCTAAAACATGCTTGTAATCTTAGCACTTGGAAGGCTGAGCTAAGAGAATTGCTGCATGTTCTGAGCCAGCCTGGACTGTAGAGTGAGAATCTGTCTCAAAGAACACACAATATTATTCAAAAATATTTATAAAAGACAATAAGATATTGAAAAAGAGGTGGAATTTAGTGGGAAGTATGTTTTACCATGAATATTAAAGTATAAAGTTTTAAAAAGTAACATGAATGTATTACGTTGTGAACCTTTCTTGGGTGAGGCACTACACAGGCAAAAGAATTCAAGAGAAATTTATGATGTCCTTGGAGTGTTGCTTTGTTATGTTGCTGACACTGTCAGATAGGCGATATTCACCATCTTTTCCACACTTTCCAAATGATAACACACTCCACTCCAGAGGAGTGGGATGGAAGGATTAGGGGGTAGAGAGTGGGAGGGCGGGACTGGGAAGGGTGGAAAGAGGACACTATGATGGAGATGTAACCTGAAGCAATAAGTAAATAAATTTTAAAAAAGTACAAGCCTAAAACACATGCACAAGGTTGAGACTTCTGTGTTGATGACTGAAATCACAGCATCTGTGACTCCTTTATTTCACCCTTTAATTATCTAAGGGGGCTAATACAAAGTAAAGAAACGTTTGAGCCATTCATATCAAGTGTTACCTTAGGAACATTCAAACAATTTTTAAAGTTTCAAAATTAAAATAGCTTAGAAAGCTTCCTGTACTTCCTATAAGAAGCAAGTGGTTAAACATATAATTTTTCTTGGTAGAATCATTACATTTTAATTCCTGATATATAACTAAAATTCTCTACTATACAGAATAAAGTGGAGTTATAGAATAGAGTTAAAGAAGGAAATTATTTTAAGTATCTGTAGTATGGAAATGAGTAGACTGTGTGTGTGAATCTCTCTAGATTAAAATAGAAATGTGTTGAATCATTTTTTTATAAAGAAGGAGATACTTTTTTCATTAAACTCTTCATAAACTATCTACTTTGCATTGGCAGGTGGCATTGGCTATTATGTGTATTTGTTGCCAAATATGATGTTATGCCTGGAAAGGTGCTACATTGACTGGTCACCAATTTATATGGCTTTTAATAAACTTTCAGTATTGGAAGAATGAACTCTGTGTTACATAATCAGGAGCACATGAGAGCTTCCATCAATTTATAAGACAATCCAAATCTCTTTGAGAAACATGTGAAATAGATTTTGTGGCACAAAGTTGATTTTGATTTTCCTTCACTGCCTGTGAGACAGAGAAACGAGACCTGACCCAGAAACAGCAGCAAATACTGTACAAAGTGGGATTAGAGAGATGGCTCAGTCTGCAAAATTCTTGTTGTATAAACATAAAGGCCTAAGTTCAATCCTCAGATCCCAAGTAAAAATTTGAGCATTGTGGGATACTTGTAATCACAACACTGGGGAGGAGGGACAGGGGCATTCCTGGGACTTGCTGTCCAGATGGTCTATGAGAGTACGTGAGCCCCAAGTGATAGAGAACATGGTTAAACAAGGTGAATGGCTTTTTTACACACCACATACACACACACAGGAGGAACAAGATAATCACGAATTTTGTTATTAATATATGGTATGTTGAATGTTGTTTTTACTGAGTTTAAAAAGAATGAGGAACTATAATGTGAAAAAATATTGAAAAGAAAATTAAATGTTAAGGACAGTTAATTATTGGAAGGTGGAGAATTGGAAAAGAAAACTGTCAGAGACCATTTTCGGGGTAGAGCAAAAAACTCACATATGTTCCATGAGGCTCTGGGGCAGCCAGGTGGCTCATGATGTTAGGGCAAACACAGGCACTACATGAGCATGACCTTGGATATGTGTCCTGGGTGATTAATTTGACCTTATCCCCAAAGGTCTTTTATACATTACATTATTCATTATTTCTCATGGATTGTTTATAAATCTTTCCTTATGTGTTCTCTTACTTTCTTTTTTTAATATTTATTTATTAATTCAGGTTACATATCCATCACAGTGCCCTCTTGCCACCCCTCCCAGTCCCATACACACCCTCTGTCCCCTCTCCCTTCCATCACACCCCTCTGGAGTGGAGTGTCCCTACATAACAGTTCCCCACCTCAGTTCAGCAGTCGTATGAGGGCCAAGAGCCTCCTCATACACTGGGGGCCTACAAGGAAGCAACACTAGGGCAAAGTGTCTCACTGACAGGAAAAAAAAGTCTATGTTCATGTTCCCTTTGGTGCATTGGCTGTAGTATAGTTATCCTGTACTAAACCTGAATTTTTGGTGTGAAACTTTAGAAATTCACAATGATAGCCAAATGTTTAATGATGTAACCTATCAAATTCTTTCCTTCTAAAACTGTAATCTTCACATATATTAACAAATTCCTAGACTTACAGTAAATATTAAGACGTATGTGTGTCATCTATGTTGAAAATTACATAAAATAAATGGAGTACCTCAGATGTTGTTAAGGATCCTAAAATCCAGTGTAGTGTTGCCATTCTCAGGAGTCTTTGTCACATTGGGGTTTATGTAGGGAACTTTTGGAAGCCTTTGAAGTTATGGGAAAACTTCTGATCACATTAATGAGGCTATCATATTTTTAAATTTTTAAAATTAATTTTATTGACACTTGATACCTATACAGTAAAATGAAAGTAATTCAAATA
Source organism: Lophiomys imhausi (assembly GCA_907164525.1). Classification (NCBI taxonomy): domain Eukaryota; kingdom Metazoa; phylum Chordata; class Mammalia; order Rodentia; family Muridae; genus Lophiomys; species Lophiomys imhausi. The sequence continues at coordinate 2,591,048 of CAJQZJ010000165.1, forward strand.
TGCATATCTTCAAATGTCCAGAAAGGATAAAACCATCACCCCAAATAGTTTCTCTCTGCCCACTTCCTAGGCATTTGTTTCCTAACAAGACTTGGACAAACACGATCTATCTTTGTGTCCCTATAACTTAGATTTATCTATTTTAGAGTTTTGTGTGAATGTAATTATACATTTTAGAGTCTATCATCTTTCTCTGAGGATGTTTAGAACATTTATTCCACTTTTGAAATTTAGTAATACATTCTGAGGTATATTCTCAAAATATTATTTTGAGAAATGTTCTATAATTTCTATGTAACATTTACTTTTCAGTATCTGCTTGTTATTCATTTAACAGAAATTGGTCTTGAGTTGATTATGGTTAGGGATTATAATAAATAGTAAATATTTATAATAAAAAGAGTGCCACTTAAAATTGTGTTGTACTCGTTGTGCTGATGTGTGACCTCATATCTAGAACTGAAGTTACTGGGTTATAAGGTAAATGCATATTAAAATAATAGTAACTACCAAGTGATTTTCCAAAATGGTTATATTATTTGACATTTTCTTCAGCAGTACATAGTATTCCAGTTGTCCTGTGTCCTTATCAAAACTTATTACTGCAAGTTTGACCAGGGTACTGGGTATGGAGTTATTATTATATTATATTTCCACACTTTAGTTAGAATTTCCATGCTCTATAATGATGCTAAATAGCATTTCCTATATTCAACTATTTATTTTCTTTAAAAATAATCCAATGAAAAAATGGGAAACAGCTAATCTGAGAATTCACAAAGGAGGAATCTCTAATGGCAGTGAGACATCTGAAGAAATGTTCAACATCTTTAATCTTCAGAGAAATGCAACTCAAGACGACTTTGAGATCCATCTCACATCTGAGAAAATGGCTAAGGTCAAAAACTCAAATGACAGCACATGCTGGGAAAGTTGTGAAGAAAGGGGAACACTCCTCCATTGCTGGCGGGAGTGTAAACTTGTACAACCACTATGGAAACCAGTCTGGCAATATCTTCCAAAACTTGGAATAGCCCTACCTCAAGACCCAGCCATACCACTTCTGAGCATCCACCCAAACGATTCTTCTCCAAACCACAAGTACATATTCTCATCTCTGTTCATAGCAGCCTTACTTGTAATAGCTAGAAACTGGAAACAACCCAGATGTCCCTCAACTGTCGAATGCATAAAAAATCGTGGTACATTTACCTAATGGAATATTACTCAGCTATCAGAAATATGGAAATCATGCAATTCACAGCCAAATGGATGGAACTAGAAAAGCTCATTCTGAGTGAGCTAACCCAGACTCAGAAAGATACACATGGCATCTACTCACTTATAATTGGATTTTAGCCATATAGTACAGGATAACTATCCTACAACCAATACACCAAAAGGATCAGGAACATATACTTTGTTACCTATTAAGGGGACAATTAGCCCTAGAAGTGCTACCATGTTGGCCCTCAGTGAAAAAGGAAGCTCTTAGCCCACATATGACTGTTGAACTGAGAGGGGTGGATATGTAGGCACCCTCCACATCAGTGTAGTGGGATGGGTGGGAGAGGGAGAAGAGGGTGGTAGGATAGAACCAGGAGGGGTAGAATGAGGGCACTGTGATGGAGATGTAACTAGAAATAATAAACAAACAAAAGAGTCAAAAAACAAAGAAGTAAAATAAAATTCATTATGCTAATAAAAAATTCTCCTTTAAAAATTTGTTCATTTCTACCTGGATTTTAGTTTTATTGAGATAAAATATCTTCAGATATTCTATATAAGTTATTATTAAAAATGTATCACCATATACCTGTATTATCTATATTATTATATATAGATATACTTTTATATATACTTTTAGATATACTTATTATATATATATACATATATATATACTTAAAATATTTAAGGTATTAGCCCTCTGTCAAGGTGGGGTTGGTGAAGATTTTTTCCAAGTCTGTAGGCTGCCGTTTTGTTCAAATGACAGTGTCTTTTGCCTTACAGAAGCTTTTCAGTTTCATGAGGTCCCACTTATTGATTGTTGGTCTCAGGTCCTGAGCTGTTGGTGTTCTGTTCAGGAAGTTGTCACCTGTGCCAATGAATTCAAGGGTTTTTCCAACTTTTTCTTCTAGTAGATTTAGTGTGACTGGCTTTATGTTAAGGTCTTTGATCCACTTGGACTTAAGTTTTGTACAAGGTGATAAGTATGGGTCTAATTTCATTCTTTTACAAGTGGACATCCAGTTGGACCAGCACCATTTGTTGAAGATGCTGTCCTTTTTCCATTATGTGGTTTTGGCTTCTTTGCCAAAAATTAGGTGGCCATAGGTGTGTGGGTCCATTTCTGGGTCTTCAGTTCGATTTCATTGATCTACTGGTCTTTTTCTATATCAATACCATGCTGTTTTTAATACTATTGCACTGTAGTGCAGCTTGAATTCTGGGATGGTGATACCTCCAGATGTTTTTTGTTTTTTGTTTTTTTATTGTACAGGATTGATTTAGCTATTCTGGGTTTTTTGTTGTTCCATATGAAATTGAGAATAGTTTTTTCCAGGTCTATAAAGGTTGTGTTGGTATTTTGATAGGAATTGCATTGAATCTATATATTGCTTTTGGTAGGATGGCCATTTTTATTATGTTGATCCTACTCTACTATCCATGAGCATGGGAGATCTTTCCATCTTCTAAAGGCCTCTTCAATTTCTTTCTTCAAGGACTTGAAGTTCTTGTTGTACAGGTCCTTTACTTGCTTGGTTAGAGTTACCCCCAGGTATTTTATGTTGTTTGTGGCTATTGTGAAGGGGGTTGTTTCCCTTATTTCTTTCTCAGCCCAAGAAATTAAATGCCAAGAAACCAAATAATCCAATCAAAAAAATGGGGAACGGAGCTAAATAGAGAATTCACAAAGGAGGAATCCCTAATGGCTGACAGACACTTGAAGAAATGCTCAACATCCTTAATCATCAGAGAAATGCAACTCAAGATGACTCTAAGATTCCATCTCACACCTGTCAGAATGACTAAGATCAAAAGCTCAAATGACAATACATGCTAGCGAGGGTGTGGAGAAAATGGGAACCCTCCTCCATTGCTGATGGGAGTGCAGGCTTGTGCAACCACTATGGAGGTCAGTCTGGTGATATCTTAGAAAACTTGAAATAGCTTTGCCTCAGGACCCAGCCATACCACTTCTGGGTATACATCCAAATGACTCCTCACGGAATCATGTGGAAGTTTCCTCATCTATGTTGATACAGCCTTATTTGTAATAGCTAGAAACTGGAAACAACCCAGATGTCCCTCAACCGAAGAATGGATTAAAAAAACTTGGTACATCTACACAGTGGAATACTACTAAGCCATCAGAAACAATGAAATTATACAATTTGTAGCCAAATGGATGGAACTAGAGAAGCTCATCCTTAGTGAGCTAACCCAGACTCAGAAGGATGCACATGGCATCTATTCACTTATAGTCGGATTTTAGCTATATAGTACAGGATATCTATACTACAAGCAATGCATCAAAGGGAACATGGACATAGATATTTTTTGTTTGTTTTTTAGTTTTCTCTCCCTGGCAACGAGACACTTTTCACTGGTGGTACTGCCTTGTAGGCCCCCAGTGTATGAGGAGGCTCTTGCCCCTCATATGACTTCTCAACTGGTGCAAGGGACTGTTATGTAGGGACACTCCACTCCAGAGGAGTGGGATGGAAGGGTTAGGGAGTAGAGGGTGGGAGGGAGGGGCTTGGAAGGGGGGAAAGAGGACAATATGTTGGAGATTTAACCTGGAGCAACAAATAAATAAATTTATTTATTAAAAAACTTTAAGGTATTGTAATTAAATATGTATTATATAATGATTAAATATATTTATTATTTTATATAATAATTATATGTTGTGTACAATATATAATTAAAAATAAATACTATTTTATAAATAATTATGTCTTTGCAGTCTGCAGCAAGTTTTGATCTTTCCATCAATACCTTCCAAGGCAGAAAATTTTACTTACTCATTTTTATTCCAAGTTTTATATAAAACTCATATAATTCCAAGTTTTATATAAATGGCTGGTGAAGGTTTCTAGTGCTTTTGCTGCATTAGTTAAGTCTATGACTGTTAAATACCACAGTGTCGAGGTGTAAAGACAATGAAACATACTTCAGACACTAACTCAGTCCTTATTCAGTTACAACAATAGAACGAGTACTATTGTTGTATTGAGTTCAGCAGTACTCCACTCCCCAAGCAATGTCTCTGGGAAAGACCATCTATACCTCAGGCAGACACGTCACAATAGCCCTCACCATAAAGAAATAGGGAAAGGGGGAAGAGAAAGAGATAAAAGTGAAGAGATTCAGAAAACAAATGGAGAAATGTAGCCTAGACTAGGCTAATCCACAAGCAAGTGAATCCTGAATAGACTCCCTTCACCTTTATCATCTTCCCAGGTTTGGACAGTGAGAGGGAGCTGAGATCACAGGATAGAAAGGAAGCCATAGCAGAGTAATTATTCTTGATCCCTCTTGCCAAGCCACAGCTCTTGTCAGAATGTCTTTTCTGTGTAGCTCCACAGTACTGATTCTTATCTCATTTCCTTCCTCTTCCCCTTCAAATGAAGTAACAGCAGCTTCTAATTCTGTATTATGACACATTAGTTGTCCCAGATCTTGTTCACACCATTGTAAATTATCCCTTATTACATTTACTCTGAAATTCCCAATTTCAACATGCCATCTGTTTCCAGTCAGAGTCAGGTGACACACCCTCACAAAAACACATACCTCTACACATGTGCATACCCATAGTGATAGCACAGTGTGACAGCAACCTTATTTCTTGAATGACCTTCCTCTCTGAAAATTAGCATATATCTACACCTATATCTACATTTATATCTATATCTGTATCTGTATCTATATTTATATCTACATCTACATCTATATCTATATCCACTGTGTTACATGGTGCTAAACACAGTCTCAGAATCCAATTTTTGAAAAAACATATTATCTGCTCCTTACACTCAACTAGATTTCTGTCAACAATCATATAATTATTTACTCTAAAGCATGGTAATTATCCAGAAAAATCTTAATCAAAAATTTTCCTTTAAATCCATAGCATGACTCTCGCATTGAGATGTATTAACATGGCAGTAAGAATCAACACGTCCCAATGCTCTAGTATTAGTGATTTGTGTGAATTAGCCACTTTAATCTCTTAACAGTCTTGTAAGACACATCTTATTTCCAGTGCATAAACTTGAGAAATTTGAGGTTGGTAATTTTCCCAGTTTCTCAGCGCTGCTCAGTGAGAAATGTGAATTTCACCATGAGTTTGCTTGCAGCATTTGCTATGGAATCCCCACTATCTTGGATCTCTGACTTCTTAGTGCCTAAAGCTTACGGCAGTGATAGACATTATGTTAGTACTTGTGGTGCTTTTACCAATAGCTAATCTAGGGATAAAATTCAAATGAACTGTTTGAGTATTCAGCAAGTGCTTCGCACAAAGAACTAAAATCCATGCAACTGTCCAAGTCAACGAGAAGACTCAAGGCTGTGTAGGTATTTAGCATGTAAATAGGGAGTAGAAGAACATTTCTCACAGAAAGAGTCCATATTCATGAAAGCTCTCAGGCAGTGGTTCTCAACCTGTAGTCTGTGGTGCCTTTAAGGGTCACATATTAGATGTCCTGCATATTGGTTATTTACATCATGTTTCATAACTGTAGCAAAATTAGAGTTATGAAGTAGCAATGAAATACTTTTATGGTTGGGGATCATCACAACATGAGTAACTGTATTAAAGGGCCACAGCACTAGGAAGGTTGAAAACTACTTCTCTAGGGTAATAACTTGGCAAACTCAAAGAAGCCCCGAAGGAACTCAGTGGCCAGATTATTATTTATGTGAACATCTAAAAATTAGTTGGTAGAGAGTCAGTTTAAATAGAGATGGACAGACCTTGTATAAAGGGTTTCAACCTTATAGATAATGGGAATCTTCAAAAATTAGGAATGAAGTAACGCAACACAGTGTCTTTAGGACTGAGACTCCACAAACGGGATCTTTCTATCAGTTTGTTATGGCTATCGCAGCACAGTGCCACAAGTTGTGTGGCACATTGTAGACTGAATGTTATTCTGTGCTGGACTTTTGGAATCTGAGCACAAGGTGTCTCAGTGTTGGAATTTCCTGAAGATTATGAAGAAGAATCTATCCGCTGCTCAAATCTGTGACTTCTTGGCAGTCAATGGCTTCTCTTGTAAAACATCAACCTCATATCTTTCTTTCAGGGCATTTTCATATCTGAATATCTCTGTCTCTCTTTATGCCTGTCTCTGTCTCTGTCTCTGTCTCTGTCTCTCTCTCTCTCTCTCTCTTTCTCTCTCAAACTGAAGTCTTACTGTATTACTGTATTAGGATCCTACCCTATGAAAAGAGGATGATTCATCCTAATTCTGTGTTTGATGATCTAATTTCAAAATGACCTCAAAACATGATATATTTGTGGATAAGTATTTAAATAGAAAATATGAGGATGATTTAATTCAATATATAGCAATATATAGCAAATGAAATTATCACATTATTTTTCTACAAGCCTCAACTAAGCTCAAAATGTGACACTTAACACATGTATCTCAGTCTAATAAGTTGAAAAGAGCTGTAACAAACAAGCTACACCAGACACCATACAGCAAGCACCCTGCACTAGGGCATCCCATAAAGTTTCCAGAAACAGACAGTAGACAACAGCAGTCACTTCTTGTAATAGCAAATGCAGAGGTTAAATTTACTACTGTCTCTCCTCTTGAGTGGAAGGTATGGACACTGACAATAAGTTATAAGAAATCAAAGGTCACTGGAGTGCATAAATGAATCCGAGAGAAGATCTCCGAGTTTAAGAGTAGAGGGATGGATAATTGAATCTGAAGATAAGACATTTGTTTCTTAGATGTGCACTCAGAAGTCTGTCCGTCTGAGAAGAGATGCCAAAGTACTGAATATATAGGGAGAAATGTTGTTTCTATTCTCTTCTCCATTTCTTCCAATATTTTCATCAAACTTTATTTAAAAAATAGCTTTGAAGAGGCCAAGAGCCCAGCAGGCCTTTTGTGTTTGTATTTTATATCAATAGCCTGCCAGGCAGCAAGAAGACAGGGATCAAAGGGGAAAAAAGCTCTCAGTTCTTGTTGTAACCCTCTAACTTATATTTTTTCCACAAAAGGATAATTGGCCCTCCTATAAGTCATTTTTTATATTTTATACAGGAAGTAATAAAGATTTTGAAAACATAGACATTCAATAGAAAATTACCTGTTCTGTATTTAATAGTTAAAACCATATTGATAGTATTGAGTGCCATTTTAATCTAAACCTTAAAGCAAAATATGCCTCTTGAGACAGGAGAGATAGTTTAGAAGTTGAGAGCACTCGATGGTCTTCTAGAGGACACAGCCTTGATTCCCAGTCCAAACAATGAGGCTTGGGAAGTCTATAAATCCAGTCCCAGGGAAGCTGATGTCTTCACCTGGTCTCCACTTGCCCCAGAATAAGAATGGTGCAATACATACATACACACAACCAAAATATCTGCACTAATAAAATAAAAATTAAGTAAAAACAAAGTAACTAATTAAGAAACACCAACCATTTCTCACATAATAGGTAGAAATAACAGTTAAGTAGTACCATGAATAACATAATAAGCATTCTGATGATTTCCCTGTTGGGCTCATCTCTATTGTCTCTCAGACATTTGTATTCCCTATGCAAGACAGAAGTAAATGATTAGAAGGAAATATAACTCATGCTTAGATAAAATACTAACTGTACCACACATGCACAATTATGACAACAATTAATTAGAAAAATAACCAAACAAGGAAATAACTCAGGGCAGAATCGACATTCGAATTTAGGTTGGGAATTAGGAATATTGTGGTTAAAATGTATACCATAAAATACACATTAATATAAACAACATGACTTGGGATTCTATTCGAAGTTAAAATCCACATTCAACATCCTTCAACTACATGTGGCTGCTATAAGAAATGACAAAGTTGGTGTTTCTGGATTTGAAGATTTAATTTATAGGAAAACAGTGTGAGAATTAGTTAAATGAAATCACATAATGTCTCAGAGAGATAGTGTGTATGGACATGAGTGATTTCTTACATTGTATATATTTGGTTGTTTGATTTCAATTGTATCCTTCAAAATGGCTGGGTGATTAAAATGATATTTGAAAACTTGTACCAAAGAAAATGAAATCTAATACATAATAGGAAGGGGTGCTAATTTCTCTTGCAGCCTCAATCAGTATGAATGACATTCCAATGTTACTAAAGTTTATATTCAAGAGCTGGACCAACACAACCTATAGAATAATATTATAGGAGGAGCAGAATGATACAGAGCTTTGCTGTAAGGAAAAGCTCCATTAGACAGAGGCCCCAGCGGGTAGAATGATAAGAGAATTATATTGAACTGAACATTTTTCTTCTGCTGCTTCAAAAACAGTGTTACCTAATAAATGTGTTCTCCTTATAGATATTTTGAACTAAATATTTATTTTCAGCAGATTTTTTCCCATGAAGCATTTAAAAGAACAGCAAAATATGGCAGGTAGCTGCTAGGGGCAAAGATTGTGCTTCAGAGGAAGCCACAGTTGCAATTCATACAGCTGGCCTGAATCGTAAAGCCTACTGAAACCTAATATCTTGGCAGCCTTGCATTCAGAACCACAGCTCCTAATTGCTGGATTACTAAGCCTAAATAACTCACAAGTCTTTAGGACTCCTTATGTCTCTTTACCCTAAAGTTACTTATAAATTGTGTGATGGGGTAGTGTTAAGCATTCTAAATGTTAATTAATTGGTCCTATTTGCTCTCTGTTACTTGCATTGACTGATTGGTTAAATGAAATGCTGAGGCCTGAGATTGGGCAAGGACAGAGAAAGGTGGGATTTCCCGAGATTAGAACAGGAAGCCTGTGCTTTAGACATAGGATTAATACATTGCAGCCAGGAGCAGCAGGAAAGAGGACATACACCATGGGTTAGAAAAAGGAACCTCATTCCACATGGCTAGGAACATCCGCATAGCATGGAGAATGGCAGTACAAGGGGACACATGTATATATGGGGTCATATTTGGGTAATAGAATTATGAGCTAGCTTAGATGGGCTTGGTTTGCACAATTCAGGCCAAGGCTTGTAAAAATCCATGTGGTGTCTGTATGCTCATTTATAATGACTGCTTAAAGATTAACAGCAGCAAATCAATTAACAATAATATAAATATTGGTAAACAATTTAATTAATTATTTCTACAAATGGCACCCAATGTAATTTAACTATTTTTTTCAACAATTTTGTGTTTTTCTTCCCTTTCCAAAACTCCCTGAATAAATACTCTGAGACTCAAAATATATTTACAAATACCTATCTAGGCCATATAGCTAGGATCATTCTCTGATTAGCTCATAATTTAAAGTATCCCATTTATACTAATCTAAATTCTGGCACTTTGCTGGTTACCTCTGCTCAACTTCCATGAGTCTGTCTTCCTCACACCTTCCAGGACTAATCCTCTTGTGCCTGGCACCATCCCAGAATTATTTCTGCTTACCAGATGTCTCACCTTCTCTTCTACCCTTTCATATAGGCCATAGGCTTTTTAATGGACAGGTGATACATCCATCCAATATACAAGATATTCTCTTTACACTTACTTATACCAAAACATGTCCAAATTCTGTCATCTCCCTTCATATCACTTAATACTGGCTGCTTTTTGTCTTGCTTCTCTCTATGCCTTTTGGTTCCTTCTTTCTGGGAGAAAGAATGTTCCTTCATTCCTTTTCCTTCCTTAAACAGACTCTAGTTTGGAGACTTCTGTTGTGACTTTAATTCTGCCTTTTCCAGTATCAGAACTTTTTTTTTTGGTTTTTTTTGAGACAGGGTTTCTCTGTTTAACAGCTCTGGCTGTCCTGGACTTGCTTTGTAGACCAGGCTGGCCTCGAACTTGCAAAGATCCGCCTGCCTCTGCCTCCCAAGTGCTGGGATTAAAGGTGTGCGCCACCACCGCCCGGCCAGTATCAGAACTTTTTATCTGGCATGAAAAGTCACTCTACTCTTATCTCCATACAAATCATTTCTACAATAAATCAATAACTAAAAGCAAAGATAAAACTTTTCTCTTTTGGGCTGCATAGTTAAATAGGGCTTGCAGGTTTTTAACAATTTCTTCTTTTCTGTATAAATGTGTACAGTATCATCATACAGTGGGAAGAATTTTTTTAGACAGGAAGAAAATCCTCTATGAAGTCATATGAAGTTCTGTCTTCAGCATTTATGTATAGTGACAGTGTGATTGATCACCAGCTTATGTTGTAACAGGGTAATGAGAATTAATAAAGCCAAAGGAAAGTCCACCTCTAAATTTGGTGCTTATATTTATTTCTCCCAAAGTTAGTATCTTCATTAATGAAGCTCCTCTTCCAAAATTTGCCATCCCCATCATGGCAGGAGGCTGTTAGTAGGGAAACTTGAGAGACTTATTAAGACTCTCCCATTTGTAGAAATCCACTAGCTTTTCGACCAGACTGTCAGTAAGTGGAGTTTCTGTTTCTTCTTCCTCTTCCTCCTTTTTCTCATGAAAAGACCTATCATTAATGGAATCTGGCTGAGGTCCCTATTCATGGTGACTGCAGGAAATGTATTTCCAGGACATTATTAAAGGACACATTTTGGGGGCATAAAGTGATGCTATGATCAACAGCCTGAAAGAACACACAGAGCTAAACACTCAAAGATTAAAAGTCTTAAACCACTGCTGATGCCTGTGGACAAATATCTAGTGTTTTATAATAAGTATAATTCTAAACATTTAACTTCACCCCAGGCAAGGAGATAGCAACTTTAGCCTAAGGAGTGTTCTCAGCTTGAGGGTCATGCAATGAAGTTCCATGATAACTCTGTGTACCACATTACATACATCCTAGATTTTGCACCATAGGCTGAAACAAGAAGGAAAAAGTATAATAAATGCTGTTCACAAGAACACCCTACCCCAGATGAAGCTCAAGAATTGTTGGACTACCTAACAAGAATTTCCAGAATTATTTTTAGTTCTTTATTTAGGAGAAAGATGAATAGGCATACCTGTAAGCATGGAATAATTGAACTGGAGTGGAGGGAGGAAGGAGATATAAGGAGGAATGAAATCATAGTATGGTAGACATTATAGCTGGGAAGATATGTAATAGAAATGTATCCCAAATGTCAAATTCTCTGTAGAGGAAAGTGAAAAGGGGTAACAATTTCTCATTGTATGGAAGTTAATAGCTAACATGTACAAACATTCATATAATATATAATGTCAAATATATTAATTATAATTATGATAACCCCTACATTGCTAGACATGTTTTGCTTTTTGTGTGGTTTGGTTCGATTTTGGTTTTTTTTGTTTGTTTCTTTTGTTGGTTTGATTTAGTTTGTTTGTTTATTTTGGTTTTGGTTTTTCGAGTCAGGGTTTCTCTCTGTGTATCCCTGGCTATCCTGGAACTCTCTTTGTAGACTAGGGTGGCCTTGAACTCACAGATGCCAGCCTGCCTGTGCCTCCCGAGTACTGGGGATTAAGGGCAAGCGCTACCATGTCTGGTCATTACAGAAAGTTATGTACTACAATGTGGGTGCTGGGATTTGGACCTGGGTTCTTTGCAAGACAGGCAGTGCTCTTAACTGCTGAGCCATTTCTCCAGCCTGACACATATTATTTTTTAACATTTATTTATTAATTCAAGTTACCTCTCCATCACAGCCCCCTCCCTCCACCACTCCTGGCCCCACACTCCCACCTTCTTCCTCTCTCCTACCTATCCTACTCCTCCCTGTGGGGTGCCTCCACATATCAGTCACATGAGGGCTAAGAGTTTCCTCTTGCACTGGGGGCATACATGGCAGTTTGACTAGGGTGGAGTGTCCCACTAACAGGTTACAAAGTCCATGTTCCTGATCCTTGTGGTCTGTTGATTGTAGGATGGTTATACTGTGAGTAAATAAGTGGAGTGTGGTAACTATGAACATTTGTTGTAACGCTTAGATAACAAAGTGTCTACATGTTAAAGGATTTTAAATCAAGAAGAATGAAAATATAAATACAAATTTAAAAGTACTTCTATCAGGAACTTTGAAGAATGTTTGAACAATGTACAAATAATTTTAAAATTAAATTCTATTAATGATGAGAATCTGACCAGCGTGTCTGTGTGCTAGAAAAGATAGTAGGAAGAAAGATAAAACGTAGAAGAATAAGAAGCAGGTTGCATTTGTGCATATAAATGTGGTACCTCTAAGCTACTTTGACAGCACATATGTAGCTAAAAATACATGCACACATCTAAAGATGCTAAGCATTTCTGCCACCATATGCATATGCAGCACACTCATATCAAAGTTAATTGATGTGTTAGCACTCCAAAAATAAGAACCAGATTTTATAAACTTGTATACCTTATGCATATCCAACTTCTAGGCTTCAAGAATGTACCATGTCATTTATCGCTTTAAGCAATTCCTATTCAGAAGTATGCACTGTTTGATTTGGCAATTACCTTAAAAGCTTTTCAGCCTTGTACACAAGATTCCTCATAAAAGATTTTTGTTTTTAGAATTTGTTACCCAGAAAAAGAAATACTATTCCCATTATTAGTCCTGAATAATAATAATATCACTTTTACTATTAAAAAACAATTCTTCTCTTAATACAATATGTATATTTTGAAATATTATATGTATATAATTTTTGACAAATATTAAACCTTTATTTTGAACAGGCGTCAAGATGGTTTTAATGTTCTCTTCAGTCTGAGTAAGCATTAGAGGTTTTTTGTGTTTTTTTTTTTTTTCCTGCTAGGAGAACTAAAGAATAACCTTTCTTTTATACAGCACTGACTTTAGACAACTTGCCACTGTGATTCTTTATCCTTTGATATGTAAACCTTCTCCATCCATTGTTAGTTTCACATACCAGGAGTGTCTTCTTTTAATTTTGAGTCTATAGCATAATTATATCATTTAACCTTTCCCTGTCCTCTCTCCTTACTCTCTCCTATACCCCTCCTTGCTTTCTTCCAAATTCATTGCCTTTTTAAAAATTGTTATTAAATGTATTATCTTTTAACCCAAAGGAGTGTCACTCAGTTTCTTCCTTTTTTGTACTCCTGACAAAAACTTTCCTTTCTTGTGTGTTTAACTCCACCTGGCACAAAATTTACTCAGCAATATTCGCAAAGCCTACTGTGTAAAAAAAAAAGAAGTGTGGTTAGTGCTGCATGAAAGAAGTTTTTTTTTCTTTAACCCATCATTTATAAACATAATAATGAAAATTTTACGAGTTGTTGGTAAGTTTCCATTTAAAAAGTAGCTCTCAAAACCTGGTTGAAAGAGACAACACTATCAGCAGTATCTGTGTACATAAGTTTTGTTTTTATTGCTTGGTTTGGGTTTTTTTCTGAAGCACAGTTTCATGTAGCCCAGACCAGATCTGAATTCCTCTTCTTTTCCCCCGATTTCTTAAATACTGAGATTGCAGGAGTGCATGACCATGTCTAACTTGTTCAAAATATATTTTTCATGACCTATTCCTGTGAAAGGAGCAGGGCTCAAAAATCTGTGGTTTTTATAAATTTTGAATATTAGCCCTTTGTCAGCTGTGGGGTTGGTAAAGATCTTTTCCCAGTCTGTAGGCTGCCGTTTTGATAGTGTCCTTTGCCTTACTTGTCAGAAGCTTGTCAGTTTCATGATGTCCCATTTATTGTTGGTCTTAGAGCCTGAGCTACTGGTGTTCTACTGAGGAAGTTGTCACCTGTGCCAATGAGTTCTAGGCTTTTCCCCACTTTATCTTCTATTAGATTTAGTGTGTTGGGCTTTATGTTAAGGTCTTTGATCCACTTGGACTTAAGTTTTGTGAAAGGTGATAAATATGGGTCTATTTGCATTATTCTACATGTTAACATCCAGTTACACCAGCACCATTTGTTGAAGATACTTTTCTTTTTCCATTGTACAGTTTTGGCTTCTTTGTCAAAAATTAATAGACCATAGCTGAATGAGTTTATTTCTGGGTCTTCAATTAAATTCCATTGATCAACTGGTTTGTTTCTATACCAGTGTCATGCTGTTTTTATTATTATTGTTCTGTAGTATAGCTTGAAGTCTAGGTTAGTGATACCTCCAGATATTTATTTATTATACTGGATTGGTTTAGCTATTCTGGGTTTTTTGTTTTTCCATATGAAGTTGAGAATTGTTCTTTCAAAGTCTGTAAAGAATTGTGTTGATATTTTGATAGGAATTGCATTAAATCTGTATATTGCTTTTGATAGGATGACAATTTTTTTTTTTTTTTGGTTTTTCGAGACAGGGTTTCTCTGTATAACAGCTCTGGCTGTCCTAGACTCACTTTGTAGACCAGGCTGGCCTTGAACTCACAGAGATCCGCCTACCTCTGCCTCCCAAGTGCTGGGATTAAAGGCGTGCGCCACCAACGCCCGGCAGGATGACAATTTTTATTATGATGGTCCTACCTATCCATGAGCATGGGAGATTTTTTCATCTTCTGATGTCCTTTTCAATTTCTTTCTTCAAGGACTTGAAGTTTTTGTCATACATGTCTTTCACTTTCTTGGTTAGAATGAACCTTAGGTATTCATATTGTTTGTGGCTCTAGTGAAGGGTGTTGCTTCCCTGATTTCTTTCTTGATCCATTTATCTTTTGTATAAAGAAGGGTGACCAATTTTTTGAATTAATTTTGTATACAGACACTTTGCAGAAGGTGTTTATCAGTTATAGGAGCTCTCTGGTGGAATTTTGGGGGTCACTATATACACTGTCATATCATCTGCAAATAGGGATACTTTCACTTCTTTCTTTCCCATTTGTATCACCTTGGTATTAAACACCAAGAAACGAAATAATCCAATCGAAAATTGGGGAACAGAGCTAAACCAAGAATTTACAAAAGAAGAATCTCAAATGGCCAAGAGACACTTGAAGAAATGCTTAACATCCTTAATTATCAGAGAAATGCAACTCAAGATGACATAGAGACTCTATCTCACACCTTTCAAAATGGCTAAGATCAAAAACTCAAATGACAGCACATGCTGGCAAGGTTGTGGAGAAAGGGGAACACTCCTCCATTGCTGGTGGGAATGCAAACTTGTACAATCACTATGGAAATCAATCCTTAGAAATCTTAGATACCTTAGAAAACATGGAATAGCTCTACCTCAAGACCCAGTCATGCCACTCCTGGGCATTCAAACAATTCCTCACCAAACCACAAGGACATCACCTCAACTATGTTATAGCAGTTTTATTTGTAATAGCTACAAACTGGAAAAAACCCAGATGTACCTCAACTGACAAATGAATTGAAAAAAAAAAACACTGTGGTACATTTACACAATGGAATACTATTCAGCCATCAGAAACAAGGAAATCGTGCAATTTGCTGCCAAATGGATGGAACTAGAAAAACTCATCCTGAGTGAGCTAACCCAGACCAGAAAGTTGCACATTGAATATATTCACTTATAACTGAATTTTAGCCATATATTACAGGATAACAATCCTACAACCAACAGACTGAAAGGAACAGGAACATATACTATGTTACCTGTTAGTGCGACACTCAGCCCTATTGGGACTGTCATGTAGGCTCCTAGTACAAGAGGAAGCACTTAGCTCTCATATGACTCATGAAGAGAGGGGGGCTGATATATGGGGGCACACTGTAGGAGTAGAATAGTTGGGAGAAGGGGGAGATGGTGAGAGGGTGGGACTAGGAGGGGTATTGAGAGGGAACTGTGATGAATATATAACTTGAAGTAGTAAATGAATATTTTAAAAACTGTGATTTTAAAAGTGTAGCGATGACTCTATTGCTTGAACATTAAACCAATATTATTCATGATATAGGTTGGGAATGGCAATAATAGAGGAAAAGACTGAAAATAGAGAGTGAGCATTATTCAGTTAATTTACATATTTCTTTGCTTTTTGGGTTGGCTGTTGAAATTGACACTCAATTTTTTTTGGCCTAAAATTTCAATTTCATAACAAAGAGTCTTGCCTATCCTTTTTAATGTGTAAAGGCTTTGTGATATTTTTCTCTCTAGCTATCTCATTTGGCATGGACTCTTCCATCTTGTTCCACATAATATATAGTAATGTTTACAGATCATTATTTTTGTTCTAAGTCTAAAATGAAATAGTTATGATAAAAGTGGTCATTTGAAGCACTGTGAGTTCTAGGGGGCTTCCTTTGGATCTTTCAAGTTCTACCAAATACACAGACACGGGTTTATCTGCCTCCTTATCTCTTCTTCAAATCTCACAGAAAGTGTTTAAAATTGAAAACTAACATTTCACTCATATTTTGAAATTTTTTCCTAATTTCTTATTGTGAAGGAATGTCTATGGATATTTATGATTGTCTTAACAAGTAAGTTTTATGAATTTTAAAGTTTCATTGTTTTGAAATCTTACTCATTAAGCACCAATCACTGAGAGATTACAAAAATTTGATAGGTGAATTTTGTTTCTTTTCAGAAAAATATAAAATATTTTTATGTTGGAGGCCAAATTATATTCTTCTATATTTCAAACTAAATATTTTTGCAGTTAATGAATTTTTTCCAAATGCATACATAGCTACCGGTGTGATCCTTTCTGATTTAACTCAGAATCCTCTTAAAGAGCAGAACATGGCTATATTCTACACAGGAAACTCACCTCACTTAATCTTATTTTGTTTTAGAGATGGTAATAGCAACCTATATGGCACAAAGCTCAGCTTTTGTTCCTTTGAACCAGGGCCCTTTCTCCACACACGTTTTTAGCTTGATGCCTTAAACGTGCTAAACACCGAAGCTGGAGGAACTTGGATTACAAATGTGGGAAGCTGAAGGCTCATGTTCAATCACATACTTAAGGATCACAACCATAAAGCGAAGTTAAATTCACTTTCTATCTTTTCATATAAGCTGTAAGGCTCATGTTCTAGCACATGCTTAAGGATCATAACCATAAAGAGAGGTAAAGTTCACTTTCATATATTTTCACTCCACTTTGTGTAAACAATCAACCTAAATCATTAGGGTTCAGCCCCAAAAATAATCAATCTTCAAAACAAAATATATATGTGTGCATGGACGTACACATGTGTGCATATATATATATATATATATTCTTTCTAATTTTGAAATTCTTAAAATATTTAATAGTACCTGTAAGCTTGCCAGTTGATTTGTAATCTTATTTCATTTGTTTTAATATTTTCTTACTTAATCTGTGTATGGAGGAGAGGAGGTTTCAGGTGCATACCATGACATGACAACTTACATGTGTCACATCATGTGGGTTCCAGTGTTTGGAATTTAGTTGTCAGAGATGGCTGTAAGTAACACTCTCTGTGGAGTCATCTCACATCTTTTTTGAAGAGCTCTTTTGTTTGAGCCTCTTAAACATGCCCCTTTGTCACTGGTCTTTAGGGGAAAAGCATAGCAATAAGGATCATTTAGTAATCAATGAAGACCATTGTATAAAAATGCTAATTGTCCTGATTGTCCCAGTAAAATAAATGAGAGGAAACTGATTTCAACTACTTAAGGGCTTCCTGGATTCGGCTCCTAGAAAACACTGAAAAAGAGAAGGATTTGTCAGGTATGGCTCAGAGGCAGTTTGGTAGCTTAGAGGTAGTGAGTTTCTAGAATGAACCATTAGAAACCAGGCTGGACATGAAGTCCATACAGCTTGAGGCACACAGAGGCCCTTTGTACATATTGTCAGTTTATACTGTGTTAGTATGTCATTCACCTGTGTTATCTCCTTTTGAAGGTGAAGTCTACACTAATGTAAAACTATCATGCAAGCACAGTGGCTCAAACCATTAATCCCAGTAAGAGAGAGCCTTAGGCATGTGAATCTCAGTGTGTTCCAGGCCAGTCTGGTTTACACAGCAAGCCTCCGATCAACTGGGGCTACACAGCAAGATTCTGTCTCAACAGGCAAACAAAGCTATCATGGTGGTAAGGAGATAGCTCAGCCCATGAAGTGCTTGCCAGTAAAACAAGGGGTCTTGAGTTTGAACACCCAGCATTCACAAAAAAAGCCGGGCATGGTGGTTTCCATCTGTAACCCTTCAGCAGGAGAGACTGAGACAGGAGGATTCTGGGGGCTCCCTAGACAGCACGTCTAGCTGAATCACTGACCTACAAGACAAGGAAATATGCTGTCTCAAAAACAGAGGTGGAGAGAGGTAGAGGAAGAAACTCAGCATCAGCTTCTGGCCTCCACATGTACACATACACACATGTATATACAGCCACATACAATCACATGCACAACCACACAAACACAGAGTATACCACAGATACTTATACGGCACCACATGTAAAAATATAAAAGAATAAATACAAATAGAAACTACTAAGGAGTTCAAGTGCATGAGTGAACAGGTGGGACTGAATGGTGTTGGTGTCATGCTGACTCTGATTGGTGCTGAGTGAGCTGGTCAACCCTTCTCTAAGTCCTCCACTATGCCACGGGTAGTTCTTTCTATTGGCCACATACTAAAGAGAGCCAAAGTCCTTCCTATTTCTAATTGCCCTTGTTTACTGTAAATTATGCTTATGAAAATATTCTCATGGATTTGCCTGTGCAACTGTGCATGTAATTACATTCTGGCAAGAATACAAAATCATTTCCGTTTTGACAATATGGTTGGTGGGTGGCATTTTTTCTTTTTTGTGGATTGTGACATTTTTCAGGTTGATTCTTGAAATTTCTTTTGCACTCATAAAACTGACAAGTTGACAACCTTGTCATATGTACTTCCCCAGTCTCAAGACAGGCGCAAAACAGATGCTCCCTGGTTTTCCTGACTCTGAACTTTTTCAGACATGGTGTGTTTAAGGATAAAAAGAAATATCATGTAAGTCCTTCACAACATGCTGAGGGCATGCTCATGTGCCTGTCAAAACTATCAACTAAGTCATATGCAAATTCTTCCAAATGGTGCTGTTGACTTTGTGTTAGGAAATAAACTGGGAGGTTATCCTAGCAACAGTAGAAAACAGGAGAGTGCTGTCTGTGCCTGCTCATCAATAGTCTATGAAAAGGTAGCAACTGAGGAAATCAACTCACTCATATGTGTATGACCATTGCCAAGTGTTTCAGGTCATAATTACTAAAAGAGGAATTTCTTTAGAAAGAAATTTAGTAAATACGGAGTCACTCAAAGAGTGCTAAGGGTTTTTGTTTTGTTTTGTAACTGTATGATAATAAATTTTCAATTATGATAAACTATATTATGAGAAATCTTCTTAAAGATTGGGGCATGTCTAATGAGCTTTCAAGGGCAAATATATATTCTTTAAATTTGAACAAAGGATACTTTAAATTTCCCAAGCACTCCATTGGAGCTCTGATTCTACAGAATAACCTGTTGGAAACACCAAAGTATTTAAACAAAACAAAAATTTAGATTAATCCAAATTCTCAACCCCTGTATCACACTTCAATGTTTTCTCCTGAGAATTTGTTGCTTTTATTCACATTTCAATGTAGATTATACCACTTTAATAAATTTAACTGAATATAAGAGGTTCTGACTATTCTGTTATTTACTCATGTCTCATATTCAATCATCATGCACAGAAATAGAGATCTTGTCTATACCTCTGTGTTATATCCTGAAAAAGATGAAGGCACTAAACTGCTTAATTAAAGAGCATATACGTATCCTTGTCCTGGAATTCAGGTCTCAGCTCATGAGATCTTCATATATGCTTGTTCCCCCTTTTGTAATTATCTTCCCAGTGATGAAGACTGATAAGATTCTTACCCCATGTAAGCATAGTTTTCAAGTATCAGTAATTTATGATCTGATTAGGTCAATAACTAACAGGGGATAAATCAATTCAGATTTTCTGCTATTGCTGATTAGTCTACATGAAATTACAGTTTCTTTGTCTTCCATAAAATTACTTAAAGAGGTATTATTTCAATTATATCAACAAATTTTTTTATTAGAAAATCCAACACCTTGAAAGAAACTTTATATTTTATGAGAGCAAAAACCCTGAAACCCAACAATAATGCTTTGGAGACCAAAATGCTTGTTGTTTAATTAACTAATAGAATCTGGCAAAAGACAGAGCAATGATAAATAGTCCCCTCTAGAAATGACATTTTGTATGGTTTTTTTCCACCATTTGAAAAACATTATGAATTATATATTTGCTAATGAATAATTTAAATGCTCAAAGGTAAATACTGTAGTGAATGAAATCCTCCCAGACTGCTCACTTCACCTCACCAATATGAATACAGACTTGGTTCAATGCAAGCACCAATATTTTATCATAAGGAATTACATTGAAGAAATTTCCAAGCATCATGTTATTTTAGACAAAAATACCTTAATGACTCCTGGAATCTCTATGATGTACTTATTCAAATAAACACCACCTTTATTATCATCATCATTGCCATATGATTATCTTTGAGTACAATTTTTGGCTTGCTTTTTTGAGATGGTTTCATATGATCCAGGCTGGCCCAGAACCTACTGAATAATTAAGGATGCCCTTCAGCTTGTCTCTGTAACCAAAGTTCTGTGATTAAAGGCTTGTTCCACCATTTTGCATTTGAGAGCAGTTAATTGGCACCTCTGATGGTGATTCCAATTTCTTAGTGTCTCAGCTTTAGTTTTTCCAAAAAGTTTTCCACCTCTTTCCTATTGGATGGAGATTCTTCACTGCCCTTATCTGATTCAATCATCTTGTTATTTACACAAACCCATAATGGCCCACCATCAGAAATTCCTCCATACTTCTCAGAAATAGTAAAGGTTCTTTATCTGCATGGAAAGTTTATACCAAAGAATGGGTAGAAGCCATGTTTAGTATATAATCTTCCTCAAATTTCATGTTCTGATATTTGAGAAATAAGAAAGTTGGGCTTCATTATATATTTAGATTGTATAAAATGAGTAAACCAGGAGGCTTAAACATCTTATACTTTTTCTGAGCATAATTATTTCAGTGCAGTCTCTGATTTGAATGTTGATAGAGTTTACTCAGCTCTTCTTCTAGAACTTGTATTTCAAAGGAATCAAAGGATTATAATTGATGAAGGAAAAACCACTCTCAACAAAACAACATCAAATAAAGCTACAGTAAAATCATTTAAGAGTCAGCAGCTTTTTCCCTTTATTACAAAATAAACTAAATAACATATTCAAGCTAACACAGTATCATGAAAAACAAATTCTAAATTGAAAATAAACACTGTAGTAAATTATGAAGTTAGTCAAAATTTGTAATTTTGAATTAATTTAAGTACTGAAATCCAAAAGTAATTCCATAAAAACCACATAGACTGATGGACTACAATGGAAAATACTCAACTTCAGAGTTGTGTGCTGTCCACCCAAGCTCCATCATTGGGCTGCTGCTCTGCTAGCACCCACAAGGCCAGTGGCATCTGGAACATCTATGTCAGGTCCCCTATCCCCAACACCCCCTGCTTCCTGAATCCCCTGGGGCATTGAACTCTGTGCTGTCCCACAAGCACCATTATCTGTGCCACCAGCCCTCACCAGGCTTGGCATACCAGGAAATCAAGGAAATTCAGACCAGCTGCACCAGGAATATCCAGGCCTGCTGCAACAGGAACATCCAGGGACAAACAGATGACTAAAAGGACAGTTTAAGAACAAAATTAACAAGAGCCAGGGCAATATGACACCACCAGAACCAGTTATCAGTAAATAAATAAATAATAGATTTAGAAAAAACATGAATCTGGTTATCTTTCAAAATACTGTAGAAAAACATTCTAGGAAGATTGAGGGAATTTGGATATAAGATGTGCTTTAGGTGATATCAGGAGCTAATTTCTAGGGAGGGTTTTCCTGTAAAGAGTCCACTGCACTGCACATTACAATGTTCATATTTAATCTTGTAAATATAAGGTTTTACCTTGGGCCAAAAGTTTATTTGTAATCTATTATAAAAGTTCTTAATTCTGTAAGCTAAGATTCTCAGTTAAGATGAAAATTTTATGATGTTATAACCTTCACTCATATCCCACCGTGCCACCCTTGAATTTTGAAGCAAGAAAAAGAGTTGAAAAATGAAACTAGACTGTAAGCTTGACCAGGAAAAATAAAGCCCATTGTTCTACAAGTCTTGAGGTTTTTGGAAGTAATTTGCAAACTGTGAGAGGCTGACTTGAGAGACTGGAGATTGCACAAAATTCTACTCTTCTCTACCCTTGACAGTTTTCATAGTTTATCTGTTAATTCCAACATCTGTTTCAACTCCAGTTTGGATTCAATGGATTGCATTTGCATGTTTAGTGATTTTTCTTTCATTGAATGCTAGTCATTATAAAGTTCCCTTTGGTGACTGCTAGGTGATTTTTATACATATATGTGTATTTCTGGGTTTAGGGATGAGGTTCTTTTAATACAACTTTAATCCATTTAATATTTGATTTTTAAGACTGAAAGCTTCTGTAAGGCAAAGGACACTGTAATTAGAACAAAACGGCATCCTACAGATTGGAGAAATATCTTTACCAACCCCACATTTGATAGAGGGGTAATATTCGAAATTTATAAATAACTCAAGAAATTAAACACCAAGAAACCAAATAACTCAATCAAAAAATGGGGAAAAGAGTTATTCTCAGTTTTCTAAGATATTGTCAGACTGATTTTCATAATGGTTGTTTTTCTAAGATATCATCAGACTGATTTTCATAATGGTTGTACAAGTTTACACTCCCACCAGCAATGGAGGAGGGTTCCCCTTTCTCTACAACCTCACCAGCATGTGCTGTCATTTGAGTTTTTGATCTTAGCCATTCTGACAGGTGTGAGGTGGAATCTCAGAGCAGTTTTGAGCTGCATTTCTCTGATGATTAAGGATGTTGAACATTTCTTCAGGTGTCTTTTGGGCATTTCATAATCCTCTTTTGTGAATCTCGGTTTAGCTCTGTACCCTATTTTATGATTGGGTTACTTGTCTTCTTGTTAAGCTT
Source organism: Lophiomys imhausi (assembly GCA_907164525.1). Classification (NCBI taxonomy): domain Eukaryota; kingdom Metazoa; phylum Chordata; class Mammalia; order Rodentia; family Muridae; genus Lophiomys; species Lophiomys imhausi. Next base: position 2,614,202 of record CAJQZJ010000165.1, read on the forward strand.
GGAATAGCTCTGCCTCAAGACCTAGCCATACCACTACTGGGCATATATCCAAAAGATTCTTCAGCAAACGACAAGGACATCTCCTCAACTATGTTCATAACAGCTTAATTTGTAATAGCTAGAAACTGGAAACAACCCAGATATCCTTCAACCAAAGAATTAATAATAAAAACTACAACCATTGCACCAAAAGGAACAGGAACATAGACTTTGTTACATGTTAATGAGACACATTGCCCTAGTGTAGCTGCCTTGTAGGCCCCCAGTACATGAGGAAGCTTTAAACCCTCATATGACTGCTGAATTGGGGTGGGGGACTGATATGTAGGGACACCCCACTCTGGAGGAGTAGGATAGAAGGGAGAAGGTGTAGAGGGTGGGAGGGTGGGACTGGGAGGGGTGGGAAGAGGGCACTATTATGGAAATGTAACTTGAAGTGATAAATAAACACTAAAAAAAACAAAAAAACTATGGTATATTTACACAATGGTATACTACTCAGATATCAGAAACAAAGAAATCATGCAATTTGTAACCAAATGGATGGAACTAGAAAAGATTATCATGAATGAGCCAACTCAGACTCAGAAAGATACACATGGCATATAGTCACTTATAACTGGATTTTAGCCATATAGTACAGGATAACTATTCTACAATCAATAGACCCAAAAGAACAGGAACGTGGACTTGGTTACCTGTTAGTGGGACACTCCACCCTAGCAGAACTGCCATGTATGCCCCCCATGCAAGAGGAAGCTCTTAGACCTCATGTAACTAACAAACTGAGTGGGAAGGATGGGAGAGGGGGTATTGGGTAGGAGAGTGGTACCAGGAGGGATGAAGGGAGGGAGCTGTGATGGAGATGTAACTTGAAGTAATAAATAAACTTTAAAAAAAAAAAGACTGATCACAGGGCTCCATCTGACCCACCTTTTTCTGTACTGCTAAGGCAAGTCACTCCAGGCTCTACCCAGTACCACATCTCATGAGGTTTCAGAGATGGCTGATATTAGCAGGTATCCCTCTCTGTCCCACACTTATTATCCTTCTCTTCTTCTTTCCTCATGAGTTCTTTGCTTGGCTACAGGCAATTTCCTTACAAGAATGCATTATTTGGTCTCAGTTGAATACTTAACCATGAACCCCACATAGTTACAGAATTCTTGTTTGGTGCTCTCTCTTCTACTGTATCCCCAGAATTCTAGCTATGTTTCTCATCCCTGTTACTTAACTTCCTCTTTTCAATCTAGAGAAATTCCCATGTGCTCCCAGCCTTCCCTCATTCTCCTGCATGTGTGGTGTTTGGCAAGGCAAGTAAAGGGAACCTTAAAGTTAAGTCATTGGTTTACTTGCTCATGAGATTAAGACATTATGGTGGTAAGAATGCATTGAGTTTCAGACCGAAAATAATAATAATAAATTAACAATAAAGAGAATGAGAATAATGGCCAGAGTGAATTCTTACTCATTTTATGGTTCTATTTTCTTATATAAGGTATTTTATATAATATTACTTTTTATCTTACAAAATTCAAATTTGCTTTTTTATTCTTTGACAGATCTGTATCTTTAAACAATGAATTCTAGCGGCTGTTATTTAATCTCATCTACTTTTCCATCTTTAACCATTCTTCCCAACAAGTCTGTCTCCTCCTTTTTTGATTTTTTCTCAAGTTTCATGTGTATGAATGTTTGTCTGTGCCTGTGTGTTTGTATGTACACCATGCATGTACAGTGCCCACAAGGACAGAATAGGGGATCAGATCCCCAGGACTTGGAATTAAGGAAACTACTTAGTCATCATGTGGGTGCTGGAACTGAATATATGACCTTTACAAAAGCAGCAAATGATCACCACCCATGAGCCACCTCTCTCGTCTCATCTTGAATTAAAAAAAAAAAATGTTCTTCACTGAATTTACTTATGGTAGCTTTCCTGAATGTGGGTGATGGTACTTAATGCATGTTGGACAGCTTATGGATGACTTGGATAGCTACACTGTGAGTTATTTTAGGTGGGTTTTGTTGGGGGGTGCATATCCACTTAGCATGTATAAATCTGCATTGTTTAAGGACCATAAAAAGACAGAAGCTGAGATGATTGCAAATAAAGTAGAGATGCCATTTTAAAAATATTTGAAGAAGAAATTTTAAAATATAGGAAGGAAAATATCCAAGAATCACATAGCATGTGCTTTCAACATTATTTGCTTATAAAGACTGATCACACCCATCCCAAGAAGAAATAAAATTTCGAAGGCTGTAATACATGAAGTATATCTGGACCCAAATCATTATAGATGTCCAGTTTGCAAAATGCTCAAGAGTGGATACACAAATTTTATATAATTATCTTATATAATCATATAAATTATATATACTATATTATGTGTAACCTATAATATGTTATATATTTTATATAATTAAATATAATATGAGATTATATAAATTATATAATGCATATAAATAGGCATATAATTTTATAAATCAGAACAGTTTTTAGGATGCTTAAGAATGGATACACAAATTTTACATAATAATTTAAATTTGAATATTTGAATTTAAAATTCTATTGTAGTTTTCAGCCTAGTAAAAATTTAATGGTGATGAGGCTTTTGAAATGATGAATAAAATTTAAAATAATTGCTTCTATTCCATTAGACAGTAAACAAAGAAATTTATATCTTTGGAAATTCAAATATATAAAAACAGTAATGTGTAGTTTACTCTGTTTTCCCATATATAACCTAAAGTCAGATCCCTCAAGTGGCCCAGCTCTTTTGCTGAACTTATGAAGTCACTGAGCTTGAGCCTCTTAAAGATTATTTTAAAAAATTAATACCATACCTTTCTAGCTAGTCAATTAGTGATGGCTTCCCTTAGTTTGAACCTCTTAAGTGTATGCCAATATTGTATATTGACACTCCATATCAGAGGAGTGGGAGGGGTGGCAGAGGGAAGAGAGGGTGGGAGAGTGGAACTGCTAGGAGTGGAAAGAGGGCACTATAATGGAGATGTAACTTGATGCAATAAATACACATTATAATAAAAAATGGAAAATAAAAAAAAACAAATAGTCCACTCATCTAGCCCTTTTATGTCTGTCTAGAAGAATAGTTTTCCTCATATCAGTAGATTTTATGTTTATCAGAACTCAGAATTTTCAGTGAAATCAACAGATATCTCTCATGAATGTGTCTCAAGTAAGTCATTTGGTTCCTGGCAGTGAAGTGGGTGTCATTTCTCAGCTAATTTAGTTTCAACATGCTCTTATCAATATATGCTCTTGGGGGAAAAAGGGAGGAAAATCAGTTCAAAGTCTTCCTGGGTTAGTTTGAGAATAGCTTGAAATAAAAGAGACTGTCTGCAAAACCTAAAATAAATAAAATTAAATGAATAAATAAAATTCTGACCTGTCAATGTGACAAGTTACTCTACCTAATAAGTGACAAATATAAAGGTAAACACTAGATAAATGCCAATTATATATGAGGAATTATTTTATACCATATTTTATAAGCACTGCATCTGGCTTTTTTATACAGAATTTTTATTTGTTCAGACAATTTCATGATAAGTTGAAAGACTGGCCATATTTTCAGAGATATAGTTCATGCTTTATGCTCTTGGCAATATATTTATGACAAAGTTTTTCCTTAGTTTTAAAAACTGGAATACCAAATAACTCTTCCAGAGTTTCAAGGTAAATATAACATCGTTTTAATCAGATTTTTACCAAATTAAAATAAAGCACCTAGGAAGAACGGTTAAGTGAGAATCAGGGAAGAGGATGAATTGATATCCTCATGATCTTCTTTGCTGCCTTTAATATCTCAATTTCAATAATGATCTGGATACAAGTTAGTCTTCCAGTCAGTGCTTTTGACATTAAAATTTTTTATGTCTGTCTCTAGTATCTTCTGAAAGCCAAGTACAGATTTTTAGGTAGACATAACATTCAATTTTTTATTGTTAATGTGAAAGAATTTACAGGAGAAGGCTTTACATGAACTAATGTATACAATACAAATATCAGTGTGTAGTCACTTGTTCTCTTTATTTGGAATCACCAGCATCTGTGATGAACTAGGATGTTCTTTTTCCCTCCTGTTTTTTGTGCTCTCAAAATACACCTTTACTTTGTAGATCTGAAAAGAAACAACAAAGAGGGACCATATTACAGACTTTCTTTCTAAACATTTGACAGAAAACAGTGGAATGTCTTCTGGTGTAAAAATTTTGTTTCTCAAAGTATAAGTATTTTAACACAAACAACTTGTGAACAGCAAGACTGCTACAATTGGCCCTCATATGACTTCTGAACTGGGGCGAGGGACCATTATGTAGGGACACTCCACTCCAGAGGAGTGGGATGGAAGGTTTAGGGGGTAGAGGGTGGGAGGGCGGGGCTGGGAAGGGGGTAAAGAGGACAATATGATGGAGATGTAACCTGAAGCAATAAATAAATAAATTTATTTATTAAAAAAGAAACAATTTCAAAGGTAACAAATAAATATACTTGCCTTTTTAGAGAGCAGGTGGCATGTAGGTATCTGAGGACATGCCTATTACTTCTGATCTTTATCTCTTAGTCTTTATCAGGAAAAATGTAGAAAATCTCTATCTTCAAATTTGATATCTAAATACAGTCATAAAGGAAGTATTTGGTCAAAAGTTGCAGTCACTTTTTTTCCTGAATATTCACTTCCTCATATGCACTAAGCTCTTTTATTATACATACATTTATGTCACCATTTGGAGATGAATGACTTGTAATCTGAATAAACACCACCTCTTCAACCAATGATCATCCTCTGCCCTCTGAATAATTTATTATTAAATTAAAAAAATTCTGTGTTGAGCATTGAACAGCTTAATGCAAATCATTAGTGGTGTCAGTCAACTGCATCACAGCAATGAAGAATTTTTTTTCTTAATGAAATATGCACACACACACACACACACACACACAAACATATACACAATACACAAAGTCAGTATTTCAGAAGATAGTATATAAGGTTGCTGACTGTCTATATCTCATATATTGTGGGAATAATGATGTAGAAATAATATTTCTGTGTTATGAAAACAGTCAATGAAAATTTTAATTTTATGAATCAGTTTTGAACTTCTGTAGTACATAATTGATATGAAGTTCATCATGTAATCTAATATTTTTTACTTTACTACTTCATTAAAGGTTGATGTATAATATTTTAGTAAGTTCATAGTTTTTATTACTAGGTGGTATCATGGGAGAGCCACTTGCATTTTATGAAACTAGCCTAAGTATTTCATGTTTATAGAGGAGAGAATACCATTCAGATTTGGTAAATGCTCACAAAGTAGGATCTGTGTAAAATACTGAGATAACTAGATTGTGATTTATATTATCGCAGAATTTTTTAAAGTAAATGTATATTTTGCATACATAATTTAATAATATAGTAAGTTCCCAATAAGGTGAAACTTCACACTATCATGTTCTGAATGGGAGATATACCTTTGAGTGAGGATATCTTTTTCACATTTCCCTGGTTACTTTTACCCTGCTGCTCACCTCTGTATTATTACCCAACACCCTATCCTTGCAGTGGTTCCACTTTACTTTCCTAGTTTTTGTAGTTATTACAAACTTTCTATGCATATGTGAAGATTTGGAGATAGCCAGCTCCTATAAGGAAGAGAACATATCATTTGTCTTTCTGGGCATGGTTACTTCACTCAGTTTTTTCAAGTTCCATCCATTTACCTGTAAAGTTCATAGTTTCACATGTCTTTACCTCTGCATAGTATTTCATTGTGTATATGTACCACACTTTCATAGTTTGTCAGTTGAAGGACATTTGGGTTGTTTCCATTTCCTAGTTTTGAACAGGGAAGCAATGAACATAGCAGAACAAGTAACTATGGGGTATGGTGTTAAGTAGTTTGGGCTGATGCCAAAGAGTGATTTAACTGGGTCATATGGTGAATTTATAGTTAATATTTTGATAATCCCCCACCCTGATTTCCATAGTCATCTTTCTCTTCAAATATAGGGTCTCTTCATGGTCTGAAAATGCCAAAGAAGTTAGGTAGGCTAGTCAACAAACCCTGAGGATCAGTCTGTCTTATTTCCACAGCTTGATTATTTCATTGAATAGTACTATCAATTCCCATGCGTATATTCTGGTTTGCCTTACCTGTGGGGCTCTGTTACTTCTTACTAACATTATTCGGAGAGCAATATAATATTGTCATAAAAAGCATTGGCCAACAACTAGTAAACAATTAACAGTAAAAACATACATCTATTAATGTTATTTAGTTAAAATGTACAAATATAGATGAAAAATTATGAAACAAACAAATTCTTTCATGTTCTATCAATGGCCATGTAAGTACAAGGAACCCCAGGTAAGATATGGCCCACAAGTTGTGAATAAACCTTAAATCCAAACCAGTAGTTCCCATCAGCACCCTTTCCTCTGGGTGCTATATCCTAGCCTGTAACTCCAGCAGAAGACTCCTGCTCTATCAGAGACAAAGACAGTACTAGGAACTCCACAGACCAAGCTGGTACCCAGAACCCTGGATGCCACTCCAATGTCCAGAGCCACAGAGCTCATGCCAGTTTCTCCAACTCCTGAAGCACAAAGGCAACACAAGCATCCAAAATGCCAGAGGTCACACAGGACAGCAAAACTCCTGTGTAGACACACTACCGGTCCTGAGGTAACAAGAACTACAGGCTTCTCAGGCCAAAAGACCAGAGAGAAAACAGAATTTAAGGGGAAAAACATCGATCAAGCAAAGGTAAACTCAGAAATTGGCAACTAAACCTATAATAAACCCAAACCCAGATGACTAGATGCTAGTGTATGAACATAAGAAATAATACCCAAGACAATAAAACCCAGCTAGCCTACTACAGTAAGCCCTGGATAGTCCAATATAGTTGAAACATAAGAAAATGACCTCAAATACAATCTTATGAAGATGATAGAGGCCCTTAAAAAGGGAATGATAAAATCCCTTAAAGAAATCCAGGAAAACAAAAAACAAACAAAAAAGGGTGAAGGAAATGAATAAAACTGTTAAAGCCCTGAAAATGGAAATAGAAACAAAAAAGAAACAAATTCAGGGAACTCTGGAGATGAAAATTTCTAAACCAGCAAAAACAAAATAAGAGAAACACATGCACACACATACACACCCACACATGCAATGCACGCATGCACACACACACACACACACACACACACACACACACACAAAACTGCCACCACCAACAACAAAATAAAAGGAATTAATAATCCTTGGTCATTAATATCTCTCACTATTAATGGACTCAATTCCCTAACAAAAAGACACAGAAGCTAACAGAATGGTTGTAAAAGCAGGGTCCATCCTTCTGCTAAATACAAGAAACATACCTAAACATCAAAGATAGATACCTCACATTGAAGGGTTAGAAAATGATATTCCAAGCAAATAGACCCAAGAAGCAAGCTGGTCCAGCCATTCTAATTCTAACAAAACAGGCTTTCTACCAAAATTAAACAAAAGATGATTAATTAATCAAAAGAAGGATACTTCATACTCATCAAAGGAAAATTCCACCAAGATGACATCTCAAATATGCACATCTATGCCCCCAAAACAAGGGCATTCACATTTGTAAAAGAAACATTACTAAAGTTTAAATCACAACCCCACACATTAATAGAAGGAGATTTCAACACCCCTCTCTCATCAAGGACAGGTCAATCAAGACAGAAACTGAACAGAGAAATAATGGAACAAGCAGACATTATGACTCAAATAGATCCAAGATATCTACAGAACATTTCACTCAAACACAAAAGAATGTACCTTCTTCTAGGCAATTCATGGAACTTTTCCCTAAAATTGCCTATATACTTAGTCACAAAGCAAGTCTTAACAGATAGGAGAAAATTGAAATAACCCTCTGTATTCTAACAGACCACCATGAATTAAAGCTGGATTCAATAACACAAAGTACAGAAAGCATACAAACTCAGTGAAACTGAACAACTCTCTACTGAATAACAACTGGGTCAAGGAAGAAAGAAGCAAAGAAATAAAAGACTTCCTAGAGTTCAGTGAAAATGAAGGCACAACATACACAAACCTATAGGACACAATGAAGGCTGTGCTAAGAGGAAAGTTCATAGCACTGAGAGCCTTCATAAAGAAATTAGAGAGATCTCATACTAGGAAATTAACAATATACCTGATATGAATGAAATGTATACCTTCTGGAATGAAAGAAGAAAGCATATATCAGAAGAGTGGGCCACAGGAAATAATCAAACTTAGGGAAGAAATATACAAAATAGATACAAGTAGAACAATAAAAAGAATCAAAGAAATAAAGAGTTAGTTCTCTGAGAAAATCAATATGATGGACAAATCCTAATCCAAACTAACTAGACAGACAGAGAATAGCAAAATAAACAAAATCAGAAACTTTAAGGGGGCCATTATAAGATGAACTAATAAAATAAAATAAAATCATTTCAAAAACCTGTACTCCACAAAACAAGAAAAACTAAAAGAAATGGACAAATTTATTAATAAATACCACTTACTAAATAAAATCAAGATCAGATAAGATAAACAATTTATAGACCCTTGGGAAATAAATAGAAGCACTCATTAAAAGTCTCCCAGCCAAAGAGGGGGAAAAATAGCCCAGGGCCAGATTGTTTTAGTACAGAATTCTACTAGACTTTTAATGAAGAATTTATACTTACACTCATCAAATTTTTCCACAAAATAGAAACAAAAGGGACATTTCCAAATTTATTTTGTGGGGCCAAAGTCACCCTGATACCTGAACCACATTAAGACTCAACAAAGAAATGAAGTACAGTCTAATTTCCCTAATGAACATTGATGCAAAAATAATCAATAAAATACTTGCAAACCAAATCCAGAAATACATCAAAAAGATCATCCACCATGATCAAGTAGACTTCATCCTAGAGATGCAGGAATGTCCCAGTATATGAAAATCTGTCAATGTAATTCACAATATAAACACACTGAAAGAAAAAAAAAAAACCTGCACGATAACCTATTTAGATGCTGAAAAAAAAAAAAACTCAGACAAAATCCAACACCTCTTCATGATAAAAGTCTTGGAGAGATCAGCGATACAAAAGAAAGACATACCTAAATATAATAAAGGTAATTTACAGCAAACCTATAGTTAAAATCAAATTAAATGGAAAGAAACTCAAAGCAATTCAGGCTGCCAACTTTCTCCATATCAATTTAATATATGGCTTGAAGTTCTAGCTAGAAGAATAAGACAACTGAAAGAGATCAAAGGGATACAAATTGGGAAGAAAGAAGGTAAAGTGTCATTACTGACAGATGATATGATAGTATAGATAAATGACCTCAAAAATTCTACCAGGGAACTGCCATAGCTGATAAATGCCTTCAGCAAAATAGTTGGATATAGAATTAACTTTAAAAAATCAGTAGCCCTCCTTTTACACACAATAAACTGACTGAGAAAGAACTCAAGGAAACAACATCCTTCCCAATATCCACAAATAACATAAAATATCTTCATGTATCTCTAACCCAAGAAGTAAAAGACCTGTATGACAAAAACTAAGTTTTGAAGAAAATAATCTGAGAAGACATCAGAAGATGGAACAATCACCCATTCTCATGGATCAGTAGGATTATCATTGAAAAAAAAATGACCATTTTACAAAAATCAATCTATAGATTCAACACAAGTCCCACCAAAATTCCAGCACAATTCTTTACAATCCTTGAAAGAGTAAAACTAAATTTCATATGGAAGAACAAAAAAACCCAAAATAGCTAAAACAATCGTGTAAAAAAAAAAAAAACTTCTAGAGGTATCCACAACCCTGATTTCAAGCTCTTCTGCAGAGCTATAGTAATAAAAAATCATATAGTACTGGTATAAAAATAGATAGGTGGATCAATGGAACTGAATCAAAGGCCCAGTCATAAACACACACACACACACACACACACACACACACACACATGCACACACACACACACACACACACACACACACACACACACAGACATGGACAAAGAAGCCAAAACTATAAAATGAAAAAAAAAGGAATCATTTTCAAAAAAATGGTCTTGGTCTAACTAAATGTCTGCATGTAGTAGAATGCAAAGATATCCTTATATGTATATAATTACTCTGCACAAAACTGAAGTCCAAGTGTATCAAAGAACTCAACATAAAATCAGATACACTGAACCTGTTATAAAATAAAGTGGGGATAGGCTTGATCACATTGGTATAGGAGACAATTTCCTGTACAGAACCCCAATAGCAAGGTACTAAAATTAACAATTAATAGATGGGATCTCATGAAAATGAAAAGGTTCTGTAAGGCAAAGGACAATGTCAATGGCACAAAATTGCAGCTGACAGAATGGGGAGAGATCTCTACCCACTACACATCTGACAGAAGGCTAATTTCCAAAACATATAAAGAATTCAAGAAATTAGACATCAAGAGACTAAATAATTCAATTAAAAAATGAACTGCAGATCTAAAGAGAGAATTCTCAACAGAGGATTCCCAAATGGCTGAGAAATGTTCAAACCTTCAACATTCTTAGCCTTCAAGGAAATGCAATTTTAAACGACTCTGAGATTCCATCCTACACCCATCCAAATAGCTAGGGTCAAAAACTCAAGTTGAGCTCATGTTGCCAAAGATGTGAAGCAAGAAGAATATTCCTCCATTGCTGGTACAAGTGCAAACTTGTATAGTCACTTTGGAAAACAATATGGCAGTTTCTCAGAAATTGAAAACAACCTACCTCAAGACCCAACTATACCACTCCTGGCCATATATCCAAAAGAAGCTCCACCAAATCACAAGGACACTTGCCCAACTATATTCATAGCAGCTTTATTCATAATAGGCAGAAACTGGAAACAACCTAGATGTCCCTCAACCTAGAATGGATAAAGAAAATGTGGTATATTTGCATGATGGAGTACTACTCAGCTGTTTAAAATGATATTGTAAAATTCACAGGCAAATGGATTGAATTAGAATGAAACTACCTTGAGTGAGGTAGCCCAGACTCAGAAAGAAAAAAAAATGTACTCACTTATAAGTCAATATTAGCTGTAAAAGGACAAACATACTACAATCCACAGACACAGAGAACCTAAGAAACAAGGAGGTCTCTAAGGGGAGAATGCATAAGTCTATCTGGGAAGGAGAAATAGCATAGTTATTGTGGGTGGAAGGGAGGTGCAGAGGGTAAAGGATGGAGGGAGAGACAACTGGAATTGGGGGCATCTCAGAGATGAGCTAGAAACCTAGGGCAATGGAAACTCTCATGAATCTATGAGATGACTCTGGCTGGACTTCCCATGGAGGGATTGGGACACCAACCAGCTATAAAACCTTAGACACAGAAATTGCGGGAGAGGCCAACCAGTGAATGGTCCTTTTTGAGACCCATGACAAGAGGTAGCCCAGCCTGAAAGTGTCTGGAGGGCCAGGACCAAGAGGTTGGATAGCCCAGAGAACCTAGGATAGAATCAAACATGACTGGCAAAAGTAAATCAATAAAACCAATTGAAATGATCCCTAATGACATACTGCTATAGCTTATGAATAGCCATTCATGATAAGATGCTAAGGCACTAACGTACTAACCAGGAGGCCAGAACTAAAGCAGAGGCCTTAGAGCAGTGGTTTTCAACATCAGAGTCATGACCCCTCTAGGGGTTTAACCTCTCTTCCACAGTGGTCGCATATCAGATATTTACATTATGACTCATAACAGTAGCAAAGTTACAGTAATGAAGTAACAAGAAAAGGAGTTTAATGTTTGGAGGTCACCACAACATGAAGAACTTTATTAAAGGGTCACAGCATTAGAAATATTGAGAACCTCTTAATTATGTATCAATATACCAAGATCAATGCCTATGTAGCCCAATATAATCTTAATATTACGTCCATATGCAAGGGTCAATACCATTGTGGCCAACTATAATCTTAATTTTGTATCAATATACAAAGATCAATACCGATGTAATCCAATACAATCTTATTTTTGCACAATAAACAATGGTCAATACCACTTTAGCCAAATAACCTACTAATTTTGTATCAATATACAAAGGTATAAGGGCATATTCAATAATCTGCCCCTTCTTCTTGGACCTTCCTGTGCTATGACTATATCTCATTTTTCTCAAGCCCATGCACTCCTACATAGGAGAGGAAGAAGGATACAGAAAAGGAAAAGTAGGAATTCCCTGGTGCTAACCTCCAAAACCCATTAAGACAGGATCATTTATCAGCTTGTAGTCTCTTCCCCTACATAACAGAGTTTTCAGTTAACCTTCAAATAACCAAAAAGAAGGGCGGAGAAACACCCTCCCCACCCTCTGGGCATGGGACGTCGCTCTCTTAAAGTGACTTCCTGCTGATTTGGGTCGTAGTAGACCTGTTTGGGGCCCCAACCCAAATGTATATTGATACAAATTTAAAGATAATGCTTCCCAATGGTATCATACCTAGAGATACTTAAAAATAAAATGTGAAGCTCTGACCTCTTGATACCAACCATCTAAAACGGTCTAGGATATTTAAAACAAACTCCTAGTCATGCAAACATGTCTCTTTGTTAGCTACTATGACAGTCTATCACAGATATTCTCTAAACTACCCAGTAATCAAGTTGCTAAGAGACAAGCAACATTTGCTTATCTAAATACAAGAGATGGATAGGGCATCTTCAAAAACCCCTAGAGATCTGCAGAATATGGCATTCAAAGATGTTATCTTAAATCAAGATTTTTTTTGATATCGAGACATATCAGCGCCTGACAGCACCCCCTATTCTACTCCAAGTAGAAGATAAGCATCGAAGAACCTCCACTGTAAGATGGTTGAATTAGTGGCAAGCCTTTCTCTTGGCATGAAAAATCCCCTTGCACCAACTGCAGACAGACTGCTGTCCAAAAAGGACAAAACATGGTAGCAGGGAAGTCGACAGCCTAACTCTGCCAAGACAGGGTAGGTAAGTCCTTCATAATCCCTGCTCTACAACAAATGTCTGTCAGAGAAACAGGACCCAAAGCCTGAAGATTGATGCTGGAATGTATGGAGAGAAAATGGGAACTGTCCAGGCAGTTATTGGTATGTTCTTTCTTAGTTTTGGAAGCTGCAGGCTCTGCACTTCCTATATAAGCAAATATATTTATCCCTCTCAGGTCTCTGAGGTGGTTGAAGAATAGACAGATAGAATCTTATAGTTAAATTTTGAACTGTTTAGGAATCAAGAGGGTATTATAGATCTAAGAAGATACTCTTAAAAGTGTGTTGCAAGATAGTAAGAATGTTGAGTCACATATAGACCTTTAAACTCATGGAGTTGGGTAGATAGTAAAATGTTAAAGTCAGGGGCCAAATAGGTATAAACTGGACATTGGGAAGGTATACTGGGCCAATTTACTCTCATAAATGTGGCATATTTATATCTATTGTTTTGTATAATACTTACTGTTAGAAGAGAAGGAACCAGCTGTTGGACTGAAAGGGGAAACCTCTGGAGGGAAGAGGGTGGAAGGGCGGGTTAGGAAGGGGGAATAGGGAGGGGTTTGTTACTGAGATGTAACTTGAAGAAAAAAAAATAAAGTATTAAATAAAAAAAAAGAAAAAAAAATGAAAAAATAAAGATAGAAACTCTGTTGTTGAATTAAAAAAAAAAAAAGAAATATTGAGAACCACTGCCTTAGAGGAACAATTCTTACTGGGTTATTTCCCATGGCTTTCTCAGCCAGCTCTCTTGTACAACTCCAGACTACCCACAGGGGGCTAGGCCCTCCCACATAAATCATTAATCAAGAAAGTGCCATATTGATTTGCCTACAGGCCAATCTGATAAGGACATTTTTGTCAACTCAGGTTCCTCTTCCAAGATAATTCGTTTATATAAATTTGACCAAACAAACAAACTAGCAAAATTAATATAGAGCATTTAAAAATAAATTATTTTCTGAGAACTATTCATCATAGCACTTTATTGTATTCGGCAAGATTATAATAGATTAATATTAGGAGATAAATGTGACTATCTAATTCTCATGGGATAATTGAAATTATCTAGATTATTATTTTAGTTGTTTCTATGCATAAGAAGTTACAGATATTTTTAAAATCCTCTTGTACATTTGAGCCATCCCTGGCTGGAAGGGAGATACTATCTTCCAATGGATTTGCTGAAGTCCCTACAAATTGTGTTATGAGAGGTCCTGCTTACAAAGAAACAGAAAGAAAAAAACAACGTTTAACAATGATTATTGACTTTAGCCATGTTATATTCATTAAATAATTAAGCCTTTTAATTCTTAAGCCACCAACTGATAACATTATTTTCATACTCTCTCTCAATGAATAAAAGCACTTTATGCTGAACACATGTATTTACTGAAACTGCTAAAAAAAAAATCAGTCTTTTTGAGGTTTACTTATCAGAGGCTGAAGTGGTAGTATTTAGGGAGTTTTGCTCATTTGAAAATAAAGGGTAAATTATATGTTTTGTGGTTTTGTTCCATGTACTGTTGGCTAGCATTTTTGTATAAGACTCATCTCTTTGCTCAATCTAGAATAAATATATAAAATAGTAACGTGGGCTGCATAAATAGCTCAATGGCTAGAGAGCTTGCTGTACTAACATGGAAATTTGGGTTTTTCATTCCAGAACCCAAGTAAAAGTATATCATAAATTTATATTTTTCTCACCCCAGCATTGTGAAGTAGAGAGAGACGCATCCTGGAAGCATGCTTCCCAGCCAGTCTAATTGAAATATTAAGCTCCAGGTTCAGGGAGACACTATGTTTCAAGGGAATAAGGTGGAAAACAATAACAAAGGACACCCAGTGTGGGTGTCTTCCTCTGGCCTCCATAAACATGCACACATATGCATATAACACACACACACACACACACACACACACACACACACACACACACACTACAAAAACAAATAGACAGAATAATAAGATTATAAGAAGTGATAATTTCACCATCCAAGGGCACCATCTCCTCACCCTCAAATTCTTTTTTTTCTTCTAAACTAGCTTGATGCAGTGATAAGACTTTACTTTCTGAAAATCCTATATTTATTATTTGAAAGTAGAAACTGTATAATTGTATTTAGGAGTTCTACGTAGAATTTTACAAGAGTGTCTAAATAGTCAGATTTAACCTCACTGAACATATGATTGATTACACATATGTAACTTCCAGATACTTTAGGGAAGGGGGTTCAATTTGTTAGTATGTGAGCCATTGGCATGATAAGCCATCATGGCTTCAGTAACATAAATGCATGTTTATGAACACCTTAGAGTACATGTTTTTGAATGCATCCTAACAGTGCCTTCAAAGCTTTTAAAGGGAACTGTTTCACAATTCAGTTGAGGCTGCTTCACTGCACATGAATTTCTAACTCTTTAACATTTGCATTAGCAATAGTAATTCATCATAATAGTTCTGTATTGTTGCTGCACTTACAGACTACAATGAAAATAATTTATGGTCTAGTTGCACATCACCTTTTTTTTTCTCTTTTGCTTTTCTTAAACATGTGTATAAATATGCAAACACTCAAATACAAGCAAGTGACACAAAGCTCTGAAGTAGATGTCAAGCACATATTTTACACACTATTGTTTCACAGTCTGATTTAAGAGCAGTTACTGAAAGATAGATGGCTCTTAACTTAAGCTAAATTGAAATGTAATTATCTTTAGACATTCAAATAGTGTATACAGTAGCAGTAATCTTGATGAGGATGATTATGTAACTTATGTGATTTACAGCATAAGAAGCGTACATGAAGGACAAGTTGTGTTAAGGTAGGAATCAAACTTACAAAGCATACAGACTGGAAGTAAACAGTCCCATTCAGATGATCTTAACTCATCAAGTAACTGTGTTCCTTTGGTTTATCTCTTGAGAAGTCTAAGGCATGAATCCATAGTGCAGTAGATCCTCAATGTGTCTGGTTATTTGATTAATCTCAAGAAATTCTAATTCAAAGAGATATTCGTCATGCTTTAAATTCTACGATTTTTCAGAAAATCCAATGCAGATATGAACCCCTTCCTTCAACTCGTTTCAAAGTTAGATGTTAGAGGCTTATTTATACTCTTTTTTTTGAGTGTTTTTTCCTTTATTTTTTATTTCTTCAAGTTACATCTCAATCGCAGTCCCCTCCCTATTCCCCCTCCAGTCCCACCCTCCCACCCTCAACCCCACATCCTCTTCACTTTTTTTTTTCTTTTAAGTTTAAGGTATATCTTATTTCCCCCTACAATTTCCCCTTTCAGTCCAACAAATGGCTCTTTCTCTAATAATAACAAATACAATACAGTACAACAGAGGTAATTAGGCCACAGTTATGAGGGTTAAATGGCTTAACGTACATTCCCAATGACCAGTCCATATGTATTTGGTACCTGACTTTAACATTCTACTATCTAACCATCTCCATGAGTTTAAAGTTCTATATCTGACTCAACATTCATACTAACTTGCAACACAATTTTAAAAGTATCTTCTTAGATCTATAACACTCTCTTGACTCCTAAACAACTCAAAATTTAATTATGAGACTCTAGCTATCTGTTCTTCAACCACCTCAGAGTACAGGGCCTGCAGCTTCCCAAACTAAGAAATGACATACCTGTGGCTGCCTGAACAGTTTCCATTTTCTCTCCATACATTACAGCATCGATCTTCAGTCATTTGGCCCCATTTCTCTGACAGACATTGATTGTAGAGCAGGGGTTATGAAGGACTTACCTACCCTGTCTTGGCAGAGCTAGGCTGTCGATTTACCTGCTTCCAGGTTTTGTCCTTTTTGGACAGCATTCTGTCTACAGTTGGGGCAAGAGGCTTTTCCTACCAAGAGATAGGCTTGCGACTAATTCAATCGTCTCCCACTGGAGATTCTTCGATGCTCATCTTCTACTTGGAGGAGAATAGGGGGTGCTGTCAGGAGTTGATATGTCTTGATATAAAAAAATCTAAAGTTACGAAAACATCTTTGAATGCCATATTCTGCAGATCTCTTGAGGTTTTTGAAGAGGCCCTATCTATCTCTTATATTAGGGTAAGCAGATGTTGCTTGTCTCTTGCTGGTTTATTTCTGATTAGCTTAGGAAGTAACTATAATAGGCTGTCATAGTACCTAACTGAATGACCGGCTTGCATAACCATTAGTTTGCATTTCTTAATTATCCTAAATAGTTTATGACAATTAGTAGTAAAAGGCTGAAACATCACATTTCATTTTTTTCTTTACCTCCTAACCCTTCCATCCCATTTCTCTGGGGTGGGGTGTCCTTATGTAACAGTCCCTCATCTCATTTGAGAGGTCGTATGAGGGCCAAGAGCCTCTTCATTCATTGGGGATCTACAAAGCAGTACCATCAGTGAAAAGTGTCTTGTTGCCCGGGAGAGAGAACTACTAAACAAACAAACCAATAAGCATACAATAGATAAAAAAGACTAAAAAATAGAAAAAAATATAACTAATATATAAAAAATAAATAAAAATTAAAAATAAGAAGTCTATGTCCAAGTTCCCTTTGGTGTGTTAGTTGTAGTATCGATACCTTCTACTATATAGCTAAAATCCTACTATAAGTGAATAGATGCCATATATGTCCTTCTGAGTCTGGGTTAGTTCACTCAGGATGAGCTTTTCTAGTTCCATCCATTTGGCTGCAAATTGCATAATTTCATTGTTCCTGATAGCTGAATAATATTCCATTGTGTAGATGTACCACAGTTTTTTGACCCATTCTTCGGTTGAGGGACATCTGGGTTGTTTACAGTTTCTAGCTATTACAAATAAGGCTGCTATAAATATAGATGAGGAAACTTCCTTATGATTCCGTGAAGAGGCATTTGGGTGTATACCCAAAAGTGGTATGGCTCGGTCCTGAGGCAGAGCTATTCCAAGTTTTTTAAGATATCGTCAGACTGACTTCCATAGTGGTTGCACAAGCCTGCATTCCCACCAGCAATGGAGTAGGGTACCCCTTTCTCCACACCCTCGCCAGCATGTGCTGTCATTTGAGTTTTTGATCTTAGCCATTCTGACAGGTGTGAGATGGAATCTCAGAGTTGTCTTGAGTTGCATTTCTCTCAGAGCTAAATAGAGAATTCACAAAGGAGGAATCCCTAATGGCTGAGAAACACTTGAAGAAATGCTCAACATCCTTATTTATATTCTTTATTTAATTCCTCAAAAATACTCCTTGCTTTTGTCTCCCAGAAGCACTCGTCAGCTGCAAATATAAACATTTGTTCTTCAGACATATCACTTTGGGAGGGGGTTGCTGAAGACGGTTGTACATTGCTGTTGGTATGGATACATATGAGTATATGGGTGCTCCAGTATGTGGAGGGCAGAAGACAACCTCAGAGACCACTCCTGTAGAGAAGATATTTTTATTTTTTGAGACAGTGTTTCTCATTTGGCCTGGAGCTTAAGGAGTAGGCTAAAAAGTCCAGGAAATGATCTGCCTTCATCTCCCCCAGGGGTGCCTGGATTGCAAGCGTACAACATCAGTCCTGGCTATTTTACATGAGTTCTGGAAATTTGAGTCAGGTCTTCATGCTCACATTGCACATGTTTAGACAACTGAGCTGTCACTCCAACCACCATACAACTTTTGAGGCAGGCTTGTCTGATACTAATAATTAAAATGAAATGCTAATTAAGTCTGACACAAACTTTAGAATTAGCTATTATTTTGAATTCTCAAAATTATGCCTGTTTCTTATTTATTTATTTATTGATCTATTTATTTATTTTGCAGAGGAACTAGAACAAACAGAGGAAGGTAAACACAACAAATCACTCATAATTTACCAAAACAATGTTTCCTACTAATCTAAAGATTTTCTTCCATTTTAGCTATGTATATTTTTCTCAAACAATTATAAGCTAAATACCATATCTTATACACTTGTTATTTATCCATTTTGGAGTGGTACATTTTCTTACTGTTTTAAAATTTCTTAATATTACATGTTTTGTAGTTTGAAAATTTCAAACATGTATGCTAGACATCTTGATCATATCTATCTCCCACTCCCAGCCCCCAACTTTCCCCTAGGCCTCCCCAACACATTTCCCTCCCCAGTGATAGACTGAGGATGATTCCACAACCATGTGCATAAGGGAAACACTAGTTAGAACCATTACATTACAAAAAAAGAAAGAGGGAGGTTTCTATTTTTATGCATAGATTTCCAAAAAAAGTTCACTTTTAAACTGTGAATACTCAAATAAAATTGTATTAATTTTGGTACTCAACATTATATTTTGAAATATGTATTCATACTTTGAAGTCTATCTGGATTAAACTAATTAGAAGATTTGAAAATTAACACACTGAAATTTTAATGTCATTTCTATTATAGCACTTTAAAATTATCTGTATGTAATAACTGTAAGATTCAGCATTTGAATCTCAGTATTTAAACATAGCATATTTAGGGGTCAGAATGATGGCTCAGTTGGTAAAGTATTTGTTCTGGAAGCATATGAGACAAGCTAAACCTCCAGAACGCATAGAAAATCGCTAGGTATTTTAATGTATATTTGCAATTCCAGCACCATGAGATTTGTGGATTACCCTACTTTCTGTCCAGCCAGTTTTGCCTAGTCTTCAAGCTTCAGACCATGCCAAAGACACAGGAAATCAAACAGCTACCTCTAAAGGAATGATATCTGAAGTTGTACCCTGGCTTCCACACACTTGCTATAAGTATTTTCAGAATAAACACACTGTTAAGATTCACCAAATTCCTTTATTATTCCACCCATTTCTAAGGTTCCATTATTTGCTAACCCTTAGTATTCACTTGGTGTGTTTTGATTTACATATGCCTTTTCAAGCAATATTGCTAGATTTCTCTGTGGAATCATGAGCCATCCTGTTTGCTTGTGAAGGGAAGGGAAACCCTTTATTTTACTCATGTGAATTTTTTTCCAAGATAAGGTCTGTTTGTTAAATATTCTCATAGGGTGGTTACTTTGTGCTATCTATAATTTTGGCTCTGAAGTCTCAAAAAATCACAACTGACAAAGCCACTGGCTCTGCATCAACAGTCCCTCATTATAATATATTAGACCACGGAAGATTCTGATCATCTCACTCTAGTTGTCCATTCTGTGGCTGGAAATTAGTATAAATGGGGCTCTAGCAAACAGTCCTAGATCCAGTTTTACATGAAAGAACAACTCAGAAAGCTGGAAGGAATGCAATGGAGGTTACTCTGACAGTAGCACAGAGAGATTTCACCAACTACTATCTGCTTATGCCTTATTCCCCAACACCTGGGCTTCTCTGCAACAGTTTTCTCTTTACAGATCAGTCTTCCCAAGGCCATCCCACTCACAACCATTCTTCCCAGTGACCCCACGGAAAGTGGCCCATGAAACCTCAAGGTCAAAAGATAAAATACAGAAAATAAGCAAGCAAAAAGACCCAGAAGATTATTGTAGACTATCTTAGTTAGGGTTTCTACTGCTGAAAAGAAATGCCAAGACAAAAAACCAAGTTGGGGAGGAAAAGGTTTGGTCTGCTTACGCTTCCACATTGCTGTTCTGAACCAAAGGAAGTCAGGACAGGAACTCAAACAAGGCAGAATCCTGGAGGCAAGAGCTGATGCAAAGGCCATGAATCAGTGCTGCTTACTGTCTTGCTGAGTCTTCTTTCTTGTAGAACTCAGGACCACCAGCCTAGGGATGGCACCATCCACAATGGAAGGGTCCCTCACCCATTGATCACTAATTGAGAAAAGGCCTTACAGCTGCAACTCATGGAGGCGTTTCCTCAACTGAAGCTCATTCCTCTTTAATGACTCCAGCTTATGTCAAGTTGACACACAAAACCAGTCAGTACACAGACTTTTGGTATTTTCAGTGATAACTAACATCTAGTTCAAAGGTTGGTAAGATTCTGATTTAAATTCATACAGGTATTTATGGAGAACTCTCTGAAATTCATCATGGCTCAAGAACACTACCATTGTCTCATTGTATGAACTCATCTACAACAAAGGTAATTATTATTTCTTTTTTGTTAGTTCTTTATCACACTATTGTTAAACAAATTTTAATATATTTGAAGGTCATACTTCATCAATATCATTGACTGCATTTTCAATATCTAAGGAAACTAAACTATGTAGAGTGAGGAATAGACTGTGAAGACTGAGACAAGAAGATTTCAAATTTAAATGGCAACTTAGTTGAACTAGTTGTCAAGACCTGCCACCAAAATAAAACACACACACACATACATACATACATAAACACACACACACACACACACACACACACACAGAGAGAGAGAGAGAGAAATTAGAGAAATTTTTCAAGTATATGTAATTTATCAGATTACAAGTCAATTTGTACATACATTCTTACACAACCAGTTCCAGTGCTACCTGATGGTCTGCAGTAATCAATAATGTATATGACCTTAGAAAGAGTTTTCAGTTCTACAATATGCTTCTGAGTTAGAAACATTGAGTACTTCATGATATTTGCCTGAAAGCAACTATATCTCATTTCTATGGGGAGAAACTCTGAGCCAATTAGTCTAGTTCCGTTATGTCATGTCAAAAAGTGCCATCTTTTAATGCCAGGAAGTTTTATAATTTATTAAATCCTCATAGTGCAAATGGTTCCTTGAAATAGAACTCAGTTTTACTAATTAAACAGGGAAAATACATCTTTCTCAAAGTAAAAGAGATAAAGCACATTCTTTATAAATCAAAATTGAATATATATTTGTGGATGAAAATGATCAACTATTGGATTCCAGAGAAATTAATTTATCAAGAGCAATTATACATATTTAATTGTATGTGGATAAAAATCTCATTATAAAAATGTCTAAATATATAATAAGCACATGTGGAAAGGATTGAGAATTCATCTTTGTTATTTTTCTATTGCTGAGAAAAAAAAACACCAAAAGTACATCAACTTTTAGAAAAAAGAGGTAATTGGGGCTTACAGTTCCAGAGGGTTAGAGCCCACAAAAAAGTGGTTATTGGGGATTACAGTTCCAGAGGGTTAGAGCCCACAATCATCATAGCAGGAAGCAGACAGATTGGTAGGCATGGCAACAAAGCAGTAGCTAGGAGTTTACATGTGATACACAACAGAAAGAAGAAAGAAAGATAACTGGCAATGCCATGGGCTTTTGAAACCTCAAAGCCTGCCCCAGTGACTCTCCTCCTCCAATAAGGTCACACCTTCTAATCCTTCCCAAACAGTTCAACAAACTAGGAACATAACATTCAAATATTCGAGTCTATGGGGTCATTCTCATTCATACCACCACAAACGTGGAGGAGAACTGCAGGCATAAATCACAGGACATGTGACCAGTCACACAGGGTTTCCTTGTGGTTTGGCTATTTCGAGTTTTCAAAAGGAGGTAAATGTGATTTTATGATTTCTTTACTGTATGGTTGGATGCACCTGCCCATAGGTGGAAATTTTGGAACTCAGTCAAGTTTGTTAGTTCATGAACCATCATTGTACAAACAAGTTTCTCAAGTTTCATGAGATTCCATTTTAATCCACAGTTATACTGTTGCTGTTTAAAGAGACTTAAAAAGTAGCCCCATAGTTTAAGCTGCTGTCTGTCACTGTGGATAAGCTTGGGGATTAATTTAGGATATAGTTCTGTCTCTGAGAGTCTCCTCTCCTCTCTATTCTTAAAATGGGTATCTTCTTTCTGATATACCTACAGTATTTGCTTAGTAGTCATCACATCATGATATTGAGAAAGGAGAGAACATAATCAAAAGAACAAGCAATGTAAACGATCATCCTCATTTAAAAATAGGGCACTCTGACCAGCTAATAATCCTAGTTTATTATGGATGTGTGCCTGCACCTGGGAGACGCCACATGGGATTGTCACTTCATTCAGGAACGCTTTCCGTATACATACACATTCACAGACACAAAATATACATGAATACAACACACATGGCATGTTCTATTTTATAGGTCTACTCAACTATACACATATTCAGAAATAATCAATAAGAATAAAAGACATAGTCTTCCTAAAATTACATCTTGTTTTAAAGTACAACCACAATAGAGAAGATAAACTCCTGATATGTACCCTCGTGACATTGGGAAAGCCACATGATTTATGAGCTTACTTTTGCTACTTTCTAGAATAGCTATAAACTAAATCTGCACATATTAAATCCATATATATTTTTGCATTAATTTTTCCCACATACATTTTTCCCATAGATAACTGATTTCTAGACTTGTGAAGAAATCTAAGCATTAGTTTTAAATTCCAGTCATCGATTTCAAGTTTTTGTTTTCCTCAGCCCTAAGATTTGTCCATCTCACTTTTCTCACATCTAACTCTCTGCAGTGAATTCGAATATCATGCTTCATCACAAAGGACATTGAGTTAAGACAAAATGTTGACCACATTTCATTATTTAAGAGGGAGTATGCGTAGATCCTGTCCCTTAAAGATTTGAATGCTTGCCAAAATTAAATTGATATAAGTTGTATGTTCATTTATTCTAAATTCATGTGATGACTCTAAAATAATGAAATAAGTGAAACATTTAATTTAAATGATACTTCATCTGTTAATGGTATTTGTGCCAATTTTCAATAGCTTTCGGTAGTGCTAATGTAATTTGACTTCTGAGCAATTAAGCAGTACATGTAGTACTGGAAAAATGATTGATTAGAAATGCTGGTTAATATGCCAAAGAAGTTAATTTTTCCTTCTTTTGAAATTTCATTTCAAAGTATTATAAAAATCAAAGGTCTATGATATTTCAAGAATGTATCGAGTTTTGGAGATTATATAGATTAATTGCCAATATGATCCATAAATCATGTCCACACTGAAAAATAGTTTCCCAAATCTAGTATAACATACATATGTTCCAAGTACCTGTTGTCTGTCAAAGGAACATTTTTTCCATTTTTCTTTCATTTTTTTACATTTTTTAATTTAATCTTTTTCAAGTTACATCTCAATGAGAGCTCCCTCACTTCTCCCTCCCTCCTTCCTTCTTTCTCATCTCCATCCTCTCCTCCTCAGATGAGAGAGTTGCCACATATCAAACCCCCTCAGTTCATCAGTCACACGAGGACTAAGAGCTTCCTCTTGTACTGGGGCTTGATATGACCCACTGCTGGGTGGAGTTTTTCATAAGATAGTTATGCTAGTTTCCTGTCTGTTTGGATCTGTGTGTTGTAGAATGGCTGGGACAGCATTTTTAAAACAAAAAAATAAATAAATAATAAAGAAAAACTGATATTTAGATCACATGTTGCTATTAGAGACACATGATTACTTGGACAAATTCTGTCTCCAGAGAAATTGGAGTTTGGTATTAGACTAATAAAGTAAAACAGATTCCCGTGGTTCTGTGCAGAAAATGCTTAATAGACGTATTCCTAGAATGCAGAGTAGATGGAATGACAATCGACACCAAGTCTGAGATGAGTAAACTTCACTTCTATTTTGTGTCTTGATGAGAAGTACATGTCTACAATAATGAAGGAATATAGTTGTAAATAGTAAATAGGTAGACAGTCATAGGATTAAAAGGATGGGAAATTATTTGTTTTGTTTTTTCAAAACATACAGAAATCTAAATTTTAATGTAAATGACCAAATTATAAGAGCATGTGTGAGCTACCTTCCTCTAACATTATAGAAGCAAAAGTCTTACATTTAATCAAAACACAGAGAATCTATAAAAGCTCTAGTTACATGTAGACTAAGAAGTATAAATGAAGTAATGTGAGGTTTCCCATATGTGAAGACATCCTGTTAAGAAAGAGGCCAATCTGAAGCAAACCCATTAACACATATTGCAAAGGTACCCAAAAATGTTTATCATTTACCATTATAAAGAATAAACTGCAAAAATTATTATTAGAATCTTAATGAGGGTATAATACGTGACCAGCCTAAATTTATGGAGCACAAATAGCCGACGTCAAGGGAATTAAATAATGTATGAGTGAAAAAGCATATAGTGTACCATAACAAGGAGTTAGAAAGCTGAATATTGTGAAAAACATTTATTATTCTGCACAGGTTGGTTTTTAATAAACTATTAGCTACCTGTTACAGTAAATTATCAATGCTCTCATTGCAATAGCATTTCCTCACCCGTCAGAATCTGGAAGCAATTTACCTTTCTCTTAGTGTTTTTCTCCCTCACCTTCAAAACACAGAAATAGGTTTTTTAATAGCAGCTACCCATTTAAGGAAGCCATAAGATACAGTCATTACACAACAAGGTACAGTTGAGGCACCTGGACAAATACTACCAATACTTGTGAAAAAAGATATTGGTTTTAAAAGTGGAAGTATTAAAGGTTTTATAATATACTGTCCATGTCCTTCTGAAACCCAAATGAGGGAAAGCCTTGCTTCCATCCTGCCAGTTGCCATGTAACTAAAACATTGGACAAAGGATCAGGATCCCAATGAGTGCAACACAGGGTTAAAGCTCCAGGTAACTGAGCTAATCACTGGATTAAATTAAAACACCAAACTGCTTTAACTTGTCAATACTATTTTGGAAGCATCATCAGAACAAATAGAGATTTAGTTATGAATTGGCCTGGGCTATATTCTGAACTGAGAATTTTACTTAGTACTAAGAATCTCAAACATCCTAGAAAATCTGTGAATCATGCTGTGTTATTCCTCAAGGGAAACTGGATAGGATTGATGATACCTACACACCTCCCTATGATTCCAGTTGTATGTGCCAAGTAATCCAGTAATTAAGCAAAAGGGAGAAAAAAAGCAGACATGCAGCAACACATACTAGATAGATGGTGTTTTTAAAAAATGACATAATAAATGTAAGTCATAAAATCAAATGTACTCATGACGGTACACCTATTTTATGTTACATTAAAGAACAAACTACAGACTGCAAACTGTGGATGCTACCATAACATTTCACCTGGGAAATCCTCAGTACCATGATAAAAAAAATTATGTGCAAACTGCAAGGTCCCTAAGAGCAGTTAAGAGTTTATAAACAGAAAGATGTCACTATCTGATCAAATGCAAGAGATGGAGTTCCCAGAGTTTATAGCACAGAGCAATAACCACCACAGGCGCCTCCTCTGTGGCTTTCTTCCCTGTGTGACAGCTTGACTCCTTTCTTCTTGTTCTCACTTTCCCACAGTCCAGGTGTCTGGATGATCTTTTCAACAAGCTCCTCATAGGCACACTGAACACCAACACAGGTTTTTGCACTTGCCTCTAGAACAACATAGAATGCTTGCTTGCAAATTTCAGGCCTTCGTTTCTATCAACTTCATGGTTTTCCTTGTCAATCTTATTTCCAACTAGCACATTTACTATGTCATTTCTTGTACAGTATGTTCCCAATTCATTTAACCAGTTATCCAGTTTAACAAAGCTGTGTCTCTTCTTGTGACATCATAAACTAATATAACTCCTTGTGAACCTCTGTAATAGCTGGGAGTTAGTGTTCTGAACCTCTCTTGACCAGCTCTGTCCCATATTGCAAGTTTAGCCTTATTTCCATCCACTGAAATAGTTTTCACCTTAAAGTCAATGCCTATTGTTGCTGCAAGTTCTGGATCAAAGGTGTCATCTGTGAACCTCAGGAGCAGGCTGGACTGGCCCACCCCACTCTCGCTGAGAGTGGTCACCACATCCTTGTCCATCCTGTGCCCGCTCTACTCAGACCTAGCCCCCGACCCTGTCAGCACACCCCCTTGTCAGCGATTAGTTGTATGTATTAGTAGTATACAATTAGACCCCAATCACAAAGTACTTGGAATTACACAATGAATATTTACAGAAGACCAGATCAAAAGTGGATGAGCGGAGGAGGGACTGGCAAAGAAGAAATGGTTGTAGTCTCTTATCTGAAATCATGTAATACGGAGCCCAGACATAAAGAATACTATTAATCAAACTCCTATATTAACAGAAAAATTTCACCATCAATGTAGAGAAATTAAATGACCTTGACCATCAATTTGACCACATTGGGAGATTAGAGAAGAATTCCTATAGGGGCGCCTATGAGCGAATTGCTGGGGACAGTAATATCTTGAGGACCATGACTCAGTCATTGGCAGACTCATTTTATAATGACATTATTGAGAGGGGGAGAAAAGTGATACTTTTGGAGAAAGGAGATCCCTAGGATATGTCCTTAGTGGCTATGTCTTGCATTGCTCTTTGTCTGTCCTCTCCATTTTCCCGTCCTTCGTGGAGAATTTCTTCAACATATACTTCTACTCCAAGATGATTTTCCTCACAATGATCCCAGAGCCATACCTCTAACTGATCATGTAATAAGCCTTCAGGAATTATGAGCCAACATAAATACTTCGTCCCTCAAATAGTTATGAGAAATGGTAATTGGCACAGATGCCAATCTAAGCACCAAGTGAGGTGCTTGTCAAAAGCACTGAGATATTAGTCCCACTCTGGAATTTAAAACTTTAAAAGCAAAACAGGAGGTAAAGCCATGATTTCATGAAGAACTGGGTGTTTAATAAAAGTGTCATACCAAATTACTGGTGAGCATTAGACTGCAGAAATGTCTGAATTCAAAAGCATAACACTAACCTGTTTTAGTTTAGTGATTATATTTGAGCTACAGCCTTAACTTGTAACAGTATAACTGAAAAGAAAACTACAACTGATCCTTGACAGTCAAAATCTGTGCACAGCATGCTGTTTTATTATGTGGAGATGAACTAACAACTACATACAGTTTGTTGATTTTTCTTTTTTCTTTTTTGAAAAACCAAGTTGTAAACTTATATTGAAAATTTAAAACGAAGTTCTCCAGAACCTCAGCTGGAATAGATGAGAAACATTTTACCACTAAACAAATGTTCACAAAAGTAAACTTTAGATATATTACCTAAAGTAGAAATTGTGTGTGTGTGTGTGGGTGTATGAGTGTGCACACATATGTATGCACTTACGTGTGTGTGTGTGTGTGTGTTGTTGTTGTTGTTGTTATGGTAGAAAGAACGTAGAGCTTCATCTTGAGTCATTGTAGTGAAGAGCCCTACCATTTAGCTACACTTCTATCCCTCTTTATACTTCTATTTGGAGACTGGGCCTCACTAAATTTTCCAAGGTGGTTTTGGATTCACTGTGTAGCCCTGACTTGCCTTGAACTTGTAGCCTTCCTGTCTTACCCTTCGAAGTAGCTAGAATTAAAAGTGCTCTCTACATCTAGCTAAAAAGATATTTTAGGTAAAAATAATAAAAATGTTACACAAATAAAAAGATCTCTTTTTGTATTCAACATGCACACACCATCTCTATCTCAAATCTTTCATTCATTTCTTTTTGTTGGATGTTTAAATGTATTTTTACTAGTGAATAACTAGATAATTAAAGATGAAATGGTAGCTAATGCCATTCTCCTCTATCCCACTTAGCACTGGAAGCTGAAGAATTCTCTACTTTTGACTCATTTTTAAAATTATTTTTTATTTCTTCAAGTTACATCTCAATCACAATCTCCTCCCTACTTCAGTCCCACACTCTTCACCCTCACCCCCATCTGCTTCCTTTTTATTTTTTCTTTTAAGTTTAAGGTATATCTTTTTCCCACCAACAGCTCCCCCTTTCAGTCCAACAAAATGGCTCTTTCTCTTATAACAACAAATACAATACAAGACAACAAAAATAATTAGGCCACAATTATGAGACTTATAAGGCTTAGCATACATTCCCAATGTTCAGTCCATATGTATTTGGCAACTGACTTTAACATTCTACTATGCAACCGTCTCCATAAGTTTAAAGATCTATATCCAACTCAGCTTTCATTCTAACTGGCATCACAATTTTAAAACATCTTCTTAGATCCAGAACACCCTCTTAATTCCTAAACAACTCAAAATTTAACTATGGGACTATAGCTATCTAGTCTTCAACCACCTCAGAGACCTGAGAGGGATAAATATATCTGATTATCCAGGAAGTTCAGGGCCAGCAGCTTCCAAAACTAAGAAATGACATACAACTTGCTGCCTGGAGAGTTCCCAATATCTCTCTATACATTAGAGCATCAGTATGCAGCTGTTTGGCCCCGTTTCTCTGACAGACATCAATTTTAAACAGGAATTATGAAGGACTTGCCTACCCTGACTTGGTAAGTAGGCTGTACTTTTGACTCTTATATCTTACAGTTTAGATTTTTCTAGCTATTTGTGCCAGTAAGAGAAGTTGACAAAATCCCAAAGCTTAGGTGGAAGTTGACCTTGGGTCTCATTTATTTAGTTTTCCTTCCTCTCTCCATGGTGTTTTGGTGAAACTGTCTTTGTGGATTCACCCTCATGACCACACACACTGCAGCTTACTGGTCAAGTTGGCTTTCTTATATCCCACTTGGTGGTAGCCCCCATTACTCATTATTTACCCCTCCTTTATTATCCCAGGATAGCCAGAATAGCATGAATGAGGCAATCAGCTATCACATGGGAACTCTCACACTGTAAACTTGCTATTTCAGAACTGGCTTAGCCTTAGAGAGCTTTGTCTTGTCCTTTGTCTCCTCACACACAGTATTGAGGTAAGTCAGCTAGAAACTTCATGGAGGACACAAATGACATGAATAACTTCTATAATGGTTACAGCCTGCTTTATATGTAATGCCTTGAACTGAAGTTAACCCACTTCTGTACCATCTGCTCCTTTCACAGTCTCAGTACTACAAAACCTTCAACCCCTCACACCATCTCCTCTGCTGCTCAGGCACTTGCTGGGCACATCCTCCTCTGTGGCAGTTTGCACTACAAACAAATCCTTTTTGGTGTGATTCCTACTGAAGGAATAATTTGTTTCTCACACTGAGCCATTTTTAGTGTTCTGCACACATTCCTTGTGATAATCTTTTCTGTGATCCATCTCAGCAAATCATCCAGACTGCCTCCTCTTTTACTTCCATATTGGCTTTGGACTTGGGTTAATTAAGGGAAGCCATGGTAGCTACTGGGTCTTAACCTTGCAGTGCATGGTCATATTATTGTTGTTTGAGGACCTCTTAAAACTCTAAAAGAGCCTGGGGTACCACAATGATCAAAATTGTGGCTACAGAGGAACTGATGAGTACTTTCTGAGATCTACTCTACATTCATAAGAATAAATTCCCTTTGTAAATTTTGACTCTCCAAAAGTTAAATATCAATCCTTAAAAAAAAACCTGGAAGCCATACTTCAACAATTAAAAGGTTTGTGCATGTTATACATACAATGACAAATCTACAAGTACCTGTGAATATAATTTCATTACAAGCTAGACAAATTACTAGGGAGAACTCGCCAAGCAGAGATGATTAATTCTACACAGTGATTTCAGTGAACAATCTCAACATTTGAGCTTAATATAAAATCAATAAAAACTGATTATAAAGTTACTATAGTAATAGTGGATCATCACAATTAATTATAAGCAATATGCTTTGTGTATCATTACGCTTCTTTATTTTTCTCTCTAGAAGGACTGGCACTAAATACGATTTATAAATGCTTGTGTGCATACGTTCTTATAAACTCTTCATGACATGTATTTGTTCATTTTGTGGAACTTTGTACATCTTTTATATCTATAATTTCCAAACACTTATTTTTTAAAAAGATTTTTCTAGGCTGCCTTCTGGAATTTTGGTAAAATTAAGCAAACAAACAAACAACAATGAAAACCAGATAAACAAACAAAACACACCTATGTGAAACATCAGTTCAAAGACTTGTGGAGCAAAGATCAAGTCTATAAGCTAGTTACAGCTAATGGTAGAGCTCTCTAGCTAGTGAGGCCCCAGGGACAAGGTCTGTTCTAGCAGAGAAAGTAACTTGACCTTTTGTTTTACAATCTAATTTGCATCTAAACTTTTCACCCAGGGCAGGTTAAGACTCTCCTGATACTGGTCCAGCAATTGGGCAATCCACCTTTTCCCATTAGCATCTGCTTTGAGCCCTCCAATGCAAACAATATTAGTGGCTAGGTTCCAGGAGTCCTTGGATAGCAGGTACTCTCTCTGTTTACAGATGTTCTTTGATTCAAGATTAACATAGTAAATGAGAAGCTGAATGCCTTGGATGTCTACCAGAAAAATAGGAGGAAAACTGACTGGTAAGAAAATGAGATACACTTTGGTTTCTGGTTTGTTTGTTTATGTGTTATCTTGACAGAGAGATGTGTTAAGGAGAACAAAAATAAATGATAGAAAAATAAGGATAAGAGAGGGTCTAAGATGGAA
Source organism: Lophiomys imhausi (assembly GCA_907164525.1). NCBI lineage: Eukaryota > Metazoa > Chordata > Mammalia > Rodentia > Muridae > Lophiomys > Lophiomys imhausi. Next base: position 2,645,604 of record CAJQZJ010000165.1, read on the forward strand.
TGATTAAAATATGAGGAAGAATGACAAAAACAACCATTGTGGCTATACAAATTATAAGTGTTTCATAAGTGAATTATTTATTTGCCATATATTGTATGTAGTAAATATCATATAGATTTTATGTGACAACTCCAAATTGCAATGAATATGATGATACTGAACATTTTATATGTAGTAGGACATAGTCTAGAATGAGGTCAACTCACAAGGAAGGAAGATACTAAGGGAGAGAAGCAAACTTAATTCTAATATGAACACATGCAAATTGAGGACTGTTTTGTTCACATAGGAATGAACAGGACTAGAACATAATTCAACTTTTAAATTAACTTGATTTCCTCAAAAGATGATGGAGCCTTGTGATTTGGTAAGGAATCATTTTGATGGATACCAAGGAGTGATATGGCTGCCATGTAGGTCTCCAGTGCAAGAGGAATCTCTTAGCTTTCATGTGACTGATGAACTGAGGGGGGTTGATATGTAGAAGCACCCCACACCACAGAAGTAGGATAGGTTGGAGAAGGAGGAGAGAGTGGGAGTGGTAGAGGGACGGGACTATGATAGAGATGCAAGTTGAAGTAATAAATAAACATAAAAATGTTATGAAACCTATCATAAGCTAGCTCACAGATTTCTGAAGAGCAGTAGCCCCGTTAGTGATTTTTTTTGCACAGAATGACTAAAATACTTGAAAAAAAAATAACAGTGACTTATTTTGGCACATTCTTTCAAAAGATTCAGTCCATCTAGGCTGCCTATTGAGTCTCATTTTACAATAAGCAGAAACAACATGGCAGATGATGGTGATTCACAACATCAGTGAAGAGGAAGCAAAAAGAAAGATAGAAAAGGGTGAAGAAGAAATACCATCAAGGATTCAAGCCCAGTGAGTTACAATCTCCAGAAACCCCCTATCTTTCAGTTCTCCCATGCTTCCCAAACAGCCCAACCAACCAGAGACCCTTGTGTAACGCATGAACCTAAGAAAGGCATTTACATGCACCCCCCCCCCACACACACACATTTCATGCTCAAATCATAAAAAGTATTATTCTAAATCAGTGAATAATTTGATCTAAAACAGTTTCTCTGTACATTTTTATCATCTTGGGCAAACAATTTACATTTCATAGAACAGATTAAGACCACACATTTTACTCAGATACTCTGCTTAATTCACTTATATCAGTACTGAATTTTAAATGCTTTCCAATTTTAGCTAGTCTTTTCATTTAAAACAATTTTTCTCAACCTTAATACCACCACCCTTTAATACAGTTCCTCATGTTGTGGTAAACCCCAAATAATCATTTATTTTTGCTGCTACTTCATAACTGTAATTTTCTGTGTTACAAATAATAATGTAAATATTTTTGCAGAGAGGTTTGCCAAAGGGGATGCGACCCACAGGTTGAGAACCACTGTTTGAAAGACTAACATTACACATCTTAAGGGTAGATTTAAACAAACAAACAAAAGTCTGTATGAACTATTTTCTGAATTTGGTGAGAGATAAACACTGATAAAACTGTGACTTTGTACATGGTGATAAATGTTTCTGATCTTGATGTATTGACAGTTTATTTCCTTTATTTTTGATAGTGGTTACAGAGAACTTGGGTCTTAAACATTAGCTAGCTGTATATTTCTGTCTGCTTAAATTAATTATTTATGAAGAAGAATTTCAATGTGGATTGTTTAGATGAAATAATTTTAGGAATATACCTGTGAATGTTCTGAGAGTGTAGTGAATTCTACAAAAATGTTACTCATATGAGCAGACATTAAAGAAACTTCTATTATTCTTATAAATAAGCACACAAAAATAATTTAATTTTTATGAGAACATTGTTTTACTTGCAGAAATCCTATTAACTATAAATGGTGTTAAATGGTCTTTCAGGTTCTTTTAAACTTTTATCTGCTTATTTAAAATATGAATAGACCTGACATTATATTTCATTGAATACTAGGTATACTCTACTCAAGTAGGTAATAGATTTAAAAAGGAATCAAACACTGAAGTGTAGGTTCAGTAGTATCTGTTGTGAAGGATTGGAGAAAACATATTTCTTGGGTAGATATTGAAAGGAATGGAAATTTTAGAGACCCCCCCTGGGCAGGAACTTAGCTGAGCCCCAGGTTCCAGGAGCTTAGCTGACTATGAAAAGGGTGGAACCAAGAATGAAGGTCAGTCAGGACATGAACCCCAGGCTCCAGGATAGGGTGTGTCCCACATGACTAGCTAAACAATGGGCTGGTACTTTCCACTTGTATTTCCCCTCACTCCCTTGGGTTGTGGTAAACAATGGGCTGGTACTTTCCACTTGTATTTTCCTTCACTCCCTTGGGTTGTAGTTTAAATACCCTACTCTCCTCCAAATTGGGGTCCCAAACACCTCTATCCCTCTAAAGTTGTGTACTCAGTGCACTGATCCCTGAAATAAAGCTCTTGCAATTGCATCAAGAAGGTCTCTTGCGAGTTTTTGAGTGGCCATGATATCCCAAGCGTCGGATGAGAGACTTCCCTCTCCCAGATCTTTCAATATAAACACACAGAAATTGAAAGGCATAGGTATGGATGAGGTCAGCAGCATCTGGTATATTAAAAGAAAAGGAAGAATGATAAGTGGTTATCAACAAGAGGAAACATTTTTCTCTGTGACAAATCAAGTCAACCTATAAAATTAAGTCATTATCAGCATTAGATTAGCTGTGAGGAGAGGGCCATGATTTTGTGCTTGCATTTAAAGCTTTCAAAATCACATGTATAAGACTAGCTTAACAAAATAATGAAGCTCAGAGTGAACAGGTGAGATTCAACCTGTATTCAGATATCTTAAACCAGAAGGCCATTCTTTCTTCTTTAATAGATGCTGTCACATTTGTCCAAGTCAAAATTACCATCCAGAACATGAGGAGACACATTGCAGGTAACTTATGAATCTGAAGTCATCCTCCCTATTAACTTTGAATTCAAAATAGAAAATTACTTCATAAATCTCTCAAGCTGATCAATAGAGCAAATACCTTTGTCATTCTCCTGTAAATGTATTACTTTATGTGCCATAAAATTATGGTGAGTCTCTAGATTTCTTTATATAAATTTTTATTGCAAGTCACTTGAGAAACTTTTAAACAAGTTACCACCATTTCAACTTAAGTTGAATTTATTAGGTTAGTGTAATTTGATTTTTTTCATTTCTCGAATACCTATTACTTTTATGAATTCTATATGTTTTATTTCCTAGGGATTGTGTAATGTTTTCTTTCACAGGCTTGTCAGATCCTCATTGCTGAAACAAAAAAAATTATTCTTAAATTTATTTAAGAATAATAGGCAAATTAGTCCTCAGCTTCCAATCCTTGCAGGTAGCCCTCTAACCTGAAGACCACTTCTCCCAGGACAAGCAGCTACAGCAGATCCACACCTCTCCTTCTGCTTCTCCAGATCAAGCATCCTCAGTCTCATCACCAGCTTTATAGCAGAAAATCCATTGTGTTCTCTTTTTCCTCCTTGGTCACATCCCCAGTAGAGCCAAAAAATCTTCTCTCCCAACTTTTCTTCCTCTAGTGCATCCCATTATCCAAGTCTCCATTGTCAGTAGACATGAGCTGGGAACACAACAGCTGAGCCAAAAAGGGAAAGAGATCCAGAGAAAATTTCCTAAGAGGGAGTGCAGACCCACCAGATTTTCTTAAAGTACAGGAAAGAAGTAGAAACTAGAGAATAAAACACTCACTCAACAGAAACAAAACCCAATACCAAAGATATTATATGAGAAAGTAAAGTTCCCTCATTACATAACAATCAAAATACTAAATGTACAGAGCAAAAAAGGAATATTAAGACCTGCAAGGGAAAAAGATCAAGTAACATTTAAAGGCAGACCTATTAAAATTACACCTGATGTCTAAATGGAGACTCTGAAAGCCATAGGGACTTATTCATATGTCCGAGAGACGCTAAGATACCACAGATGCTAGCTAGCCTAGAATACCATACCCAGAAAAACTTTCAATCATCATAAATGGAGAAAATAAAACATTCCACTATAAAACTAAATTTCAGTAATATCTATCATAAATCCAGACCTACAGTTGGTTATAGAAGGAAAACTCCAAAATAAGAAGATTAACTCCAACCATCAAAACTCCCCCAAACCTCCAAAGTCAAAGAAAAAAAGACACACACAGATGTAAACAGACAAACACACACACACCATCATCACACTCACCACCACCAACAACAAAACAACAGAAATAAAAAATCTTTGGTCCTTGATATCTCTCAATAAAAATGGTCTCAATTCCTCAGTAAAAAGGCAAACAGAATGGATGCAAAAATAAGACGCATTCTTTTGCTGTATTCAAGAAATACATCCCAACATCAAAGATAGATATTATATTACAACAAAGGCTTGGAAAAAGGTATTACAAAAAAATGGATCTAAGAAACAAGCTGATTTAATCATTTAATATCTAACAAATAGACTTTAAAATAAAAACTAATCAGGAGAGATAGAGAAGATCACTACATACTCATCAAAGGAAAAATCCACTAAACTGACATTTTAATTCTTAACAGATAGTCTCCAAACTCAAAGGCATCCATATTTGTAAAAGAAACACTACTACAGTTTAAATTACTTGTTGACCTTCATACACCAATAGTGGAAGATTTCAGTACCCAACTCTAACCAATAGACAGGCCAACCAGACAGAAACTAAACAGAAATATGCTACAATTAACAGACATTATAAACCAAAAGGAAGCTGAGTGTGGTGGTGCACAGCTTTAATCCCAGCATTTGGGAGGCAGAGGTAGGTGGATCTCTATGGGTTTAAGGACATCCTGGTCTACAGAGTGAGTTCCAGGACACCAGGGCTGTTACACAGAGAAACCCTGTCTCAAAAAAAAAAAAAAACCCCTAAAATAAAATAAAATAAACTGAAAGGAATTAACAGATATTTATAGAACATTTCACCCAAACACAAAAGAATATACATTCTTCTCTGTACCTCATGGAACTTTGTCCAAAATTGACCACATACTAGGACACAAAGCAAGTCAACAAATACAAGAAAACTGAAATAAATCCCCACATCCTATCAGACCACCACAGATTAATGCTAGATATCAACAACAGCAGAAATAACAGATTACAAACTCACAGGAACTGAACAACCCATGAGTGAATGAAAAATAATTCAACACAGAAATAATGAAATTAAAGACAATCTTGAATTTAATGAAAATGGATATAAATCATATCCATACTTATGGGACTTGGGACACAATGAAAAAAATTAAAAGTCAAGTTCATTGCACTAAGTGCCTACATAAAAAAAAATAAATAAAAACCAAAAAACACTCCCCAAAACAAACAAACTGGAGAGGTCTCATGATCTCATACTAGCAACCTAATAACACTGAAAATTATAGAACAAAAAGAAGTAAGGATACACAAAAGGAGTACACAACAAGCCTAGTCAAAGTTGAGGTTGAAATCAATGAAATAGAAGCAAACAGAGCAATACAAACAATCATAAATCTAAGAGTTGATTCTTTGATAAAATTAACATTGACAAAACATTATTGAAATTAACTAAAAGGCTATCCTAATTAGAGAATATCCAAATTAACAAAATCAGAAAAGGAAATGCGAACAAACAAGAGACACTAAGGAAATGTAGAGAATCATAGGAGCAAACTTTAAAATCCTATACTCACCAAGTGGAAAATATAAAGGACATGGTTAATTTTGTTAATAGACACCACTTACCAAAGTTGAATCAAGGTCAGATAACTAATTTAAATATAACTATAACCTCTAGTGAAAAAGAAACAAGTCTCCCAACCAAAAAAAGTTCAGGGCCAGATGGTTTTAGGACAGAGTTAGCACAGAATTCTACCAGACTTTCAAAAAAGTATTAACACCAATACTTCTCAAGTTACTCCACAAAATAGAAACAGAAGGAGTTGCCCAATTGATTCTAGGAGACAATAGTTATCCTGATACTCAAGTCACACAAAGACCAACAAAGAAGCAGAATAATATACATATATATATAAAATCTACCATATAAATGAAACCACATGATCACTTCATTAGATACAGACAAAACCTTTGAAAACACTTTATGATAAAAGACCTAGGAAGATTAGGCATACAAAAAACATACTTAAACATGAAAAAGGCACTTTATATCAAGTGCATAACCAACATCAACTTAAATGGAGAAAAACTCAAAGCAATTCCTCTAAAATCAGGAAGAAGACAAAGTTGTCCACTCTCTCCATACCTATTCAATATAGCATTTGAAGATTTAGCAGAGCAGTAAGACAACCAAAATAGATTAGGGGAATATAAATTGGAAAGGAAGAAATCAAAGTATCTTTATGTGCAGATATTGTAATATAAATAAATTACCATAACATTTCCCCACGGAACCCATACCACCTTCAGGGAAGTGTCTGGATACAAGATTAAATAATGAGAAAAATCAATACCCTTCCTATATACAAACAACAAATGGATTGAGAAAGAAAATTTGGAAACAACTTTTACAATAGCCTCAAATAATATAAAATATCTTGGCTTGACTATAACCAGGAAAGAGAAAGACTTGATGATAAAAACTTCAAGTCATATGCACAAAATTCATCTCCAAATCAGTCAAAGTTCTCAACATCAAACCCAGAACACTGACTTTGATAGACAAGAGAGTAGGGAATAGTCTTGAACTCACTAGTATAGGAAAAGAATTCCTGAACAAAACACTAGTAGCTCAGGAACTAAGATCAACAATAAGTGAGAGTTCATGAAACTCAAAAGCTTCTTCATGACAAAGAACATAGTTAATCAGACAAAGCAGTAGCCTAGATAGTTGGAAAAGACTTTTATCAACTCAGTGTCCCATAGAGAGATAATATCTTAGATATATAAATTAAGAAACTTGATTAAAAAAACAACCCAATTAAATATTGGGACATATCTCTAAATGAGAGCTCTAAATAGAGGAAATCAAATGGGTGAGAAACATTTAAAGAAAAGTTCAACATTTTTAAGCCATCAGGTAAATGTAAATCAAAACTACTTTAAGATTCTGCATTGCACCTTTTAGAATGACTAAGGTCAATAGTACAAGTGATAACTCATGCTTCAGGGATGTGGTGCAAGAGAAACACTCCTCTACTGGAAATAAGTATGACAGTCCCTCAGAAAGATGGGAATTGATTTATCTCAGGATCTAGCTATACCATTATTATTGAGCAAATGCCCAAAGGACGCTTCATCTAACTACAGGGACACATATTCAGCCATGTTTGTTCCTGCCATGTTAGGCATAAAGGAACAGACCTGAAATGGGGGGGGGGTACATTGATCTCCTTTGGAGGGGGAAATAGAAAAGATTTTATTCAGTGGGTGACTTCAGTGGGGGACAATAATGTGAGGATCAAGTGAGAAAGGAGAAGGGATATCAGATTGAGAGAGTGAATGAGGAGAGAGGCAGCTAGAACTGAAGGATATTTGAGGGGTGGTATGGAAACCAAGTGCAGTCAAAACATCCTGTAATGTATATAGTCAATTCTAATGATGTCTCCAAATAATTTGGGATATAAAAACATTCATTACTAGACATATCTTGTCACCAAACACAATGTCCAGTGGTGGGACTGGGTTTCTTCTGATTGAATTGTTGACTGAAAGGATCCCATGGAAATCCTTAAACAATTCTGGCTGTTGCCAAGACAATAGACAGCTCTCCACAAACTGAAGACAACACCAACACGTTGAACATGGAGAGGTCAAAGTGATGCCTATATACAACATTCACTCTCATACTCTAGTATCTGTGATGTGGATGGTACTCTGGAAGCTATCAAAAGAGAAAAACAACACTAGGCCAACCACAAAGCCATGGAACTACAATCTGTTCTGTCTACAAAATATTTTAAGGCAATGATGGCCAAATCTTTTGGGAGTAACCAACCGATGTTTGATTTGACTTAAGACCCACTCCATGAGATGGAAGCCATAACTGACACTGCTTGGGTAACCAAGAAGCAGAGTTTACATAGCCCAGAGACAGGGTAAAACCACATATTACTGCTCTAGAAATTTTTTTAATTTTAACAATAAAATGATTCCTAATGATGTTTTACTATACTCAAAGATAAGTGTCTTATTCAGTCATTATAAAAGAGGCTTCCTCCTATCACAGATGGGAATAAATACAGAAACCCACTGTTAGACATTTTACACACACACACACACACACACACACACACACACACACACACACACGAGAGAGAGAGAGAGAGAGAGAGAGAGAGAGAGAGAGAGGGGGAGGTTGGAACACACAGCTCTAAATTATATGTTTCCATTAAGTCTCTTCTTTCAGAGCTCAGAATACCCTGTCAAAGAGGAAGAAGAAGTGGGATAGACAGAAGGGACTGAGGACACCAGGGGAACAAGGCCCTCTAAAACAAATGAGCAGAGCTCGTATGAACTCAGAGTCTGAAGCAGCAATCAAAGGGCCTACAAGGGTCTGTACCAGGTAATCAGCATAATCAGCATATACATTATATCTTTCAGTAAGTACTTTCATGGGAATCCTTAATGTGTAAACAAGTAGGTCTGTGATTCTTGTGACCTCTCTTGGGGATCTTTTATTTTTCTGTTGGCTGAACCTGAATATAACCTCCTTCCAAAAACCAGACATTGAAAATTCACAGTTCTGTGCCTCCGAACTTGGGAAGCTAAGAGTCACCAACTTTATCCTGTCTAGGTCTTGGCTGTCATTAACACACTTCCTAAAATCTTGGGACTCAAGATGTCTTTGAAATAAACTACAATGAATCAAAGATTCTAAAACCAATTTTTTATTCCTTCTTTCAAACTTGTAAAACTATTTATAAAATTAATATCTGCCTAACATCTGGCATTAGTATTCATCTTCTGAAAATATTCCACTAATCTTTGTTCTCCCTATGTCAGCCCTAATCTTTACATGGCCTTCAGTGACCTACATGATTAAAACTTGATTCTCTGTGGTTTCTACCTAGTAGCTCTTTCTTACATTCTCTAATACTCTAACACTCCATGTTTTGGTTTATAATTTCTTATGTTATATCCTGTGGTAGATAGTCCTCATTTTAATATTAAAGGTGGGGAAGTTTATGTTGTTTCTTTCATAAATAATGAAATTGCCAATTCTGCAAAATCATAAGTCCATGAAACCCCCTCACACCTGTACAGTGCATGCAATGCCTTGATTATGGCTAAAAGTTGCAAAACCACATACATAAACATTATTACTATTTTTCCTAAAATAAAATGTAATTATAGTAATTTACAACACTTCAAATGGCTTATTACAACTTATTACAATCACAAAATCATACAGATGCCTCGATCATGAGAGACTATTAGAATAAAATACTGAAGCCCAAATATTCTTAAGCAGAAAAGAGTAAAAGAAAAATAATCATTCTCTCATGTGACATGAATATAAGCACGTGTTACTATACAAGCCTTGTATCATGATAGTATTCAAATCTTACATTCCAGGTAGTGATGGGATGTAGCTTGCAGATGTATGGGCCACCTGACCCCATCCCCTTATTTTTTCAGTCCTCATGACTTCTCACATGGGTTGATTCTGTTTAGTGCCTGTACCTTTCTGTGGCAAGTGTTCATTTATCTGGAATCTCTAAGTTCATCTGATCTTTTCTGTACCTTCAATTGTAGCTCCACAGCTTCACAGAGTGCCCTCTTGGGAGATGCCTGCAAGACTTCTGTTCTTTCCATTGCCTAACCTTCCATGCATTCCTGGAAGACACCATGACCCATAGCTCTTGAATGCTACATACCTGCAAAAGCAGAATGACAGATAAAGCCAACCCTTCTGATACCTCCTGTAGCAATACAGAGGCTCCCTAGGACAGTAAATGCTGGGAGTCCAAAAGGAGGAGAAAGAGTATGAGAAGGAAGAGACAATGGTGGAGGCAACATCAAGCATGCCAGTAACCAGAACTAAGGATCTGAGGAGACAATTCTTTATTTATCTCAATCATGGGGAAGGTACTTAGGCTATCCTCAAAATTATTCAAAAGCCTCCCACCCCACTTTATCTCATAAGTCTAACAGTCTCTACCTTTTGTGAATCACAAATTCTATCAATGTAACTCACTAGGGAATATACAGTGAATCCAACAAGGAAGTTGAATGTGAGTGCTATTCACGGAGTTAAAGTCAGAGAAATATTCTTTCAGGTTAAAGTTCAAATATATTAACAGCCCAGAATCTTCCATGTTCACTTATGTTTATTGCTTCAGGCTCAGTTAGAAATATCTTGACAGATGGAGGCTGTGTTCCTTGTTTCAGTCTCTATGGTGTTTGTTTATAATGAAATGGATGTATTTTCCTTGAATGCTTAAGATGGGAAGCAATCTAATTTTATTGTGATCATTTTCCCCCATGAGCTATTAAAGGGTTAATATAAATTTAAGAAATCCACAAGTTACAGATTTCATTTCACTAGTATTAATGGCAGAACTATGTAGTTAGCACATCCTGTTCAAAGGAGAATTTGAAGAACAAACTATTTTGGAAATCAGGAATACTAAAATAACCTTGAAAATGGGAGCAAAAGCATTTTTCACAAGGGAGGGAAGTACGTTCATGCTACATAACAATTACTTGGCATGCCTACAGATAAAATTTACTTTGCATTCCTCTCAAATGCCTGCAATTTAAAGCATAATAAAATAAACTGGTTTCCCTTAACTGTATTTCACTTTCAACATTGCAGGGAGCCATACTCAATGGTAGTCAGAATTTAAAAGATTTTAAATGGGAAATTCCAGAAAAAAAATCACAGCTATTTTTGTGATTTAATATGTTTTCATGAGTCCATGAGGATCCTGAAACAAAAACTTTGGATGAAGAAGTGTTATTGTAGCTCAGGTGCACACGAAGTCCAGATTATATGACATGGGAGACAGTGCTCCAAAACTTACTGGATAACTTCCCACAGAGGACATCTTACAATCTTTGGCTGAATCTAAATTCTCTAGGATCAAATGGCAATGTATATGATCATCACACCCAATGAGTTTATTTTTCACCCTCTTGATTATTGCAACTAACTCTTCCTACATGCCCGTGGTTTTAAACACTTATTGTCTCCTTTTAGTCTCCATAATATTTTCAGATGGTCCTGAGGGTCCCTGTTCCTCTTTCAAGACCTTTGATTCCTGCTTTGTTCTTCAGACACTGTTCTGCACTCTTTGACACAATACCTAAGAATAGAATTTAGTCTCCCCAAAACATTCAGCATCCAAAAAAAATTTGATCAACTCTTCCATTGACAATTTTCTTTCTCCCCTTCTAAGGACTTTACATATATCTTATTGAAATTGCCTCAGGCTACCCCATTCATGATCATTCGATTTCTTTAAAACACATTTGTAAGCATTAAAACACTATGCTGGCCACTTTGGAGTGAGTTTAATTGTTAAGGATATCTTGATGGCCTTTGCCATTTATTCCATACTTCGAGCTTAAAGAGGACTCTTATCCATATATCTGGGGAACTTAGCTCCTCAGGAACCTTAATTAAATTTGGCACCTGATCATTCAATTCCCAGAAATCACACAAGGCAGCTGAGAACTGCCTATGACTTCATCTTCGGAGGATACAGTGGATCTGTAGGAACATGCACAGACCCACATACATACGCTCATATAATTTAAAAAATACAAAGAAGAGTTGATCCAATGGGATCCAAGATGGTGCCGACCATAGAGCAGTCCATCTGAGTAGTAGGTGAATGAGATTAGTCACTATGGAGTGAATATGAGGTCCTCTAGCCAACTGTGAAACACAGACTGTGTCTAAATTCCCACAGCGAACACTGAGACTGGTCACCAGGTAAAACAGCTCATGCAGTTCTCGGAAACAACCCCCTGAGATCAATCAGCTCCATCACTGGTCTGGAGAGGAGTACTGGCTAGAGCATACCTAGCCCAATAGCGGATCCAGCACACAGCTTCAGCCACACATCAGCGGTCACGCCTGTCTGCCTGATATCCAGCCTGCATGTGGACATGTACACCCAAGAGGGAAAAACAGCTGGACCACAAGAGCAAAAGAAAGTGAGATTTTTTTCCAGAGTTTCCAACATGGCAGCACAGTGTGCACTGTAGCTGAGAGGCAGAGACCTAACCCAGTCTCAGCAAAGCAATTAGGAGCCAAGACTGACTGCAAACAGAGCCCACGACTGTGTGTTCTCCACAAATACTGGGGTGGGTCACTCACCCTAGCACCCAAGCATCTGAGGACGTCAGCAACAAGCACACTGAGTCCTGCACCCATTTTGGGTGGGGCTCCCTACACACAGTCAGCATAGCTGCTGAAACAGAATGACTGTGTCACTGAGGGGAGAACATAGGCCTGATCACAGCTCTACCTGCCTTTCTTAGGATATCTGCCAGCTCCCAGGTCCTCAGTGGATAGCCCCCTCCTGACTCCAGTCCCCTGTATATTGGTTCAATTGGGTCACAACCAGTGAGAAGAGCAGCAGCTACTCTCCTCTCCAAGAGCCAGTCTATTACAGGAACCTGCCCACCATCTGGAGGTAGACAACAGGATCTCAGGATCAGCCAACCCCTCCTCCACAACCCGGCAGGGAGTTTTCCTGAGCACCAAGGTCAACTGACAAAAGAAACAAACAGACAACACCAGGATCAATCAGATGACAAAAGGTCAGCATAAGAACATGGTTAAAAAAAAACAAAAAACAAAAACAAAATAATAGGATGTCTCCAGATCCTAACAATAATGCTACAGACAACTCTGGACATCTTAACATGATTGAAACAAAGGAAAATGACCTTAATCCTATGCTTATATTAATAATAGAAGGCCTAAGAGAGCAACAACAAAGTAGTGCAAAGGAGGTGATGGAAATGAATAAAAAGCTTAAAGAAATGGAAGACATGAAAAGGGAATTGACGCAGTGAAGAAAATCCAATCTGAGACATCCATTGAACTGGAAAACCTTAAGAAAAGGATAGGAACTACAGACACTAGCATCACCAACAGAATACAAAAGATGGAAGAAAGAATTTCAGGCTCAGAGGATAAAATTTAAGAAATTGATACATCTGTCAAAGAAAATGTCAAATCTGAAAAAGTCCTGACACAAAACCTTCAGGAAATCAAGGACACAATGAAAAGACAAAAATTTCAGAATAATAGGAATAGAAGAAAGAGAAGAGTCCCAGCTCTATGGACCAGAAAATATCTTCAACAAAAATCATTGAAGAGAATTTTCCAAGTCTAAAAAAAAGAGATGTCTATAACTGTACAAGAAGCTTACAGAACTCCAAATAGATTAGACCAGAAAAGAAAATCTTCCCGCCACATAATAATCAAAACACTAAATGTACAGAACAAAGAAAGAATTTTAAAAGCTGCTAGGGAAAAGGGTCAAAAATCAAATGATAGTACATGGTGGCAAGGATGTGGAGAAAAAGGAACACTCCCCCATTGCTGGTGGGACTGCAAAGTTGTGCAATCACTGTGGAAATCAATCCAGAGATATCTTAGAAAATTGAGAATAATTCTACCTCAAGACCCAGCCATACCCCTCTTGGGCATATATCCAAAAGATTCGAAACAAAACCACAAGGACATTGACTAAACAATGTTCATAGCAGCTTTATTTGTAATAGCCAGAAACTGGAAGCAATCCAGATGTCTTCAACTGAAGAATGAATAAAAAAAAAAAAAAAAACCTGTGGTACATTTACACAATGGAATACTACCCAGCTATCAGAAATGAGGAAATCATGCAATTTGAAATCAAATGGATGGAGCTAGAAAAGTTCATCCTAAGCAAGCTGAAAGTCCCAGAAAGATAAACATGGTATGTATTCCCTTGTAAATGGATATTAACCATACATCACAGGATAAGTTTCCTACAACCCACACACCCAAATAGATAGGAACCTAGCATATCTATCCTAGGAAAAATTTTACCCACCAGTGAGTCATGGAATCTGCTGCAGGTTATTGGAACACCATACCCTAGATTGTGTGCCATATCAAGATCCAGTACAAGTGGAAGCTCTTGGCCCTCACATGATGGAAGATCTGAGGGAGTATGATATGTGAGGGCCCACCTCATCTGAGGAGAAGAAGAGTACCAAGTAGAGGAACAAGGAGGGAGGAAGGGAGGGAGGGAGGGAAGGAGGGGGAGGGAGGGAAAGAGAGAGAAAGAGAGGGGCCAGGAGGGGAGGAGGGGGTAAACTATGTTCTAGAAGTAACTTGAGAAAACAAAATAATATTATTTTAAGAAAAGAGTTAATAAGCTTTAAAAATATAATAAAAATACAATATAAAATTTTCAAACTATAATTTACCAAAGGTATACTTGCCTTACTGGCATGAAAGGAAAATGGCCTTAATTTCAGATTAGAATGTTAGACTGCAGGTGGCCACATAGATTACACAAATTTGATAGCAGTTTAAAAGGTTTTTGTTTTTTTTTTATATGTGCAGGATATTTTCATGGTTTGGCATCAAAAAGCAGGTAACAGGTCTAAAATACTGTAAATAAATTAAAGGTTACTGCTGTTCAACCTGGTTTTCTAAACCTCCAAGAGTTGAAAAATCTTGGATCTAAGGTAAAACACATGAAATACGTGGTGTTAGCCAATGCCTTTAACTCCAGCAGAGACAGGAGGATCATTATAGAATTAGTTGTCTTATAAATTCTAGAGTTACAAGGAACAGGGTGGTGATGGTGCACACCCTTAATCCCATCATTTGAGAAGGATACACCCTTAATCCCAACACACTGGAGACAGAAACTGGCAGATCTCAGAGCTCAAGATCAGACTGACACAAAACAACCTCTAAATAGAGAAAAACTTCAATCCAGGGGTGGTGGAGCACATCTTTAATCCCATCAGTTGGGAACCACATTTCTTTGATCCCAATACTTAGAAAGCAGAGATAGGTACATAGGATTTGGAAGGATTTAAGTTTAAAAGACACTTACAAATGACATGCTGAAATTCAAACAAATTGTCCTCTGAGATCTCAAAATATATACACTAAAAGTTTGTTTAGCTCCAAAATATCAAAATAATTTCTTCTTTAATCTGAATTGAAAGATAATAATTTTATATTGTCAAAAAACCAAATTTACTCCAGGAAAAATATTACCTGACTCCCCCCCCCAAAAAAAAAGGTAACTGTCCCAGATTTAGGATTAGGGCAGGGCTCTGTTCTTATCTTTCCAGGAGATTTAAAGCATCCATCCAAGGAATCCACGGACAACTGCACAAAAGAAACCTCAGAAGAAAACAGGTCAGACACCAAAGAAGATAAGTAGCCCAGACGATCCAGCATTGAAGACTTCCTCAATAACTGTTTCCTCAAAAGTCTACAACCACAACAACTCAAAATCACTAAGATTGTTTAGCTCCACAGACTGCTCCAGCCAGAATTTCAGTAAAGCCCTGAAGTTCAGCTTCTGTCTAAGAACTTCTTAGGACATTTAAATAGCTGAGCGCAAAATGACTGAACATCAAATGATTCTATTAACATTTTTAACCATTTTTCCATTCTTATTTGGGCCCCAAACAGGTTTACTACATCCCAAATCAGCAGGAAATCATTTTAAGAGAGCGACGTCCCATCCTCAGAAGGTGGGGAGGGTGTTCCCCCCCCCACTTTGGTCATTTGATGGATAATAGAAAATCTTGTTATTTAGGGGAAGAGATTACAAGCTGTTAAATGGTCTTGTTAAATAGGTTTTGGAGGTTAGACCCAGGGACTTCTCTCCTTTTCTTTTCTGTATCCTTATTTCTCTTCTATGTAGGGGTGAACAGACTTGAGAAAAAATGGGACAAAGACATAATATAGGAAAGATCAAGAAAAAAGGACAGATTATTGAATATGACCTTATACCTTTGTATATTGAAATAAAATTAATATTATATTTGGCTAAATTAGTAATGATCTTTGTATATTGATGCAAAATTAAGATTATATTTGGCCACAATGGTATTGACCCTTGTATATTGATGCAAAATTAAGATTGTATTGGGCTACATAGATATTGATCTTTGAATATTGACTCAAAATTAAGGGTAATGCTTTTTAAAGGTATTGTACCTAGTAATGCTTAAAAATGAAATGTGAAGTTTAGGCCTTTTGCTACCAACTGTCATAAACTGTTTAGGATAAATAAGAAATACAAGCTAATAGTCATACCAACTTGTCATTTTGTTAGGTACTATTGTAAGGCTGTAAAAAATTATAAATACCACTACCCCTCCCTAGGAAGGCCTTCTCCTCTGTTCATGAGAACCTGACCTCATGACCCCTTGGGACATTCCACAGAACTCAGTCCCTGGGACTATCTAAATTTACATAGCTGACTGGATTGCTCCCCTTCCCCTATGCCCACCTGCGGTTATCACCTAGCAAGCTAAAGGTCCAGTTTACACAGCTGACTGGAATGCTCCCCACTCCCCTATCCCCACCTGCATTATCACCTAACATCCCCCTTTGTTTCCCTTATTCCCACCGGTGCTATCACCTAGCGGGCTAAAAGTTAACTACATTGTTTCCTTTATGTACCCACATGTTTGCAGTTTGTGTCCTTAAAAACTGCCTGAAAACTGTTATTGTTCATTCACTCCTTCCCAAAGGCAGTCGAATGCTGGCGAGTCAGCTTAGTAAAAAACTTCTTGCATATTGCAATGAGCCTCGGTCTCTGGTGGTCTCTGGGCATCAGGACCTCGGGGGACCCCCAGGGTCCAACATTTGGTCCGTTGGCCAGGAATCGCCTGAATGCCCCCAGACCCCAAGACTCTAGGATTTGGAGCTATGCTCGAGCTACTTTGTCTATCTGTCTGTTCTGTGTGAATCGCCTCCTGCTTCTGTAGCAGCTATATGATGCTCTGGCTTCTATAGCTATCTGATTTCAGATACTCCATAGGGGACGCCCTGGAGATATGTTTGGAAGGAGAGGTTGAGTGGATCCCCCTTCATCTGATTCCGGTGGAACCTCTTCGGAGGCTCCCTTCTGAGTCTGTTTCTAAGGCAATCTCACAGTGGCAGTTTGTATCTTGTCTTTTGTGTCCTGTGTCATTCTGTCTTCTTGTTTGTAATTTGTAACCCTTCTTATTCTCCATTTCCCTGATAATTTGATGATGGGACAGACACTGACAACCCCATGTCTTTGACCCAGAGCCACTGGACTGAAATTAAAAAATAGGGCACATAACCTGTCAGTCAATATTAAAAAAAGGAGATGGCAGACTGTATGTGCCTCAGAGTGGCCTACATTTCAGGTTGGGTAGCCACCTGAAGGATTTTTTTTTCATTAGACAAACTTAGATAGGTTGGGTCTAAAATTTTTAATCCAGGACTCCACGAGCAGCCAGATAAGTGCCCTATGTTTTGGTGTGGGAGGCCCTGTTGGTCTCTCCCCCTTCGTAGGTCCGGTCTTTTGTTCCCTCCATAGCTCTATCCCCTCTGCTCTCTATGCCACCTGCTCCAGCAGCCAGCCAGCCAGCTACAGAACCATCTCCTTCTCACTCCCCTTCTGAAGTTTCACTCTGAAGCAGACTCTGGCTGAGAAGGAGCCCATCAGAACTACGGGTTCCCCAAAGAAGATCAAGAAGGTCTACCCCGACACTCAGACGGACCTACATCTGGACCTTCCACCACCCTATCCCCTGACCCTGAATCCCAAGCCACCTCAGTGGGTCCCAGCAGCCCAACCCTCAGTCCTGCTGGAACCCCTCCCAGGAGCTGAGGGAGGGGATCCTGCCACAGGGACCAGAAGTCAGAGGGTTGGCACCCCAGACTCTATTGCACTCCCACTCAGGGAGTACGGACCCCCTGATGACCAGGGGAACTGGCACCTTCAATATTGGCCATTCTCTGCAGCAGATCTTTATCATTGGAAAACTCATGATCTCTCTTTCTCTGAGAACCCACAGGCTCTGACTTCCCTGATAGAGTCCCTTTTCTTCTCGCACCAACTTACATGGGATGATTGTCAGTAGCTCTTGCAGACACTCCTCACCATTGAGGAGAGGCAGCGGGTGCTACTCGAGGCCAGAAAAAATGTGCCTGGCACAGACGGGCAGCCAACTCAGCTGCCCAATGAGATTGATGCAGGTTTCCCTTTGACTAGACCCAACTGGAACTTCAATATGCCTGAAGGTAGATAACACTTGAAGCTTTACCATCAGGCTCTTGTGGTGGGTCTCCAAGGGGCAACACAATGCCCCACTAATTTTGCTAAGGTAAGAGAAGTGACTCAGGGGCCAACTGAGTCACCAACGGTGTTTCTAGACCAATTGATGGAGGCTTTTCAGAGATTTACACCATATGAACCTACCTCTGAAGAACATAAGGCCACGGTAGCCATGGCCTTTATTGATCAGTCAGCTTCAGATATTAGAAAAAAGTTGCAGAAGCTGGAGGGCCTACAGGGATTCTCGCTCCAAGACTTGGTTAAAGAAGCAGATAAAGTGTTCAATAAAAGAGAAACAGAGGAAAAAAAGAGGAGAGAGAACATAGGGAACAGCATGAACAAGAGTTAAAAAGAGAAAAAAGATAGGAAAAAAATTGAGTAAAATCGTGGCCACTGTCATAAATGAGAGAGATCACAGAGACAGGTGAGGTCAGAAAGATGAGGGAAAGGGCAGGAGGCAACCGTTGGACAAGGACCAATGTGCCTACTGTAAAGAAAAAGGACATTGGCTCAAGGATTGCCCCAAGAAGAAGAGGGAAGGACCCCCCAGAGAAAAAAATTCTGGCTTTAGAATAAGAAGATTAGAGGAGTCGGGGCTCAGACCCCCTCCCTGAGACTAGGGTAACTCTCAATGTGGAGGGGAAACCTGTCCAGTTTCTGGTGGACACTGGGGCTCAGCATTCAGTCCTCCTCTGATCAGAAGGACCACTATCCACTAAGAGGTCTTGTGTGCAGGGAGCCACAGGGAAAAAACAATACCCATGTACTAGCTGAAGAACAGTGGACGTTGGCATGGGCCAGGTATCCCACTTGTTCCTTGTGATCCTTGAGTGCCCCTATCCACTCCTTGGCTGTGACTTGCTTTCTAAGATTGGAGCCCAAATTCATTTCCAAGCAGAAGGACAATCAGTGACTGACAGAGAGGGGAGGCCGCTTCAAGTCCTCACTATGAGTCTGGAAGATGAACATAGGCTGTTTGAAAAACCCCCTCCTCAGACAGTGGATATGCAGGAATGGATGGCCAAGGTTCCCTCAGCCTGGGCCAAACTTACTGTCATAGGAATGGCCAAACATCGCCCACCCATGGTGGTGGAAGTAAAAGCTACCTCCACCCCAGTTTCAGTTCACCATTTTCCCATGAGCAAAGAGGCCGGAGATGGCACCCGCCCACATATACAGCAGCTCCTCGAACTGGGGGTCCTTGTTAAATGTCAGTCACCATGGAACACCCCTCTGCTCCCTGTTCGAAAGCCTGGGACTAATGATTATAGGCCAGTCCAAGACTTAAGAGAAGTTAACAAAAGAGTTGCTGATCTTCACCCTACAGTGCCCAACCCTTACAACCTCCTTAGCACCCTTCCCCCTCAGCGAACATGGTATACAGTATTGGACTTGAAAGATGCCTTTTTCTGGCTTAGCCCTTCTAGCCAGCCTATATTTGCCTTTGAATGGAAAGATCCAGCCTCGGGATCATCAGGACAACTGACATGGACCTGCCTGCCCCAGGGATTCAAGAACTCTCCCACCATCTTTGATGAGGCCCTCCACCAAGATTTGGCCCACTTCAGGGCCTCCAACCCACAGGTAACATTACTTCAGGATGTTTATGACATTCTCCTAGTGACAGAGACCAAAGAAGACTGCCTCCTGGGAACTGAAAACCTGCTGACTGAGCTTGGATCCTTGGGATACTGGGCCTCAGCCAAAAAGGCCCAGATTTGTCAATGACAGGTCAGTTACCTGGGGAATCTAATCAAAAATGGAAAGAGATGACTGTCTGATGCTAGGGAAAACACTGTGGCTCAAATACCCACCCCCAAGACTTCTCGACAAGTCAGAGAATTCTTGGGAACTGCAGGCTTCTGCCGGCTATGGATCCCAGGGTTCGCAGAACTGGCTGCCCCTTTGTATCTGCTCACAAAGGAGAGTGCACCTTTCCTTTGGGGCGAGAAAGAGCAGGAGGCCTTTTTCAGAATTAAACAGGCCCTGCTATCAGCCCCAGCCTTAGGACTGCCTGATGTGACTAAGCCATTCCACCTATATGGGGCCGAAAATAAGGGGATAGCTAAAGGAGTCTTGACTCAGAGACTGGGTCCATGGAACCGGCCTGTGACATATCTGTTGAAAAATTTAGACTCTGTGGCAGCAGGATAGCCCAGCTGCCTATGGACAGTGGCTGCTGTGGCAGCTTTAGTCAGAGATGCTGACAAGTTGACTTTGGGACAAAACCTTACAGAAAGGCCCCCCATGCTCTAGAAAGCATAGAATGCCAGCCTCCTGAGAAGTGGCTGACAAATGCCAGGATGACCCACTATCAGTCACTTCTCCTGAACTCAGGCTGCATCAAGTTTACTCCTGCCACAGGGCTTAACCCAGCCACCCTGCTCCCTGACCCTGACTTAGAGGGATCAGCTATCATCGATGATTGCTGACAAGTGCTTGCAGAGGCCCATGCACCCGCACAGATCTCACTGACCAGCTGCGCCCGGACGCTGAAGCCACTTGGTACAGGGATGGGAGCAGCTTTTTTGAAGAAGGTAAGCATTGGGCGGGGCAGCGGTGGTTGATGGAAAACAGGTCATTTGGGCTGTGGCCCTCCCCCAAGGGTCTTCAGCACAGCGATCTGAACTGATTGCCCTCACAAAAGATCTTGAAATGGCAAAAAAGACAAAGATAAATATCTACACAGATAGCAGATATGCTTTTTCTACTGCCCATGTGCACGGGGCCATTTATCAACGAAGAGGGCTCCTCACTTCAGTTGGCAAGAACATTAAAAATAAACAAGAGATCCTGACTCTACTAGCCGCCCTCATGCTGCCAACCAAAGTAAGCCTCATCCACTGTCTGGGTCATCAAAAGAATGGGTTCCCTATAGCTAAGGGAAACAATATGGCAGATCAGGTCACCCAAGAAGCAGCTTTAGGAGATGTTATATTTGAATTACTTGCTGTAGACTCTAAAGAAACAGAGTCCCCACCACAACATCAAAACGGTAAACAGACTATGAGCCCTAAAGAGGCAGAATAAATGTTAAAACAGATGCACCAGTGGACACACTTGGGCACAAAAAATTAATCACTCTAACAAGACTAACTATGAGATTCCAGGACTTCACAAGCTAGCAGAAAATGTTGTCCAAGCCTGCATACCATGCCAGAAGGTCAATCCCAGTCAGGATAAGACAGAACCCAGTAAGAGACTGCGTGGAGACAGGCCTGGGGCCTACTGGGAAGTTGATTTCACTGAAGTGCATCCTGCCAAGTATGGCAACAAATATCTGTTAGTCTTCATTGATACAATTTCAGGGTGAGTAGAAGCCTCCCCACCAAAAATGAAACCACCTATATGGTGGCTAAGAAAATACTAGAAGAAATATTTCCCTGCTTCGGGACCCCTAAGGCACTAGGGTCAGAAAACAGGCCAGTCTTTACTGCCCAGATAAGTCAGGAAGTGGCCAGGTATTTGGGGACTGATTGGAATTTACACTGTGCATATAGACCCCAAAGCTCAGGACAGGTAGAAAGAATGAATAGAACTATAAAAGAGACCTTGACTAAATTGTCCTTGGAGATGGACAGTACAGACTGGATAGTGCTTTTCCCTTTGGCCCTGTTCCGTGTAAGGAACAACCCCTCTCGTTTCCATCTTACTCCCTTTGAGATTTTATATGGCGCTCCACCTCCATTGCTCACCCTTGAGAAAAAAATTGACCCCAGCTGTCGTCTTAATAATGATTTATGTGCTATATTAAAGGAACTCCAACTGGTCCAGAAGGAGGTGTGGACACAGCTTGCTGACGCCTATCAACCAGGCACCCCAGAGGTCGCTCACCCATTCCAGATTGGGGATTCTGTCTATGTTTCCCAGCATCGTTCACAGAATCTGGAGCCTAGGTGGAAAGGGCCATATGTTATCCTGCTAACCACCCCGACTCCTGTCAAGGTTGATGGAATCTCGGCTTGGATCCAAACCTCCCACGTAAAGAAAGCACCTAAAGCCTCAACAGAATGGCTAGCTCACTGCACTTCCAACCCTCTCAAGCTCAAGCTTCAGAGATCCTCGGACTCTTAACTCTCCCTTTGCTTACCCAGCTGACTGTGAGTTCCCCCAACCCCCATGTGCCTCAATGCCTCACTTGGTAGGTCTTATTCCAAACAGGAGATGTGGTTTGGTCTAATTCCACTCTAGCTGTCCCCTGGACCTGGTGGCCAGAATTGCATACTGATTTGTGCCAACTAGCTGCAGGGCTAGACTACTGGGACATCCCTGATTATTATTCATCAGGGGGAAAAGATCCAACAACAAAGGGACTGCCTGGATGTGATGGAAAGCCAACCTGCTCTCGTAAGCCATGTTCTGGGAGTGGGCTGGGAGGTAGAGGATTTGGTTGCAAACACCCCTAGCTATGCAACAAACTATGAAAAATCCCAATTTATGTATGCCCTAGGAGTAACCCTAGAGAAAAGGGCCACAAATGATCGAAACCTTCTACTGTGGGGCCTGGGCTGTGAGATGACAGGAGATACTTATTGGCTTAACTCAGAGAATGACTTAATACAGGCGAGTCGGGGTTATAAATATGGACAACCAGGGCTAAGTCAAAACACCTGTACTAGGCCTCTTGGTGGTACTACCTTGGTGCAATATGGGGACTCCATCTGGGTAGATCCTCGGTGAGGAGACTGGAAAGGAACAGGCCCATGTCTTAATTTTACTTGTAATCCCCTCCTCTTCTGGTTCTTGGAGGCAGGAAAAAAACTTATGACTCAATGGATAAAAGGAATAACATGGGGCCTTAGATTATATGTCGCTGGACATGATGATGGAGTGACTTTCACTATAAGACTAAAAATTGAATCCCCGCTGCCCACTGTCATTGGACCTAACTCTGTCCTAAACTAAGGGGTTCTTGTTCCCAGAGAGGTCACTCAGAACTCAGAAAGTCAACAAAGGTCAGGGACACTAACACCTGTCCCCACCTCATCCCTTGACCTATCTAACCAAACAAGAATACTAAAATTAATCACAAGTGCTTACCAGGTTCTCAATGCTACTAACCCAGGGGCAACTGAGTCTTGCTGGCTTTGCTACACTGCCCTGCCACCTTATTATGAAGCAGTTGGGATAGATGTTAAGGTAAGAACCACCCCCTCCTCCAAACAATGTAGATGGAAACAAGGTGGGGGAGCCAAGATAAGCCTTTCCTCAGTGTCAGGAAAAGGAGTCTGTGTAGGCACTCCATCCTCCCCTCAACAACACCTCTGCAATAGAACTGCACATGTCACAGACTCCTCTGGATACCTCATCCCACCTGATGATGGATGGTGGATGTGCAGTACAGGGCTTGCCCCATGTGTGTCTTTAGCTGTGTTGAACTCAATGAGTTCTGTGTGCTGGTGCAACTATTTCCCAGGCTAATCTACCACCCAGACTCTTCCTTCTTAGACAACTATGGGGGGGGGCATAAAACTAAAAGAGAACCTGTAACAATGACTTTAGCCGTGCTACTGGGTTTAGGAGTGACAACCAGAATAGGAACAAATTCCATGGCTTTAGCACAGCAACTGCAATACTGTGCTAGTCTATGTCAAGAAACAGATACTGACCTACAGGTACTGGAGGATTCCATTTCAAAATTAAAAGAATCTTTATCTTCACTGTCTGAAGTAGTCATGCAGAACCGGAGAGGTTTAGATCTTCTATTTCTAAAAGAAGGAGGGTTATGTGCTGCCCTAAAAGAAGAATGTTGTTTCTATATAGATCATTCTGGAGTCATTACCGACTCTATGAATAAGCTAAAGGAAAGGATAGCCACCAGACAAAAAGAAAGACAAAGTTCTCAAGGGTGGTTTGAGTCATGGTTCAATAAAACCCCATGGTTTGCCACTTTAATATCCACACTGATGGGACCCCTCATTATCCTCCTCCTTCTAATCACCCTAGGGCCCTGTATTTTTAAACTGACTAATTTCCTTTGTTAGAGAATGGGTCAGTGCTGTCCAAGTACTCATGTTAAGACAACAGTACGCTGATATCCCACTTGAAGAAGAGGGGACTGTAAGGCTGTAAAAAATTATAAATACCACTACCCCTCCCTAGGAAGGCCTTCTCCTCTGTTCATGAGAACCTGACCTCATGACCCCTGGGGACATTCTACAGAACTGGGTCCCCAGGACTATCTAACTTTACATAGCTGACTAGATTTCTCTCCTTCCCCATCCCCACCTGCAGTTATCACCTAGCAAGCTAAAGGTCCAGTTTACAGAGCTGACTGGAATGCTCCCCACTCCTGTATCCCCACGTGCGTTATCACCTAGCATCCCCCTTGTTTCCCTTATCCCCACTCCCCTATCCCTACCTGCATTATCACCTAACATCCCCCTTTGTTTCCCTTATCCCCAAGTGCAGCTATAACCTAGCAGGCTAAAAGTTAACTACATTATTTCCATTATGTACCCACCTGTTTGCAGCTTGTGTGCTTAAAAACTGCCTGAAAACTATTATTGTCCATTCACTCCTTCCCGAAGGCAGTTGAACCCTGGCGTGTGAGCTTAATAAAAAACCTCTTGCATATTGCAACAAACCTCCACCTCTGGTGGTCTCTGGGCATCAGGACCTCAGGGGACCCCCAGGGTCCAACACTATGACAGTCTATCACAGTTATTTTCTAAGCTAATACAAAATCAAGTTGCTAAGAGTCAAACAACATTTGCTTATCTAAATATAAGAGATAGATAGGGTGTCTTCAAAAACCTCAAGAGATCTGCAGAATACGGAATTCAAAGATGTTTTCTTAATTTAAGATTTTTTGATATCGAGACATGTCAGCTCCTGATAGCACCCCCTATTCTACTCCAAGTAGAAGATGAGCATCGAAGAATCTCCAGTGGGAGATGGTTGAATTAGTGACAAGCCTAACTCTTGGCAAGAAAAACTCCTTGCTTCAACTGTAGACAGAATGCTGTCCAAAAAGGACAAAACTTGGAAGCAGGTAAGTCGACAGCCTAGCTCTGCCAAGACAGGGTAGGCAAGTCCTTCATAATTCCTGCTCTACAATGAATGTCTTTCAGATAAACAGGGCCCAATGGCTGAAGATTGATGCTGTAATGTATGGAGATAAAAATGAGAACTGTCCAGGAAGCCACTGGTATGTTATTTCTTAGTTTAGGAAGCTGCGGGCCCTGCACTTCCTATATAATCAAATATATTTATCCCTCTCAGGTCTCTGAGGTTGTTGAAGAATAGACAGCTAGAGTCTCATAGTTAAATTTTGAGTTGTTTAGGAATCAAGAGGGTGTTCTGGATCTAAAAAGATGTTTTTAAAATTGTGATGCAAGTTAGTATGAAAGCTGAGTTAGATATAGAACTTTAAACTTATGGAGATGGTTAGATAGTAGAATGTTAAAGTCAGGTGCCAAATACATATTGAATGGACATTGGGAATGTATGCTAAGCCATATAACTCTCATAATTGTGGCTTATTTATTTCTGTTGTTTTGTATTGTATTTATTGTTAGAAGAGAATGAACCATTTGTTGGACTGAAAGGGGGAGCTGTTGGGGTGGGGGAAGATATACCTTAAACTAAAAAAAAAGGGAGAAGAGGATGGGGGGTTGAGGGGGAAGAGGGTGGGGAGGGTGGGAATGGAGGGGGGAGTAGGGAGAGGATTGTGATTGAGATGTAACTTGAAGAAATAAAAAATAAATTAAAAATGAAAAAAGTACAAGTAAATCTAAAACATTTATTTATAATTTGCTAATATTTTTGGATTCATGGAGTGATGTATAAGGGTAATTCTAATACATATTTCTACTTTGAAGAAAACTACAACAAATAAAGGATTTACCTAATGAGGTAATACTAAAGCAGGGATAAGCATGAGATTCTTGTGCTGTTATGAATGACTAACTAGGTTATTCCTTGTAATTCACTATTTTAAAAGAGAAATGCCAACTAACTGACAAAGCTAAGTGGGAGGCTAAAACAGATCAATGATCAAAGTGATTGCCTTTCACCATATCCCCACATTTAGAATTTGATAGCTGTTTGTGAAAAATGTTGAGTTCATAATGCTGATGACAGAAATGGTCATAGATCCACTTCAAGCATATCACTACTGATAAGAGAGGAGTGAGCTATGGACACTCGGTAGCTAGTATAGATGGTACACACTCAGTAGTAGAAGTAAATCTCTCCTTGAAGAATGAGTTAATTACATAGAAGCAGAGACTAAATGTGCTGTTCATATAATCAACTTTTATGGAGAACAGGTAAAGATCACATTTCAATGAAAACAGCTGTATTGCACAGACATGTTCAGGTAGATTCCAAGGTTAGGATGTGTGGACTAAAAGACTAAGAACTTTCTTTCTGATCAATGTTTTTACCTAAAAAAAGTCTTAAGAACCTTTTTTTTTCTATAAAATATTTTAGCAATATCTTTAAGAAATATGTCAAGGGGAGACTATGATTTAAAAAATATACCAAAGAAATACAAATGGAAAGACAGAGGATGGAGGGAGGTCTGGCTTTAGATTATGTTTGAATAAGAAAAATAACTTCACATCTGAATGTGGAGACCACACCATAGGGCTGAAAAGTAGGAATAAGTGGAGATAAATATGCATACCGCATCCAAAATTGTGGTAAATTAAGGAATTGAGGGACATTGTAAAACTGCTACATGATGAGATAGAATTGCTCATGTTATAAGACAGACTTTTGAGAAAAAGAGGAACATATTCTAAGGACTGATAAGAAAGGAGAAACAGGAGCTTTTCAAGAAAAGCCATCTCAGCTGAGTTCTGTAAATTTGTCTGAGTAAAAGAACTCTATGTCATAATCCAGTGTTTTATGATGGAAATTAAGGCTATATATTGTTGAAATTAAAAAAAAATCTAAAAAAGGCTGATGCCCTTGCATTGGAGATAAAACAAAATCTATAAAACAAGCAGATAGGCCTTAAAACTAAAGAGAATGAAAAGGTAGATTTAGAGCTGTAGTCTGAATGATTGGTTCAATGAGAAATACTTGAATATATTTAACAATTTTAAATATTCAGGCCACACTTCTTCCCAGCTTGATCACAATAAAAATACAACATAAAACTCTCAAATGATAATTTACCAAAGGCATACTTGTCGTACTGGCATGAAAGGATAAAAGGTCTTAATTTCAGGTTAGAAAGTTAGACTGCAGGGTGACACAAAGCTCATACACTCTTGGATATCAGCTTATAAATTTGTTTCCTATATATACAGGATATTTTCATTATTTGGCTTTTAAAAGGCATTTAAGAGGCTTAAAAGGTTCTAAGTAAATTAAGTGTTACTACAGTTCAACCTGGTTTTCTAAACCTCTAAGAGAGAGCTGAGGTAATTATAGTTAAGGTAAAATATTTGAGAAGGGTGGAGTTAGCCAATGCCTTTAACTCCAGCAGAGATATGAGGATCACTAGAGAGTTAATTGTCTTTTAAATTCTAGAGTTACAAAGAGTAGGGTGGTGCCAGTGCACACTTTTAAACTCATCATTTAAGAGGCATACACCCTTAATCCAAACACACTGGAGACAGACACATACAAATCTCTGAGTTCAAGGCCTGCCTGACAGAGCAAGCTCCAAATAGAGAAAAATTTAGATCCAGGGGTAGTTGTGCACAACTTTAATCCCAACAATTGGTAGGCACATGCCTTTGATCCCAATACTTGGAAGGCAGAGGCAGACACATAGGATTTGCAATGATTTAAGTTTAAAAACAACTTGCAAAATGCATACTGAATTCAAAGTGGATTGTCCTTTGTGATCTCAAAATATATACACATAAGTATACAAGTGCTTTCTTGCAAGAAACAAGTTAATTGGAATCTTAAATTATGACTTTGATATATAGCAATTCAACTTTGAGCTGCAAATTAATTATAATTGTGCTGCATAATACAATGATCTATGCTTTAAAATTGCTTTTAAGACATATTTCAATAGCTTAATCATGTCCATGTGTTTAGGTCTTTGAGTGTTCATGTCCATGGAAGTCAGGGTCATACAGTCCCCTAGAGCTAGAGTTACTGATGGCTGTGAGTCATCCAGTGTGGCTGCTGAGAATTAAACTTGAGTCTTCTACAAGAGCAGTATACAAATTTAACCACTGAGCCACCTCTCCAATCCCTAATATAATTTTAGTAAAAATATCATAAATTATTTTAAGTATCCTAATGAGGCATTGTGCCAAGTTAACAAATAGGTCTGCTCTCCAGATGAATTACATTCTAAATCTTTTCATGGAGAGGATAAGAGACTTAAGATCTTCATACAAAAAGGGAGCTTTCAAATATGTAACCATTGAAGTCACACAATTAATTAAAGGATGTCTTAAGGGTTGTTGTGCCATTGTTTACTTGGGTTTAGAATGTTTTCCATTTTAGGGAAATGGGGAAGCTCATGAATCTCACAAGAGACTTGAAGGACTCATTTTCACTGAAAGAGATTATACAAACAGTGAACAAGTACTGGGGAAGAGGACACTCTTGTGAAGCAGCTACCTCCTACTTGAAATCCTGCACTGAAGCCTACCTGAGCTGTTGTTCCTGCTGGGGTGGACTCTTCCTCCATCAGCTTCCCCCATCACCCATGCTCCTCTAAGTAATCCCAATAAACCCATTAGTTCACCAAGCTAGGCTTGGATGGACTTATTTCTTTTCCATGTTATCAGTGCCCTTTGAGGCTAACTAGAGTTTTGTTCTTGTCTCTTTAGAAAAGAGCATACAACAATGTCATAAAGCAACTTTCGGTTTTACTGAAAATATTTAAGGATTGCTATGAGTTTTAGTTTATTAGATAAATAGTACAGTTATACAAGTTGAAATGAAACAAAATATGATGAGATGTAGCGATGATTCACATGTTACGTATTAAACAAGAAGATGACATTTACTGTATTTTTAAACTCTGGCCAAGGGAGGATTTTAAGGACACAGAGTCAATGATTTATGGAAGGATACAGGATGCTTCTGTCCTTATTTTATGTAGTGTAAAATAACACAGGAACATTTTAAACAAGATTTGCCCAGCTTCATTGACAGTGCATTCATGTTATACTTTCTTTATATCCTGCTCAAGCACAGAGGTCCAAGGAAGAAATTCAGTGATTATATTTCTTGTCAATTAAATAGTAAAAACAAAACACTGAAATAAAATTGAACTAGCAATTGTGATTTAGTCTCTAGGCTTTTTCCAAGAAGATATTAAAGCACATTCTATGACTATGAATGTCAATATCCTTTAAACAAATTTACAAATTGGAGATATAACACTTTCAATAAGATAAAGTTCATGGATTCCAGCATTATTTGTTAATGGGAATTCCCAACATTTTTGTTAAAGATATTTTCAATAATATGATAAATACTTGTTTATGTTTCTGTTTATTGGGCAAGATAAAGAATTTTCTGCTTATTCAAATATCAGATTTTCATCCTCAATTGAATATGCACTCTCAAACACTACAGAGAAACTAAAGTACACTCACACAATCTTAAAATGATGGTTTATATTTTGCTAAGAATAAATTGTTCTAATATTCCTTACTGGGTTGAATCTTTATCCCTTTGCAGTCTCCAGGTAGAAGTGAATGTGCCTTACGCAATGTAATTCAATGGTTCACAGTTACATTCCTTCAATACAGTCCCTCATGTTGTGGTGACCCCCAACTATAAAATTATTTTCATTGCTACTTCATAACTATAATTTTGTTACTTTTATGATTTATAATTTAAGTTTCTCTGTTTTCTGATGGCCTTGGATGACCTCTGTAAAAGAATCTGTTCACCTCCAAAGGGGTCGTGACTCACAGGTTGAGAAGCATTGGTGTTTGTCAAACTTTCCTCGACATGAACTAAGGGGTAGGGACTCACAGAAATTCTTCTACCTTGGCTTACTCCTCTGCAAAGAACAAATGACAGGGTGCTTCTTCACAGAGTGGACTGTGAGAATCAAAGAATTGATATTCATAATAGTAAGACTTATATGCAGTATTCTGGGGCAAGGCATTTTTAAAACCTACCACATGTATGACTTGATAATATTCCCAGTGACATAAAAAAAAGGGATAACCATGCTACAACACAAAGACCCTAAATAGCTAAGTTACAAGTAAGGCCCAAGGGAGTACGCTTGAATCACATTGAAGAGGGGAAATAAAATAGACACCTGGGGCAGATGGAAGAGGGAGCTGGGTAAAAGATTGGGTGGGGAGGGGAACAGGAGGAATCAAGTACAGGAATGATTACAAGAGAGAAAACTGGGAGCAAGAGCTGGAATTAGTGGAGGGGAATCAATTATCTCTGGGACAAGCTAGAAATATAGGACAATGGAAACTCCCTGCAATCTGTGAGGTTGGCCCTCACTAAGACTCCTAGCAATAGGTGATATGGAACATGAAACAGTAACCTCTTGTAACCAGGGAAGACTTCCAATGGAGGTATGGGTATCCCAACCCACTCACAAAAACCTTAGACCCACAATTTTCCTACCTATAAGTAACGCAGAGATAAAGAGGGAGTAGAAAGTGAGGGAATGGCCAACCAATGACTGGCCCAACTTGAGAACCATGCCATGAGAGAGAGCCCACCAAGATAATATTAATAAAATTGTGTTATCCTTGCAGACAAAAGCTTAAGTAACTGTCATCTGAGGGGTTTCACCCTCTCCCTCCTACCTTATTGTTTTTGTTTTTGTTTTTTTTTAATTTAAGGTGTATCTTCCCTGCCCACATCTCCCCCATTTAGTTCAATAACAGCTATTTTTCTTATAACAGTAAATGCAATACAAAACAATAAGAACCAATTAGGTAATTGCCAACAATTAGGTAATGCAAGTTAGGATCTAAGTTTTTCTCTGTTTGTAGCTTGTTCTGTGTCAGGCTGGCCTTGAACTCAGTGATCTGTATGTGTTTGTTTCCAGTGTGTTGGGATTAAAGATGTCAACCATCACCACCCTGTTCTACAGTTTAAAATACAACTAACTCTAGAGTGATCCTCCTGTCTCTGCTAGAGTGTAAAGGCATGGGCTAACACCACCCTTCTGAAATATTTTATCTTAGCTCCAAATTACTTCAACCGTAGAGGTTTAGAAAACCAGGTTGAACTGTAGTAATCCTTAATTTACTTACAACATTTATACCTCTTACATGCCTTTTTAATACCAAACAATAAAAATATCCTTTATATACAGGAAAAAACTTATAAGCTGAGATCCCGGAGTGTGTGAGCTATATGGCACCTTGAGGTCTAAGGTTCTAACCCAAAATTCAGACCATTTTTCCTTTCATGCCAGTAACACAAGTATGCCTTTGGTAAATTACTAGAAAATTTTATATTTTATTTTTATTATATTTTGTAAAATTATTTACCCTTTTTTAAAAATTAATTTGTTGTTTTCAAGTTACCTCTGAAATACAGTTTCCTCCCTCCTCTCCTCCCTGCCCCTTACTCCCTCTTTTCTTCCTTCCTTCCCTCCCTCCCTCCCTTCCTCCCTTCTTCCCTCCCTCCTTCCCTCCCTCCCTTCTTCCCTCTTTCGCTCCCTCCCTCCTTCCTTCCCTTCCTATTCTCTGTACTCTACTACTCCTCATGGCCCTAACATATCATACTCCCTTAGTTCATTAGTCATGTGAGGGCCAAGAGCTTCCTCTTGTAGTGGGGCTTGATATGGCACCATCTAGGGTAAGGTGTTTCACTAACCTGTAACAGGTACTATGAATTACTGCTGGGTGGAATTTTTCCTATGATAATTATGCTAGGTTACTATCTGTTTGAGTCTGTGGGTTGTAGAATGGTTGTCCTGTGCTATATGGTTAATATCCACTTATAAGAAAATATGTTCATTCCATGTTTATCTATTTGGGACTGAGTTAACTCACTTAGGATGAGCTTTTCTATATATATCCATTTGGATGAAAACTGCATGATTTCCTTATTTCTGACATCTGTCTAACTGTACCAGTTTTTTTTGCTTGTTTGTTTGTTTGTTTGTTTGTTTTTAAATCCATTCTTAAGTTGAAGGATATCTGGGTTGTTTCCAGTTTCTGGCTATTAAAAATAAAACTGCTATGAACATTGTTGAGGCAATGACCTTGTGGTTTGGTGAATAATATTTTAGAAATATGCTCAGAAGGGCTATGACTGGGTCTTAAGGTAGAACTATTTCCAATTTTCTAAGGTATCTCCAGATTTATTTCCAAAGTGGTTGTACAAGTTTGCACACCCACCAGCAATGGAGGAGTGTTCCTCTTTCTCCACATCCTTGCCAGCATGTACTATCATTTGAGTTTTTTTATCTAAGCCCTTCTGTCAGATATGAGATGGAATAACAAAGTAGTTTTGAGTTGCATTTCCCTGATGACTAAAAATCAAAAATGTTGAACATTTCTTCAAGTACCTCTTGGCCTTTAGAGATTCGTCTTTTGTGAATTATCAGTTTAGCTCTATAGATCATTTTTTTGATTGAGTCATTTGATTTTTTGGTGTTTAATTTCTTGAGTTTTTTGTTTTGTTTTGTTTTTGAATATTGGCCCTGTGTAGGATGTCGGTCTGGTGAAGCTCTTTTCTCAATCTGTAGGCTGCTGTTTTGTTCTAATGACAGTGTCCTTTGCCTTACAGAAGCTTTTCAGTTTCATAAGGTCCCATTTATTGATTGTTCGTCTTAGAGCCTGAGGTATTGTTCTGTTCAGGAAGTTGCTCCACATGTCAATGAGTTATAGGC
This sequence comes from Lophiomys imhausi, assembly GCA_907164525.1. Classification (NCBI taxonomy): domain Eukaryota; kingdom Metazoa; phylum Chordata; class Mammalia; order Rodentia; family Muridae; genus Lophiomys; species Lophiomys imhausi. The sequence continues at coordinate 2,678,660 of CAJQZJ010000165.1, forward strand.
TTTTTCCCACGTTCCCACTACTAATTTTAGTGTGTCCGGATTTATGTTGAGGTCTTTGATCCACTTAGACTTAAGTTTTGTGCAGGGTGATAAGTATGGGTCTATTCAAATTCATTAGAAAAGCATTGTCTGGAGCCTTTCAAAGTGAAACAGCAATAAGACCTGATGAGAAGTGATGAGAAGCAATGCCAAGCTAAAAGCTCTATCAAGTTTCAGGGCCTACATTTACACCTCTGCACAAGGATGCTTTACAATTGGCCAGCCTCCTGCCCTCTGCACAAAGTACTTCCTGTTTACGAAGATCACAAACTTTCCAAGGAGTCCATCTACCAAAGGATGTTTTCTAGAAAAAAAGCATATTCCCCACACATGCTGTTTTCTGGCTGGCAAAACATCACATGCTCTCTCTTCCATCAGGATTTTTTTACATGCCCCTTTCGTATGTCCGTTTTTCAGCAGTGGATAATGCACCCCCATATCCCATATTTGAGACCAAAGCAAAAACACATTCATTCAATACAACCATGTTTCTGAAGAAATCATGGCTCCCACCAAAAAAAAAAAAAAACCTAACAGGGTACAGCATGCATCTAGAAAAGTGGTCATGAAATTATGTCTTTTTATTCCTCTTTATTGAAAGCATAATCAATAGACACTGACATCTCTGCAGCCATTTTTGTGAAGTTCTGAGGCTAAGGAGGACAAGGACACATTGTACCTTATTGACAGAGTGTTCAGAGGTCATCAAAACAGACTTGGATGAAAATCTATATTTTGTAACATGTCTTTCACTTAGCTGAGAGTTATAATGGATGTAGTAAGGACAAGAGAAATGGTTGTAAAGCTTATTCATTTGTGATGAATCATATTGATATTTAAAAATCATTAATGAGGTTTCGTTTCAAAATATTCTTGCACATTGTTAAAAGCCACAAGAATACGCCTACTCTTGCACTGACTTTTCCCTGTGTTGACATTGCTATGAGACACTTATGCCTATCATCGTTTAATATCAAAAGTTATCAAATGAACTGTGTATGAATTAATATTGTTATCCATACTTGATTAAGTTTACTTAGTTTTTATCTAGAGGGTTTTAAGATTCTATGAATCACCTTACCAAGATATTATATAAGCACAAAGCTATCAGGTTTTATTTGGTTTTTTTAAATAGTCAATTTTTAAAATTTTCATTATAAACTTTACTATTTCAAGAAACATTGGACAAGGGATTGGCAAGGTTGTGTACACATTTAATCCAAAGACTTGGAAGGCAGAGACAAGTGGACTTCTGTAAGTTTAAAGCCAGCCTGGTCTACATAGTCAGCTCTAGGCCAACCAGAGGTACTACCAAGACTCTGATCTCAAAACAAACAAACAAACAAACAAGTAATCTTGATCAAAATACAAATCACATTTTTCCCTGTAGACAAGTTCTCATGTAGCTCAGGCTAGCTTCTAAATATTATTTACTTGACGACCCCAGTGAACACTGGATCACACCACCTTCACTTTGAAGTGCTGAGAGATTGTGTGTACAATTTAGCATGATATCTGGTATGCCAGATCCTGAAACCAGAGCTTTCTGCATGCTAATCAGTCACTCTACCAAATGAGCTTTCTCCATGGCCTGTCAACCATAATCATCACAGAACTAGAAACCTTCAATCCAATAATTCATAGATCCACCAAAGACCTTGAAGAGTCAAAATAATCATGAGAAAGAAGAACAAGATTAAGAAAATCAGAACACCTGGTTTCAAGATGCATGGTAGAGTCACAGTAGCTAGACCTGTGTAACACATTTATTGTAGCCATAACAACTGTCAAGGCAATTCTTAGTTGTCAACTTTACTATCTTTGGGAATGACTAAAGCCCAAGTGGCTGGGTATACCTTTGGGAGATTTTTTTTTTTTTATTAAATCGTTTGAAGTAGAAAGATCTGCCTTTAATCTGAGCTACACCTCCTGAGGACATCCTATATAAATAAAGGGCATGGAAAAAGGAAGCTTTTGCTCTTTGTCTGCTTACCCTCACTCTTGCTTACAAATCGGTTCCTTTCACTACTTATTCAGGAGTTAGTCATTTACTGAAGATCAGCTAAGACATCTAACCTCTTGAACTGAATAACTACTAGAGACTTGGACTTTACATTGGTAGAGATAATGTTGGACTAATTGGATGACAGCCTATAGGACATTCTAATAAATCTCTCATATATATTTATTCTATCAGTTCTGTTCCTCTAGAAAACTCTGACTAATACAACACTGTTGTATTAAGAAACAAAGAAAGACTCTTATTTGCTCAGGATTTTGGAGATTCTAACTCATCAACATCTGGCTCCATTTCCCAAAAGTAAAAAATAAATTAATTAATAAAAGCTGCTCACATCATGGAAAGAGAAAAAAAATACACTTTTAGCACTTATAATCCTTCCCTGCAACTTTTTCCTTATACCATTCAGTATGAACTCATCAGTGGCTTAGTCCAGTGATAACATCAAACTAAATAGAATCACTATCTGGGTCCCAAGTCTTCAACACATGAGCCATTAGGGAAATTTAATATATAAACCATAAAATCTACCCAATATTCACAAAGCCATATCCATACCCTAACGTGAAATAAATTTATCTATTTCTAAGAGTCCTCAGCAGTGAATACTTTTAGTTTTGCTCAAAAACCCAAGGTGAAAGTCTTCTGGACTCAAGGATAAAACTCTTGCTTTGAGAGCCTATAAACTGAAAAACAAGTCACAGCCTCCAATACATAATTTATAGGGCAAAATCTCCCAATTCAAAAGGGAGAAATGGGGGCATTGAAAGGACGAGAGAGAGAGAGAGAGAGAGAGAGAGACAGAGAGAGAGAAGACCAAAGCAAGATCCCAGAACAGCCAAATAAATGTTAAAGTTACAGCTTCATATACAGTATTGGGGATATAAGTTACCATAGTGTGACCCTGAAGGACTAGGACAATCTTGTTCCAGAAATTTTGTTGCTACATCCCACATGATGGTTCTGTTCCTTTTCTGTGAGCTTCCTCAGCAGACATTCTACATTTCTAGCACTCCAACCTCCTTTGTCTATATTGTGGTTTTGTGCTCTCACAAGGCTTCATGCATTGCGTACTTAGAGGCTTTTTGTATGACTCTAATCATTCCATACATTGCCTGGTTTTCCACACTTTCCTTTGAAATTTGACTGGAATTTCATTATGCATGTGTGATAAAGCACAAAATGCAATGAAACAGCAACCTTGTTAATAATGATATTTATTAATAACTATAAATTGTAATATTAGGCCAGCAGAGCAGCCGGTGGCCACGAGGGAGCCAGCAGGCCTGACTCGCTGTAGAGGAAGGCTGCATGCTTAGTGAGCCTGCAGGACATGTGGGCCAACCCACCTTAGCTGGAGGCCTGAAACCAGCAGGGGTCTTTTTCCCAATAATTATATATACCAAGACCTTTTAATGTGTCAATACTTAGTCCTTAGCTGGGGAGATTCCCAAATGGAACCCAACCACCTAATCCCAACCAGCCATGTGGCTTGTTATAACTTCAGAGCTCACACCCAGATGTGCTGCAGCTTCTGAGTTCTACAGGGCAGAGAACTTCCATTGTGTAAAACCCAGGGATCCTTTCTTTGTCCCAGTATAGGAAGTCTGGTCTTCCTATACTCTTTCTGCCCAGCTAATTGGCCATCAGCAACTTTTATTAACCAATCCAAGTGTGCCTCAGAAAAAAAGGTGGCAACCAGATCTCTGAGCACTGAAATCAGCCTCTGAGAATCAGTTTATAAGACCCTCCTCCAACATTGTAGATAAAAACAAACTCTCTTATCAGCTCGGACAGTAGCTAAGTCACTTGGATAATGGGTTTAATGGGTTTTCAGTTTTTCAATCGTTGAAATAGTGGAAAACACATGCCAACGTGGTCTGGAAAGAGCATGTAGTAGCATGGAGATATTTTCTCAAAGTGAAATCATTCCAATGAGGTAAAAACATTTAAAAAAGGAACATGGGATGCATGAGTGGTTGGAGTATAAATGAATCCTGTGTGATCATCAAGACATCTTCACTATCATCCAATTTAAAGTAATTCTTTTCTTTTTAATTGTGCTGATCTCTTGAGTACCCACATTTTTTATGGTTCCAACATTTTAAATGTTTCTGTTCTGGACAAAAGAGAGTTTTTTCCTGGTCTGGTTTCCCTCTTCTCACTGAAAATCTAGCTAAAAGCAGTCATAAAAGTCCATGCCATATACTCAATGTTGTGATATATTGAAACTTCTCCACCAGGTAAATAGTCCATGACCTTTAACCAAAGACTCATACTCAGTCTCAAAGTAGAGGTCCTTGTGCCCACAGATAAGCACTAGCAGAATCTGGAATCTTAGTACACATGGTTTTTCCATTAAGGAAAGGAATTCACAGCCTGTTATCTGTCCAAAAGGCTGGGATTGGGATGTACATGGGTTCTTCTCTGGTGAACTCTGAGTTCTATCTGTAACTGAAGCTCATACTAGACCCTCCCCCAGCCCCTTATCATAAGTTTGTTTTTGTTTTTTTTTTTTGTTTTTTTTTTTTTTTTTCAGTGAATCTACAGAACCCATCTTTATGCAAAGTTTCACATGTTCTTTACAAAGATGCTCAGTGTAATCATGGTCAAGTTTTATTTAGCTTAATTTTTTCCTAAGGAAATTTATGTATGTCTTATTAGGCACACAGGGTTGAGTTAATTATCACCAGGAAAATTTTCATTCAAACAATTATGCTGTGCTTAAATACACCTAAAATAAAATACTCAAGGCCAGACTCTTGAAGTTTAAATCAACACTGGCTACTTAGTCTTGTTGAATTGAACTGCTTTCTTTTCTCCCAGGGATGATTACTCTGCTTGACAGCTATGGCAGCTCCAGACACCCCCTATATCAAAGAATGTGCAAAGCACAGACAGACTTTTTTTTTGTTCACATGCCCTACAAATGGCTTTTGGTCCAATTACCAGTAGAATTATCATTTTCATATGAAACCTCATGAGCACAGTCTTAACTGTGTCTCTATCAGCATTCTATTTTTCTAAACTCTCACCACAGCCACCATTTAGTGCACTCTTAGTTTGATCCAGCCTATACATTTACTCAGCATCAAGGATGTCAGAATTCCTTCTAATAACCAACACTGAAATTTTATAGATCATGTAGTCAGGGAGAGTCATAACAATGGTGCACTTCTTGGTATCAATTATTTGTGTCATTTGGTTATAAAAACAAAATAAACAGAAAACAACAAGAACAATAACAGCAGCAACAACAACAACTCTCAAAACCAGAGAAACTCAACTTAAAGGAAGAAAGATACATTTGACTCACTAGTTCAGAGCTTTCAGTCCATGGTTACTGAGGTCCATTGTTACTGGCCTATGGAGAAGTAGAACATAGTGGAGAAGCAAACAGAGGAAAACTATTAGGTCTCAGGAACTAGAAGAGGAGAAGGAACAGAGGACAAGGTATAAACAACCAGTAAGACCCACTTCCTCCAACAAAGCACACCTCCTCATAGGCTCCTTAGCTGCCAAATTGCTATGTATTGATCCATTATTGTACGTTGCAACCTCATGGTCCAATCATCTCTCAGTGTCACAACTATTTAGAGGAGAGTAGCTAGCATGCTTTTTAGGGGATATTTTATATCTAAATTCTCATACCTGTAGTAACATGATGTCAGTAAATTGTCATATCTAAGCTAAGCTTATTGATGTGGACTTGGGGAGCACAAAGTTCTCTGGCATGCTTGTTTCAAGTACCCTCCAAAGCTTCTTGCCCTACATCTGGCTTTCATCCTAACTCAATGATAAGGAAAAAGGAAAGCAGTAAACAGCTAGTGGTATTGTAAACTTTATGACTTTGAGAATAGTCAGTAAATAAATCACTCCCAATGAGGTTAATATTATTTGGTACATGGCAGAAAAATGCTCATTATGGAAACAAGAGGAAAAAACTAATTCATGGATCATCTGCCTGAGAATCTCTCAGTCAGGAATTCCAGCATGGCATGATGATTCAATCAGGATTTCCCTAGTCATATCTGCTGCTGTATGCATCTGGTTTGATGATATTTTGGTGTCTATCTGTTGCTTATGTTTACTAATTGTTCTTTGGTTTTTCCCAAACAACATTGAGGCTATCATAGGTCATTCTTTATGTGAAACAGCACCATCAGAGCACAAAGTCATAAAATCAGATGCACCAATCAAGAGAACAGAGATCTCTAAAAGAAACATATTTACCTATAGCCAACAGAGGAACTTAAAACATACACTGTAGAAAGATCATCTTCTGTAATAGCTGGTACTGGGTAAACTAGATGTCCACATTAAAAAGTGGAAATGCACTCTCATGTCTTAGCCATCATAAACAGTAGATCAAAGACATAAATGTACAGCATGAGTCTCAGCAAATACTTGAAAAAATAAGGAGAAATAACTCAAGACATTGGTAGAAACAATGATTTTTTAATGTGGTACCCAAAAGTTCATGAAACAATGGAACAAGTTAAACAACATATTATATTCAATTAAAAGCATATACATAGAATTGTAGATGATCAAGGCACTAAAAGATGAAAAAGAATATGAGAGAAAGCTTTTTCAGTCAATTATCTGACAGAGTTAATATCCAGAATACATGAGGGCCTCAAAAACTTTAAAAAACAGTTATTCATTTCCCATTAAAATTGATAAATTATTTATATAGAAACTTCTCAAAAGAATAAATATAGGGGGATCCAAGATGGCGGAGGCCAGCATGGACGTATTTTGATTTCGGGGTCAACAGTCACAAGGCGGCAAGTGTTGCAGGATGCTGTACAAAGGGCACGACCCCTTCTAAATCTCACCCAGCTACACAGGGACCACAGAAGATGCCTGGGCAGGACGCCACTTCCCACTCTCAGACACGCTAGGAAGCCACTGGACCTGGGAATCAGGATCACTCATCCCCCCAAAAGGAGAAATACCCGGTAAGTTCCAACCTAATACCCAGCCGGCAGATTCAGAAACCACACAGAGATAATCCCCACCCTGCTGGGCACTCTCAGGTCTCACACAGACAATCCAATTATCTTGGAAGTGAAGTAACTCCACCTCAAAGCACCTTCAGATCCCAGTCTGTGACATCACAGGCCAGCTTCCAAGCCTCTGGAGCGGCAAGGCTATTGGAGCTGAACTGCAGATTTACTCCCTACAGGAACCAACCTCGGGCAAACTGAGATATTTGAAACTGTCCTATATCAAACTTTTGTACTAGTAAGGGCCCTTCTGGCAGCGGGGAATCAGAGCTTACTTGTGCACAGCTCTGCCAACTGAATTAATTAGGTCCCCCCCTGGGAGGCAGGACTGAATGACTCTCCTTATAGGGGTGGAGTAAGGCAACTTCTACACCACAGTGCCCCCTTTGGACCAAAGTCCAGAAGACAGCAAAAAAAAAAAATTCCTCATGGCCAGAGGCCAGAGACAAAACAAAACAAAACAAAACAAAACAAAACAGAGCTAAATGTCTCCAAAAAAAGAAAGCAACGCTATTCCATCCAGCCCAAACCACCTCACCACAACTGAAACACATGAAAATGAAGACAATTCTACATTATGGAAAGTGATAAATTCCCTTCAAGAAGAACTTAAAACTATGAAGGAATTCAAAGAAGCCACAATTCTACAAGTCAAAACAACGAATAACATCATTAAAGAGCTCCAAGCCAAGGTGACCCAGCTTGAATAGGAAAAGGATAAAGCAATGAAAGATCTCCAGACAAAAACAAGCAAACTGGAGAAGGAAATGTACAAAACGAACACTACCATTCAAGACATGAAAATAGAAATGGAAACAATAAAGAAAACACAGTCAGAGTTAAAAGAGGAAATGGAGAATCAAGAGAAGAGAACAGGTACTATGGAGGTGAGTATGAAAAATAGGCTGAAAGAGATGGAAGACAGGATCTCAGGCATGGAAGATTCAATGGAAGAAATCAGAACAACATCCAAAGAAAATGAGAAAGCTAAAAAATCTGTTACCCACAACATCAAAGAAATCAAGGACTCAATGAAAAGACGGAACCTAAGAATTATAGGCGTAGAGGAAAGAGAAGACTCCCGACTCCATGGTCCAGGAAATATCTTCAACAAAATCATAGAAGAAAACTTCCCAAACCTAAAGAAAGAGATGCCAGTAAAAATCCAAGAGGCTTACAGAACACCAAACAGATTAGATCATAAAAGAAACTCCTCTCGCCACATAATAATAGAAACTCCAAATGTAGAGAACAAAGAAAGGATATTAAAAGCTGTAAGAGAAAAAGGCCAAGTCACATACAATGGCAGACCAATCAGAATCACACCTGACTTCTTCCCAGAAACTTTAAAATCTAGAAGGGCCTGGACGGATGTCCTACAAGCCCTGAGAGAAGAGAGGTGCCCAGCCAGACTACTATACCCAGCAAAACTCTCTATCAACATAGAAGGAGAAAACAAGATATTCCATGACAAAATCAAATTCAAACAATATCTCCTCACAAACCCAGCCCTACAGAAGATCCTAGAAGGAAAATTCCAACACACAGAAGATAACTACACCCAAGAAAACAGAGGAAATAGAAACCTCCACAGCAACTAAACAAAAGAGAAACACAAGACAGCCAGTTATACAAAAATAATGGGAAATAATAACCCCTGGTCACTAATATCCATCAACATCAATGGACTCAACTCGCCAATAAAAAGACAAAGACTTACAGACTGGATCCGTAAACAAGACCCATATTTTTGCTGTATACAAGAAACACATCTCACTATTGAAGATAAACACTACCTCAGAGTAAAGGGCTGGGTCTTCCAAGCAAATGGACCCAGGAAACAAGCTGGAGTAGCCACCCTAATATCAAACAAAATAGACTTCCAAGTGAAGTTAATAAAAAAAGACGGAGAAGGGCATTACATACCCATTAAAGGACATATCCACCAAGAGGTCATCTCAATATTGAACATCTATGTCACAAATACAAAGGCACCTACATTTATAAAAGAAACGCTTCTAAAACTTAAATCGCACATCGATCCAAACACTTTAATAGTGGGAGACTTCAACACCCCACTCACAACTATGGACAGATCATCAAGACAGAAGCCAAACAGAGAAATAATGAGTCTAACAGAGATCATGAACCAAATGGACCTAACAGATATCTACAGACGTTTCACCCAAACACAAAAGAATACACCTTCTTCTCAGCACCTCATGGAACCTTCTTCAAAATCGACCATATAATTGGACACAAAGATAGCCTCAACAGATACAAGAAAATTTAAATAACCCCTTGTATCTTATCAGACCACCATGGAATAAAGCTGGACTTCAATAGCAGAAGAATCAACAGAAAATCTACACTCACATGGAAACTGAACAACTCTTTACTAGAGGACCACTGGGTCAGGGAAGAAATAAAGAAGGAAATCAAAGACTTCTTAAAATCCAACGAAAATGCCAGGCGGTGGTGGCGCACGCCTTTAATCCCAGCACTTGGGAGGCAGAGGCAGGTGGATCTTTGTGAGTTCGAGGCCAGCCTGGTCTATAAAGTGAGTCCAGGACAGCCAGGGCTACACAGAGAAACCTTGTCTCGAAAAACCAAAAAAAAAAAAAAAAAAAAAAAAATCCAACGAAAATGTAGACACAGCATACCCAAACCTATGGGACACAATGAAAGCTGTGCTACGAGGAAAGTTCATAGCATTAAGTGCCTTCAAAAAGAAAATTGTGACAGCTCATATTAGCGAATTAACAGCTAAACTGGGTGAATTGGAAAAAAAAAAAAAGAAGAAGCAAACACTCCCTAGAGGAGCAGAAGGCAGGAGATCATCAAACTTAGGGCTGAAATCAACAACTTAGAAACAAAAAGAACTATACAAAGAATCAATGAAAGCAAGAGTTGGTTCTTCGAGAAAATCAACAAAATAGACAGACTCTTAGCCAAACTAACTAAAAGACAGAGGGAGAAAACACAAATCAACAAAATCAGAAATGAAAAGGGTGAAATAACAACAGACGTTGAGGAAATCCAGAGAATATTTGGATCCTACTTTAAAAATCTATACTCCGCCAAATTTGAAAACTTAAGTGAAATGGACAATTTTCTTGATAGATTCCACCTACCAAAGCTAAATCAAGATCAGATAAACAGATTAAACAGCCCTATAACCCCTAAGGAAATAGAAACAGTCATTAAAAATCTCCCAACCACAAAAAGCCCAGGGCCAGATGGCTTTAGCACGGAATTCTACCGGACCTTCAAAGAGGAGCTAACACCAATACTTTTCAAACTCTTTCACCAAATAGAATCTGAAAGAACATTGCCAAATTCATTCTACGAGGCCACAATCACCCTGATTCCTAAACCACACAAAGACCCAACACAGAAAGAGGACTTCAGACCAATCTCCCTCATGAACATAGATGGAAAAATACTTAATAAAATACTAGCAAACCGAATTCAAGAACACATCAAAAGTATCATACACCATGATCAAGTAGGCTTCATCCCAGGAATGCAGGGATGGTTCAACATATGAAAATCTATCAACGTCATTCACCATATAAACAAGATGAAAAAAAAAAAAACATGATAATCTCGCTAGATGCAGAAAAAGCATTTGACAAAAATCAACACCCCTTCATGCTAAAAGTTCTGGAGAGAACGGGCATACAAGGGCAGCACCTAGAAATAATAAAGGCAATATACAGCAGGCCAGTGGCCAATTTCAAAATCAATGGTGAGAAACTTGAAGCATTTCCTCTAAACTCAAGGACAAGACAAGGATGTCCACTTTCACCATATCTCTTCAATATAGTACTTGAAGTTCTTGCTAGAGCAATAAGACAACTAAAGGACATCAAGGGGATAAACATCGGAAACGAAGAAGTCAAATTATCCCTATTTGCAGATGATATGATAGTATACATAAGCGACCCCAAAAATTCCAGCAGAGAACTCTTACAGCTGATAAACACCTTCAGCAAAGTGGCTGGATACAAAATTAATTCAAAAAAATCAGAAGCCCTTCTTTATACAACAAACAAAAGGGCTGAGAAAGAAATAAGGGAAACAATCCCCTTCACAATAGCCACAAACAACATAAAATACTTGGGGGTAACTCTAACCAAGCAAGTAAAGGACCTGTACAACAAGAACTTCAAGCCCTTGAAGAAAGAAATGGAAGAGACCGTTAGAAGATGGAAAGATCTCCCAAGCTCATGGATAGGTAGGATCAACATAATAAAAATGGCCATCCTACCAAAAGCAATGTATAGATTCAATGCAATTCCTATCAAAATACCAACACAATATTTTATAGACTTGGAAAGAGCTAGTCTCAATTTCATATGGAACAACAAAAAGCCCAGAATAGCTAAATCAATCCTGTACAATAAAAAAACATCTGGAGGTATTACCATCCCAGATTTCAAGCTGTACTACAGAGCAATAATAGTAAAAACAGCATGGTATTGGTATAGAAACAGACCAGTAGATCAATGGAATCGAATTGAAGATCCAGAAATAGACCCACACACTTATGGCCACCTAATTTTTGACAAAGAAGCCAAAACGGCACAATGGATGAAGGACAGCATCTTCAACAAATGGTGCTGGTCCAACTGGATTTCCATTTGTAAAAGAATGAAGCTGGACCCATACTTATCACCTTGTACAAAACTTAAGTCCAAGTAGATCAAAGACCTTAACATAAGGCCAGTCACACTAAATCTACTAGAAGAAAAAGTGGGAGAAACCCTCGAACTAATTGGCACAGGCGACAACTTCCTGAACAGAACACCAACAGCTCAGGACCTGAGATCAACAATCAATAAATGGGACCTCATGAAACTGAAAGGCTTCTGTAAGGCAAAGGACACTGTCATTCAAACAAAACGGCAGCCTACAGACTGGGAGAAAATCTTGACCAACCCCACATCTGACAGAGGGTTAATATCCAAAATCTACAAAGAACTCAACAAATTAAATGCCAAGAAACCAAATAATCCAATCAAAAAATGGGGGACAGAGCTAAATAGAGAATTCACAAAGGAGGAATCCCTAATGTCTGAGAGACACTTGAAGAAATGCTCAACATCCTTAATAATGAGAGAAATGCAACTCAAGACGACTCTGAGATTCCATCTCACACCTGTCAGAATGGCTAGGATCAACAATTCAAATGACAGCACATGCTGGCGAGAGTGTGGAGAAAGGGGTACCCCACTCCATTGCTGGTGGGAGTACAGGCTTGTGCAACCACTATGGAGGTCAGTCTGGCGATATCTTAGAAAACTTGGAATAGCTCTGCCTCAGGACCCAGCCATACCACTTCTGGGTATACACCCAAATGCCTCTTCACGGAATCATAAGGAAGTTTCCTCATCTATGTTTATAGCAGCCTTATTTGTAATAGCTAGAAACTGGAAACAACCCAGATGTCCCTCAACCGAAGAATGGGTCAAAAAACTGTGGAACATCTACACAATGGAATATTATTCAGCTATCAGAAACAATGAAATTATGCAATTTGCAGCCAAATGGATGGAACTAGCAAAGCTCATCCTGAGTGAACTAACCCAGACTCAGAAGGACACATATG